>MU120908.1:0-153558 GCA_014904835.1 Paxillus ammoniavirescens
TTCTGTATCATGGAGTGGTAGTGTATCAAGGAGCCATTGATAACTGTACATAAATATTTTAATTTTTAAGTTGGTGCCAAGTAAATACATAACTACTTAGTAAACTGACAATAATATTTCGTTAAGTATTATTTTCTCTTCCTTGCATTGACCTCATCATCAACAACATTAATCGATCCTTTGACCGAAATTTGAGATGGCGTTTTCTCTACTACCTGACGAGCTCACCGAGTTGACTTTCAACAACCTCGACGTTATCTCTCTCCTGAGATGCATGCAGGCAAGTCTACGAAATACTACTTTACTTAACTGCCCAGTGATCCTTGTGAAGGTCTGCAAACTGTTCCATTCCATCATCTCAGGGACCACCCAGTTGGTCTACAAGATAGAGCTCTTTGCTTCCCACATGGAAGATGGCAATCATTTGTCTTTTGACACTGTCGGCCGTTTGAAGGCCTTGCGAGAATACAATCAAGCATGGAATGACATGAAATGGACTCACAATGCTACCGTCCCTATGCGCGAGGGGCAATGTTGGGAGCTCTCAGGTGGCATTCTGGCGCAGTCGACCTCCCAAAACGAAATATCATGTGTCCAATTACCGTGCAAGGTAAAGGGCATCCCAGAAAAGCGGTGGACCACCCCCTTCGACTTTAGGATTCGAGACTTTACTTTGGATAATTCCCAAGATCTTTTTGCATTGCTGGAGCTCTCTGGCACCTTGTAAGTGATAAATACGTCGGCTCATATTGTCTTTGATGATTCATTCACCTAGGCCCAACTTATTGTACAAGATTCATCTACGGACTCTTACCGGGGAACCTCATCCCCACGCAGCGGTGCCGCTGATAGCACATGTATTGGAGAGTATGCATGTCGACTTCTCGTTTCTGATACAGATCTGTGGCCCCCACATTGCTGTCCTCTTCATCGATCAATTGGGTGCTGCGATGCCTAACGTTTTCCTTGTCTGGAACTGGCGTACTGGACAACAGAAAGTTGTGAGCAATTATTAATCGACTTGCTCTTTCGTCTTCTTTTTACTCACTCGGTTCTGCAGTATATGCGCACGCTAGAACTCCGCTCTTTCGCATTCATGACAGAGGACTTAATTTTGGCGGCAAGCGTGAGATCAATCAATGAGCCATGCTTGATTGTGTTAAGCATCGCAGCATGCGGCAATCCGATACAGGCCTTGGAAGACATGCCTTATGTATGCGAGTTGCGGTACCCTGCCCTCAAAGGCGAGGTTGAACATATCTTGATCCGATCGGAGCCTACCCCATCCTGGAGGCCCCCTGCGGGTTTAGCGGTCCCGTTCTATGCCTCCCGGAAGGACTTCATTTTCACGATCAACCTGCGGGTCATGACAGATCACGATGCACGAGAAAACACACTCCTATTTGTACCTCTTTCCACCCTTCTCTCCCAAGTTGCGCTTTCGTATGATGCGCCACAGCGCCGCGTCGCATGGACGGAGTGGGGTCCAAAGGGGACGCGCATGATTTTCAGGGAATCCTCCGAAACTTGGGTCTGCTACACCTACGGGATGAGGTTTATTCAAGGCTTGCGTTGGAACGATGGACACAAGGCACGGGTGTACGACTTCAATCCATACGCGGTGAGGAAGCACGAGAGCATCGACTCGGCCATTTCATGGAAACCCCTCGTCCGGGAGGCGACGATGAAAGTGCAATCCCACGGGTTCGTGGAGGAAGTGATCACTACATTGCCCGGGCGTGTCGCGTTGGTTAACCTTGCACATTCGAAGGATGGCTGGGAGGCTGCGATGATTGGAGAGGATAACATTGTAATGGTTCAGGTAAGATCTGTTCAGGTTAAAAATCAGAACAAAATTCCTTACTGTCCTGTCGTCCTCGAATTGGCTGTTACTGCAGCCCGATGGTGCAATGTATGGTTACATGGCGATGTAAGCTCGTGTCTTGGAAATATGACCGGTGTCAACCCACGTGTAATAATACACCTCTTTTACATCTACGAAGGCTCAGTTAGATCCCCAGATTCCTTTCGTTCAAATTACGCTTGGAGAACGGTAGTCGCGGTATCCGGTTTATCACGAAGGGGTTCGACAAGGTAGGGATGTATGGAGTGCGTACGACAGAGTGTGTGGGGTATAGTGGACTTGGGCACTCAGCCATCCAGGTGTCAAGTATCAAGAACTTCAATGACAAACTGGGGGAATTTGGTCTTGAAGTCTTCTCGCAAAAAAAAATACCTTGCTGCTCCATGAACGAGAGGTTCACGCTTGTTCTTGTGCCCCATGCTGTGAGCTATTTGATGACCCTGGCCTAGACGAGTTCTGCATCCCCCCACACTGGGCCCATGATGCCCAAATCATACGGATCCAAGGGACAATGCGTCCTTCCTGCGGCATCATACATGTCAAGATGCTTCGTTTCATCGCAGCAAAAAGTGGAACCTGTATAACAACTCCAGCCCACCGTGGCGGAGGGCACCAATGGGGCTATGGAAAGCTCAACAACAATGAAGTGAAGTTCGCGGAGGCTTGGGCCTAAGTACAATGTAGTCATGTCTTAATCCAAGCATTCTCCATGTCGGTCGGTTCTGCTTTTTGTGTTCCTGTCAGCGTTTGATCACCGTCGATACAGCCGGAGATGGGAGAAGGTATGACCTACTCGAAGGATTCGTCATTAAGACTGTTTCAAATCTCGTGGTGGCAAGAGAAGGATCGCCTCATGCCTGCCGAAAAAACATCCCAACAAAGGAGCTTCTCCTCGTCATCCTGACTGCATCTGAGAACGAACAAACTAAACTACTAGCCGACACTGCTTACCAAGGACGCTGCTTTTCGAAAACAACCCCGACACCCTGTATAGACTCAAAGGAGTGAAGCACCCCTTTCGGGATGGAAATTACACCATCTTCAGGGGTGTAAAACTTTGTGATCCCGTTAATAGTATATTTCATTTTGCCTTGGACAACGCGGACGGTTTCGTCGTAGCTTTCATGTCTATAGCTATATGTTAGTTATAACTAGAGGCATGCAGGTCCAAAAACTATACATGTGGGGCGGCACCTTCAATTGGTCCGCGTCTGGAGTGACTGTAACTCGAGAAATCCATGGTTCGTCGAGCAGAAGCGTCTCCGAAGGTCCAGTACTTGAACATGGAAATGACGAGTTTCAATATTAACATACCATTGAGATGCCTTTGCCCATAGATATAGCGCTGAGGTTTCTATCTGAGGGTGATTCGATCATCAGGTGGAGGAAATGATGAAGAGCGACTTTGACTAGGACTCACACAGTAGTCATAGCAGTCATGGGTATTTTGGGTCAACTTGAAGGCAGTGCGTGATGTTGTCGTCGATATCATGGGACTTTATGAGCTTCAAGCTTCAAGTTCAGGCTTGACCACTGTATGAGCACTGTCAGTGGACCCAGAGTAAGCCTCAATGAACTCACGTGCAGCATCCTGGTCGACGATTGAGTCGAGGGATCGACTGTGTACGTATGACGGAGCTCAGTCGCATCAATCTCGGTAGTCTCGCCGTAGGCAGACCGTGGGGAGAACGAAGAACGAAGACAGTCGTTCTCGGAGTTCAACGATTTTGGATGTCTGTTCCAATCATTGTTTGATCGCAATCAATTTCGATTTCGGCCCAGGGAGGGTGTTCGCAGCTAGAACCATCTTCTCAGAGGACAGAGGTGACCCACCTTATTTAATACGGGTGGGCTATGTCGCTGGTAGTTCGCTCCCGAACATGCTCACAGACACGCGGTCGAACTTGAAGGAACCAACAAATATAACTTACCATCACAGCTCGGGGTTATCGACCAACCCGTGTCTCTCGCAATTGTGCCATGGCGCCTTCTGGTGTTATCCATGTTCCTCTCCCAGTTCCGACTCATCCCAACGTGCCCCCGCCGCGTGAGCTGACCGAGCAGGAACAGGCGGAATACGACAGCGTCTTCGCGCATTTCGTCAACCCAGGATATGTTCTTCCAGATGCGGTACTAGGAAAAGGTTCGTTGATGGAGGAGGAACGCATGTGGCTGGTTCGTGCATGTTATCTCCTCGCTAGAATGACCGCACATCTCACTCGTGTCGATCTTGCAGTCGTATGAGTGCATCCTTCGCTACATACGCGCCACTAAGCACGATGTTCCGGAAAGCATCAAACGCCTTGAAGGCACCCTAAAATGGAGGCGCGAGTTCGGGATATATACCACAATCACTGCGGAGCATGTCGAACCTGAAGCATTGACAGGGAAGGAGTTCTTATTCGGTTATGATACTCGGGGTAGACCAGGATTATACATGTGTCCAAGCAGGCAGAATACAGAGGAGGGGCCAAGACAGATTCACTTTGTCGTGTGGATGCTCGAGCGAGCCATTGATCTCATGGGCCCCGGCGTTGAGTATGTGGTTTCACATCCTCCCCCAGTCCACGTATTCACTCTGGATCAGGACACTCGCACTCATGATCGACTACGCCGATAAGGCTAAGAACCCCTCCATCTCCACTGCTCGACAAGTCCTCAACATTCTACAAACACACTACCCAGAGCGCCTTGGTGCAGCCCTCATCGCACACATACCGTGGCTCCTGCACGCGTTCTACAAGCTCATCACACCCTTCATTGACCCGGTGACGGTAACCAAGATGATATTTAACCCTATAAAGGATGACAACGGCCTCTGGCGGTCTACTGAGGCAAGGGACAAAGGTGAAGATACCAGCAAGACTGGAGAGCCTTCGGAGGCGAAAGTGTTTGAGCTCGATCAGCTTGTCAGCGAAGGATGGTCAGGTTCACAGACATTCGTATACGCACACAATGTGTACTGGCCTGCGCTCGTCGAGGTGTGTGAGGCACGCAGGGCTGAGATGATCCGCGCGTGGCGACAGCTCGGCGGGGTGGTCGGGATCAAAGAGTGGGATGTTAAAGTGGGTGTGCGGGATGGAAAAGTTCCTGAGGTTAATGCAGCTGGTCAGGCCTTGTAGGATTCAGCTACACCCTACATATATACCATCCAATATCCAATGCCGATGATCTTATATTATCACCCTCTACTGAGTATCTTTCGTTCAATACACACGTATGGCAGATTTGGAACTGAGTTCGGCTTTTGGAAGATTTGTCACGGAATCGACAACATGTAAGGGTGTTGCTAGACGAAACCAGTTAAACAGATCCAGGTGGTCATCGCGGTCATGAGCATAAACATCAAAATAGCTGAGTAGCAATAGAGGAATAATCTAGCGAACACAGAAGGAGCCTTTTAAACGAGAGGTGTGTGCGGGCGAAAAAGAAAGGAGAAAAAAAAACATGGAAATGCAGAGAATAAAAGACCATAATATATGTACAACTTCCTACCTCCCTGGTCACGAGTCTTCTGGGATGTGTGGTTGTGGCATCCCGCCGAGGCGCTCGCCGTGTACACGGAATCGGTACAGACACGTGTACTCTTTCTTGCCCCAATTATTCTTGACGACAAGGGCCACAATGCCGAAGTCCACACCGAGCTCCCGGATCTCGGGGCGCACAGGGAACGTCTGGATGTTTGAGGGCGAGTTGATGTCGTATGTAAAGGAAGCGATGCGGATGAAGGGCTCGTCCATCGGGAGTGTGAGCGGGTACGCATCTTCGTCAGGTTCTTCTTGACTGAGAGGGGAATCTGATTCCTCGGCAAGCCTCTTTGCCTCCGCACGCTGGGCAGCTCTCTCCGCCCTAAAAGCAATCACTTTCTCAAGGTTCTCCTTCCCCTCTACAAATCCCCACACTTCCATATCCCGAGGAGCCGTGCGTAGGTCAAAGGCGACCTCCCTTGCAACGTGATCGATGGTGATATCGGTGATATAAGCAGGAAAAGCAAGAGCCACACCGAGTTGACCAGAGTTTCCAGTCATGGGCCAGCAAAGCCCACTGTGTATATCTTGATGAAGTGCTGTGATTGGTGAACGACCCAACTCGCGTCCGTGACCTGTCATCCAGCCGATGACCTGTCCGCGCAAAGTAGTTGGGCGCATTTCAAGGGTATGGGAGGTAAGATGAGGTATGGGACGAGCCCCTGTGGAATGCAAGGCGAAGTCAGCGCGGGAAATGATATCGCGTGTGGTGGATCGGGTAACAGCCGTGTCGACGAGGTGTGAGATAAGGCCAGAGACGTCGGTACCATCGCTAGATTTTATGGTGAGACCTGTCCCGGTACCCACAGCAGATGAAAGCTTCGACCACCAGGCAGGGCCAGGAGCTGAAGACGATTCTTTCGCAGAGCTCTTAGACAGTTCGATTGCCTCCTTGACTCCACCTTCGACATTCCCTAAACGCTCCTCTAATACCTTGAGCTTTTTGCGTGCTTCCTCGTCGTTGGTCGGCGGCGGCGGAGGTAGAGATGTTTCCCGTGGGGTGGACTCGACTGCGCTGAGTTGAGCTTGAAGCACATCAATCTGCCTCTTGATATCTGAGAGGCCCTGGCGGGCTGAGGTCTCCAGGTGCGTCTCCGTCTCTGAGATGCGTTTCGCCTCGTCCCGGATTCGTGCTTCAAGAGCGTATATCCTGTTCACGACCTCTCCCTGTGCACGTGCTTCGAGATCTTGTTGAGCTCGTGAACGTTGGTGGTCTAGGGAAAGACCAGAGAGTGCAGCCTCGATATTTTGCAGTCGTGCAGTGAGTTCGTCGAGACCCGTGATAGGGGTATCTGGTGCATAGTACGGGCGATGAGAGGTACGAGAAGGAAGCATTTGAACCAATGGATCGCGGAGGTTGAACCATGCTAGGTAGACGGCGATGGCTACGATAGCGAACTGGGCGAGAATTATAAATGGTCGAGGATTAATGCTGGATATGAGTGCTGCTGGCTTCTGCAAGAAAATATCGACGGTTGACCCGAGCACGCGCCCCAGTATCAAAAATGCAAGCGATGTCACACGCAATATCCCGGAGAAGATGCCCAAGACGAACCGCACGATTCGATTGACTAGCCAGCCAAGGAAGCCGCCAATGGAGAAAGAGCGGGAATGATGATCAGAGGTGTCTGCGATACCATCCACCAGTGGGGGTTCGTCGCTCTCTATTATGACTTCAAGCCCTGATTCCACGTCGTGTGACGAGTCTTCCGGCTGAGGGTAAAGTCTCGATTGTGGAGGCACAGAGCCACGAGGCACAGACATTCGTGCGAGTGGTGGAACGGTGGTGCGTATAACTGATTCGCGGCCGACAGAAGCACGCTGTGCAGACGAAGCCTAAAAGACTATCAATAAATTGATGGTAAGCGAGTGTACCAAAGCTGACCTGTTCGCTGCCGCTACTGCTATCCTGATCTTCTTCCCCTTCACCCGCCTCCGTGCCTTTGATCCCCTTCTTCTTCCTTCTCCGTTTGTCGTAGCCAGCTACTGGAAGGGAAGTCAAAGGACCTCCTCCTAGATCCTTCTTCTTCTTCTTTCTCCGCTTCTTTCCATCGTCCGATATTTGGTCGTCTGACTCTTCCAAATCAGACATGGACGGACGGTAAGCCTTATTGTCTAGTGACATCCGATTACGCCTATGGGACGCTGTGGTTTTCTTGGAAGCAAGTTGTCCCTGTTCTTGAGCACGCCGTCGTTGCATCTCCTGATATTCACGTTCTTCTGATGCGTAGTCGTAACTAGAGTCTCTGCCATTGGTGGTTGCAGCTGAGATATCTGCGGGTTCCGCTGACCGCTGTCGCAGATAGAACGACGCTGCGCTACCAATAGCACGTTTCGATAAGTCAACGACCTGCTCGAAGGGGCTCTTGCCCCGAGCGCTGTTGTCGACCGACTGGGACTGTTCCTCGCCTTCTGAATCAGATACGTGTGTCAGACCAGAAGCCTGTTTGGACAGCGGCTTGCGGTTGGTTCGTTGTGTGAGACGGCTTGGGGGTGGAGCCATCCGCCGGTTGGTTGTTGAATGGGTTTCCTTCTCGTACTCGACTGACGTGCTACGAGGCACGTTGAGGTTGGTTTGTGAGCCAGAAGCCCATGAGCCGTTCGGGTTGGCTGGATGCATGTCGTATGATGTCGATGCAGCTTGGTTGAAAGCGGCAGCGATGTTGACTGAAGTGTCCTTGACGGCCCACCTCTCGGGTTGGAGACTGTTGTTGAGAGATTGCTCGCGCTTAAGACGGGCGTAGCGGACGAGTGCGGTCTCGTCTTGGTTGTCCGCTGAATCCAGGCTGGGCGCAGACTGAGAATTTGTAGCGGAAATGGGTTTTGACGGCGATCGGGAGCCTGCCGTGGGTGCTCTGAAGGGAGATTTGAATTATAGCGAATCAACGTGACTATACACGACTGCAATATGATATGGGCGGACGTACCCGTATGCGTAAGAGGCAGGAATAGAGCGCTGTGGACTTGGGGGCTGGATTACGGGTCTTGGATGGAAAGTGTGGTGAGTTGGGTTAAGGTGGGATTGGTGAGATTTGTTGAGGAAAGTGTGGTGATCGAGACGTCTGCCTTGACCGAGTGGTGTACCCGAGAAAGACATGTACTACTCCACCAAGATAGCGAGGAGAGCACGCGAACAGAGCACAGCTTGACACGGGGCAATTCTGTGTTGAACTTGTTTGCACGTTTCTAGGGTGAGGCAGGCCGAAACAACGTGCTAACGCGCTAAGTATGTAACTCCGGAGAACCGAGTAATTTTACTTGGTTCGAATCGGCAAATGAGGATGTTGTTTAGAACAGAGTCGGTCAAGAGTTGGTCGATGTTAGTGTGCACAAGGATGTTATGAGTTCGAGGTGTGGCATAAACATGAAACGCGACATCCACTGATCAACGCTGTTGTTTTTTATTTGCACACCACAATCATTGTCTCAAATGTGACCTCTATGGAGACAGACAATGTCACCTTACATCCACATTAACCAGAGGACACTACAACTACCGTCGCCACAGGACAAGTCGAGGACAAAAGGGAAACAAAGCGAGGAAATACGAGAGACTCTCACCTCCAATTTATTTCCACGCATGTGTAGCCATGTATGAAACGAGCACCGCAAGTCAGGAGAAGGCATAGTGCGCGACTTGTCACAGCGAAACCAGCTTGATGATAATGGTGGTCAATTCCACTGGTTATTACTCTGTCGCGTACCGTGGTATAAAGTTCGTCATTGAAAGACATCATAGCCTGACAACCGTAAGATACACGACGCAGGCTCTATGTACAGTATTAACGGGCGGCGACATTATCATTACTGATGTGTAACGTGAGCATACATGACGGGAGAAACGTCGATTCCGACTCACCAGGAAATAGTCGGGTACGCGCCGCGATACAAGGGGATCTCCTGCCCGCGGAGCTGGATCAAATTGCAGGCTGGAGTTGGTGTGTGAGCCATCCAAACAAGGCAGACGTAGGAGGAAACAAGGCGCACAAGCTGTACGATAATTTTTCGTCTATCTCCATAATCGCCGCCTGATTACCACACCTATAGCAGTAGTTGGGAGCACTGAAGATCGTCACGACGTTCCGATCTTGTCCCCAGCTATACCCTGGATTCATAAGCAAGTTCAGCGGCGTTCGTTCGGATCAGATAACACGGCGCACCCTCCATAACGAGCTGGTGAGCTCGTGCAACAAGGGTCAGCCCATTGTTGTGGTTAAACGCCTCCGAAATATCCTGCCCAAACGTGTACCCCGCCCCGCGAGGTGATATTCCCCAACCGCACCTGTCATCAGGGTCAGACCACAGCAAATCGCACATCGGCCCTTCGTGAGGCACTTCTTGCACGCGGTCGATGGAACGGACGTGATCAAGGGTGTCAATTGATGGCGAAAGGCCGCCGTGGAGGCAGAATATCTATAGGGTGAGTGAGTTAACCCGCATCATAGCCAAGACACCACGAAATGGACAACTCAGTGACTCGCACAGTAAATCGAAGTACTTACTTGATTATCGATGAGAGCAGTCAAAGGGAGAAAATCGAACAAGTCGGTGAAGAACCGCCACACGTTGGCGTTCCCGTATTTTCGCAAGCATTCGTCATAGAACCCATACACTTGTGTGATCTGCCTCGACTCGTGGTTTCCTCGCAGAATTGTGACCCGGTCTCGATACCGCAACTTGAGCGCCACAAGCAGGGTCACAGTCTCGACGGAATAGTACCCGCGGTCAACGTAGTCGCCCATAAACAGGTAGTTGGTGTCGGGAGAGTTTCCTCCGATACGGAACAACTCCGAGAGATCATGCTGTGTGTTCGACCATGCACACGAGACAAGAGACGAAAGATCAGGGACAGATCACGCCAACAGGATGCTACGCACAAATTGGCCGTGAATATCACCACAGACAGTGACGGGGCATCGGACTGGTTGTACGTTGGATTCCTCCATCAGGATCTCCCTCGTCTGCGATGTGGGGTCAGCTCGATCACGCCGCTGTGGCGACTTTATCATTGGGCCGTTCCGGGGTCGACTTACCTTGTCGCATAGTTTCTTTACGTCTGCTTCTGTCAACTGTTTACACTGGCTGAGCTGCTCGATCCAGCCGTCAATTTCGTGTTCCATGGGATATGGTTTTTGGTGGAGTAGTGGTTCTTGTGAAGGGCAATCCAAGTTTCGTCAATAAACGGAGTCACGCGTGACGTCTCGATATCAGAAAGTGTCACAAGTATGATCATGTCACGCACCTGGTCTTTGACGCGACGCGTGCTTGCAAGTCTACGAATACCAAAATCATGGCTCAACCAGAGGCTGTATACGCAACAGACGAAGTATACCTTCTTTCGAAAGATATCAAAAATACGTGCTGATCTCAGGATAGTATGGCAGGCCGTTCATCATCCTCAGAGAACAGGCCAAGAAAACTAGGAGTCATGGCATAGAGGCAATCAAGGTGTGCACATCGCCTTACGATCCTTCTGCAGCGATCACAGACAAGTATTCAGTCCCACATCCTTGCCGCAAGGACGGTCGCAAACATCATCCGCACATCTCTCGGTCCCCGAGGTAAGCGATTCATCGAATTTACACAAGTGATCGGTCCTGACCATGACCATGACACCAGGGCTCGACAAAATTTTGATATCGCCTGACGGTGAGATCACTGTCACAAATGACGGTGCAACTATTCTAGGGCAGATGGAGGTCGAACATCAGATTGCAAAGTTACTCGTTCAGCTATCGAAGAGCCAGGACGATGAGATCGGCGACGGCACGACGGGTGTCGTTGGTATGTTTTCCACGTCCCTCATCTACGCATCAGGGGTTGAATTCATTTAACTCCAAGTGCTTGCCGGTGCACTTCTTGAGCAGAGCGAGGCTCTACTTGACCGGGGCATCCATCCCATCCGTATTGCAGATGGCTTCGACAGGGCTTGCGCAGTAGCCGTCGACCAACTCGACCGCATCTCAGAGCGCGTGGACTTCTCCGCAGACAACAAAGAAAACTTGCTCAAAACTGCTACCACCAGTTTAGGCAGCAAAATGTGAAAGACCACTAGTCTCGCTTCATTTCTATTTGAATGCTCATTTAGTCTTGACAGCGTCTCGAAAGAGATCATACAATTTGCGCAGATTTCTGTAGATGCAGTGCTCACCGTCGCGGACCTCGAGCGTCGTGACGTCCCATTTGACCTCATCAAAGTGGACGGCAAAGTCGGGGGCTCGCTAGCTGACACCACTCTCATCAAAGGTGTACTCATCGACAAGGACATGTCACACCCCCAGATGCCCTCGTCGGTCAAGGACGCTCGCCTTGCGATCCTTACCTGTGCGTTCGAGCCACCACGCCCAAAGACGAAGCACAAGTTGGACATCACGACCGTGGAGGAGTACAAGAAGCTTCGGGATTACGAGAAAGGAAAATTCGAGGATATGATCAAGATGGTGAAGGACACAGGGGCAAACTTGGTCATTTGCCAATGGGGTTTCGATGATGAGGCGAATCACCTCTTGATGCAAAATGAGTTGCCTGCCGTACGGTGGGTCGGTGGTCCTGAGATCGAGGTAACACTCTTTTCACGTTTGAACGATCATCCAAGCAATGATGGTTTTCTTAGCTGATCGCAATAGCGACGCATGGTCGCATCGTACCCCGATTCGAGGACCTCACAGCAGAGAAACTCGGGAAAGCGGGCATTGTACGCGAGGTCACCTTTGGCACGACACGTGATAAGATGCTCATTATCGAAGAATGCGCCAACACCCGTGCCGTCACCATTTTTGTCCGCGGGTCCAACAAGATGGTAGGAATAACCATGCCATGAGGTGTTCCGCAGGGTACTTAATGTTTTCTTCAGATCGTAGACGAGGCAAAGCGAGCATTACACGATGCCATTTGCGCCGTTCGCAACCTTGTCGTGGACAATCGCGTGGTGTATGGTGGAGGCGCTGCGGATATCAGCTGTTCTATTGCCGTAGCAAAGGCCGCCGACGAGGTCAGTACCCAACGACACATGGTAGTCTAGCACTGACCCTTGATCCATTCAGATCGCCTCAATAGAGCAGTACGCAATGCGTTCCTTCGCTGCTGCCCTAGACGCCATTCCGTTGGCTCTTGCAGAAAACAGTGGCCTCTCACCAATCGAGACGCTCGCTGAGGTCAAAAGCAGGCAGGTCATAGAGAACAACTCCCGTCTGGGAATTGACTGTAGTGGCAAGGATGAGAATGGTACGTCATGGAATCGCCTGAACTTGAATCTTCTTGTCTAATACGGCACTGTAGATATGAAGAAGCAATTTGTCTATGATCCTCTGATCTCAAAACGACAACAATACTTGCTCGCTACCCAGGTATGTACACTACACTGCTTTTCCCCTCGTGTATCACTGACTGTGGTGGTACAGCTGGTAAGGGCAGTACTTAAGATCGGTGAGTCGATTCATTGAACTTTCTTTCACACCGGATCTAACCGGGATGTTGCTTCATTCAGACGACGTTATTATCGCGGGTGAGGCGGACGAGTAAATTACGAACCATATCTAGATAGCTGCGCGGTGTGCAGTTCCACTTAGCAGATCATTCACGTAATTGAACACGAACCAGAGGCCTCCTTCAATGTGCCCGACATAATAAGCCTTGGGATGAACGACTGGGACCCCGGAAGCACCCCCCCTGTGACAGTTGAGAAGGTCCTCCTAAGTTACTTCAAATGGCGGTGTTCTCCGATATCATCATAGCCTCAAGGCGAGCTTGCGGCCTCGCGGACCTGCTCATGAGGAAGAGAACTATAAACGTGAATGCGAATGCCCTTGCGCACCTTTAGTTGCCATCCTCTTACAATCTGAGTGTAAGTCCAACCAGTAGCTTTTTCCCATCCAAGATTCTGATCGAGTCACACACGGAACATACCCAGGGGCCAGCATTTCGTCTAGGACTTGAACATTCCTTAACATAACACCACTCGTGAAGATGGGCGCTGCTGAGCTACGCGTGTTGAGCAAGAATCCATACAACGCCGAACCTCCGTCCCTCGTGGAGCTCACTAAACATGCCATTACTCCTCTGCGTCTTGCATATGCCCGTAACCATTGTACGTTCTTGCCCAACTATGCTTTTGAGCCTCCCGCCACCTCTGATTCTGAATTACCTGCTACTGCTCCACCTGGTGACCTTACCATGACGGACTCTGATCTTGTCGACGAAACGGAATTTGTTGCGTCCGTAGCCGATATCAAGGACCTCAACTCAGGTTCCGAGAAGTACACCGTAAAGATCGATGGTGATTTGGACGAGATCAAGGAAATCAGTATCACATTCAAGGACTTGAAGGACTCTTTCCCGAGGAAGGAGGTCGTTGCAGCACTCATTGTGCGTATACATGTCCCTCTACCCATCCAGATGAAAATTCATTGAATGCAGTGCGCTGGAAATCGCCGTGCTAAAATGGCGGAAAGGACGGGGCAGAAAGTACAAGGTATCAACTGGTCCGAAGGAACCATTTCAAATGTATCCTGGACTGGGGCACCTCTGCGAGATATCCTCATCCACGCAGGAGTTCCGGAGGATAGCGAGTCTTATAAAGGGCTCCACGTATGCTTTGCGTCGAATGTTGCACCTTGCGAACAGGACTCGTGGTACGGTGGGTCCATTCCCCTGGAGAAAGCCATGAGCGAAAGCGGGGACGTGCTCCTTGCATACGAGGTGAATATTGGCCTCTTTCTGCCCCTGACCGTCTGGCACTAATTTGCTGCCAACCGGCAGATGAACGGCGAGCCATTGACCCCTGATCACGGCTTTCAGCTGCGCGTGGTCGTTCCAGGGTACGGCGGCATGCGATGGGTCAAATGGGTTGATCAAATCACGATATCCCGGAAAGAATCGACGAACTTTTATCAGCAACAGGACTACAGGATATTGCCAACTTGCGTGAGTGGTGGAATCGGTTGCCGAATACGTTAGTTGTTCTGATGGCGCGCCACGTAGGTCACGAGCAAAGACGTGGCGGACTCACAGGACTGGTGGTCTCGAGTTCCCGCCATGCAGCAGCTTGGATGTAACTCCGTTGTGGCAAACACCAAATGCCTCCCTTCTACTTGTCCTGACGAACTGACAGTGGAAGTGAGTGGATACGCCTACTCCCACTGTCCTATCTCGCATGTGGAAATCAGCGCGGATGGCGGAGAGACCTGGAAGGAGACCAAGATAACATACCAAGAGGGGCAGTGGAGTTGGGCACTATGGGAGGGCGAGATTGATGTTGATCTGGAAGGGGAACGCGGGGTTGAGATGCTTCCTGCTGAGCAATGCAAGAACGGACGAAGCATGCTTAAGGTAACTATACTCAGCCGCGCCATTGACTCGGCTGGGAATGTCCAAGATACCGGGTGTCTGTGGAATTTGCGAGGAGTTGGTTACTGCGGAGCGGGAGAAGGCACGGTTACGGTTGAGGTGTAGACCGAGGCCGGGGGGTCGGCGGTTGAAAAGGATTAGTGATGATCGATTGATCTTGGATGTTCTCTCTTCTTTTAATCGCACTCTGCATTGTCAGATACTATGTGACAAAGCGTAGTTGCACGGTTTATGATACTCTTGCGTGTGCCCCATTAATACTAGAGGTTTAGTCAGAAGGTTCATTGATGTATGACATCATGAGCTCTACTCGGAACAGTATTAAAGGTGTTCGCCTTGTTCAAAACTCAAGGTCACTCTTTCTTTCCTTCCCGTCGCTCAACTCCAAACATACGAATTTCATCTTCATGTCAGGTCTAGATTTCACTGTATACAAAGGTTCTAAGGATGGAAAGGTGATAAAGTCCCAGTCACACAGGGATAACCTCCGGCCCGACGAAGTTGTCCTTAAGATCACCCATGCAGGGCTTTGTGGCACCGACGAGCATTACAGGTCTTCCGACATGGTTCTTGGTCACGAAGGCGTAGGAATCGTCCAGCAAGTCGGCGCGAATGTTGACACCTTCAGAGTGTACGTCCTCATTCTTCTCAGGGCTGAACTTGCACTAAGATAAACCAGAGGGGACCGTGCTGGCTGGGGTTACCTGCATGACGCCTGCTTGCACTGCGACCAATGCTTGAGCGGGAACGAAATACACTGCACAGAACGTGCCATGTACGGCGTCGCTGACAAGGATCAGGGTGCATTTGCCTCGCATGCCGTCTGGAAAGCCTCGTTCCTCTTCCATATCCCCGACGCGATCTCCTCTGAAGAGGCAGCACCGCTCATGTGTGCCGGCGCTACCGTGTTCAACGCGTTGGTCATGGGCAACGTGCGTCCGACTGATCGCGTTGGCGTGCTGGGGGTCGGCGGCCTTGGGCATCTCGCCATCCAGTTCGCCTCTAAGATGGGATGTGAGGTGGTTGTCTTCTCAGGCACAGACACTAAGAGAGAGGAGGCGAAGAAACTTGGGGCGAGCGAATTCTACGCGACAAAAGGGTTAAAGAAGCTTGACATTGGACGGCCCGTCGACTATCTCCTTGTTACAACTTCATCGCAGCCAGACTGGAATTTGTGAGTACCGCACGAACTTGGACTGACATGTTACTAATCCTGCTGTCCTACAGATTCACACCTGTCGTGGCGCAGAGGGGCACAATCTTCCCACTTTCGGTGTCTGATGACGACCTCGTTCTCCCCTACATGGGCATCGTGAGCAGGGGTATCCGCATCCAAGGGTGCATTTGCCCTTCACGTGGAGTCCATGTCAAGATGCTCCGTTTTGCTGCGTTCCATGGCATCAGGCCCTTGATTCAGCAGTTCCCCATGAATGTAGAAGGCATTGAGGACGCGATGACGAAGCTGGACAAAGGGCAGGTCAGATACCGCGCGGTATTGGTCGTACAAGAGTAATGCAACCGAAGGATCGCACGACTTGGGGGGGAGTAAGACGCCGTTTGTTGTTGTATCGATAAAATGTTTGACTTGGTATTCTGTTGGGTTGGTAGTTTCAACGGTCACCGCACCAAGGTTGCATATAGGCTGGGATACATGCAAAGACTGTTGTACCTACCTTGTGCAAATTTCAATATTTTTGTGTATTGAATTTGAGTGAAAACTCTAGTGAGGCGAGTGTGACTACTTAGCAAGGGAAGTTGACTACTACATTCCTAATAAGGCTAAAGTTGGAGTGTTTTGGTGGTGGTGACAGGTGACATGTGATAGGTCTAGGCTGACACCACCACGCTCCACCACGCTTCGCTAACTTCCTTATTTGGTAACTGGATGACGACCTATGACGTTCTCGGATGTCATGTGGGGAAAGATGAAACAGAGTTTGCATTTTACTACCTTGCAATATACCAACACTACCACCCGAAATCATTCGCAAAAATGTTACCTCCTACAGCTACTCGTAGTATTGCCTTAATGCGTGGGTCCCAGATATCATGGCTTACCGCCAGATACTCTACGACAAGGTCAGGATTGTCTCGCCGCTCAGTGAACACATCTTTTATCCTTGTCTTATAGACTGTACAGCAGGTGAGCGTCTGGAACCCAAGTAAGAACTTTCTATTAACACGAGTCAAAACAGCACAATGCATGACAATGACCCCGAGGTAATTCTGAACCTATGTCATCCCCACAAAAACGATTCTAACATTCGCTCCCGAGTTGCTTGAGCGAGAGAAACGCCGAAACCTGTCCAGTGACCAACACGGGAAATCAACACCCATTGACAATGCTCCCGGCTGGAACGAAAGTCTGGCTACCGCTTCTGAAGCTTTCGTGAAGGTGAGTAATTATCCTTTCATCTATTAGACGGCCCCATGAACGTTCACCAGGCCGATCGATCGACTACGTCCATCCATGAATTACAGGAGAAAACGGTCGATTATGTGCGGTCTCGGCATGATGTTAATGATCGTCTGGAGACCAGGGAAGCTACCTACCTACGCGACGAAGTCGATGGTCCACTCGGGAGTGCTGGTATGGGAGAGTTCGAAGGAGTCGTCGGTAAGGGCGATTTAGGGTTGGACGACGTGGATGTCGAACCAGATGGTCGGACTGTCACGAGGCACGTCGTGCACGAAGAGACGACTATCACAAAGGAGGCCGGATCAGAGGTGAGCAAAGTTGGTGTAAGTCAACTAGAAGATTGCTCGCATTTGTTATGAAACTAACGTCAATACTCTCCTTCGGGTCTCGTCACAAAGTCCGGCGGTGACAAGGGGCAAGTCTAAATTTGAGCCTTGGAATGTCTTCACCTTGGCAATGTTCTCGCATGATATCACTCCTTGTCCGCATTCTTCAGAATCAGACTCTCAACACTACTGTATAACATACTCTGCAATGTAATATTTGAAGTAAGCAGGCCTAAACAATGCCAGCTGTGCAATAACACGACTGTGCAAGATATAGAGTAACATCACAGTCAGAAGGGGAGCGGGAATTAAGTCATACAAATCAACTCATCAAGCCTTCTTATCTTCGCCAATTGTTTCGCCAGGAATAACCACTGGTCCGACTCCGAATTCGCCATTTCCAGGTAAAGTCTCAGGCGCAGCACCAGTTTCACTGGGAGGGAGGCGCACAGGCCCAGGTCCAAAGCGTCCGCCAAAAGGACTTTGTGGGGGAAGCCTCACAGGGCCTGGACCAAAGCTTCCACCAAATGGACCCTGGCTCGCAACGAACCCTGATGGAGGGCTGAGCTCAACCTTGGCAGAGGATGTATTTGTAGACGTTATTTTGGCAACGGAGGCGGCAGGAATCGTGACGTGGAGGGTGGTCTCGGCGACCACCTGGTTCACCGTAACCACTCTCCTGGGGTCAAAGTACCCGTGGATAGGGAGGTTAGGGTTCTGAGGGTTTTTCTCCGTGGGTTGGATGCTGGAGAGCGAGGATCGATGAATACCCGTGAATTGGGAGTCAAAAGTTCAAGGTCTTACATTATGTTAAGGGAAGAGGTAGCTTTGCTTTCTGCAGGCGCGCCAAGGACCAAAAACTTTGAGTCCGTGAGAGAGGTATAGAACAATCCAACCAGCCCTGCCTGTCGACGAGCGACTTTAGCTTGGAGAGAAATGCAAGAACAAGGAGAGCGACATACCAGTTGTCCCTGGTCACCTTGGACCTCCAGTTGCCCCTGGACGTTCACGCTTGCGTCCCTTTCTACGGGGGCAGCGCCACTCTGTTCAAGCAACTGCGCCTTGTATTCGTCTCGGGAAAGCTGCTTTCCGTTGACAGTAACGTTACAGTCAGAGGCAAAAGTTGCATCGAAAGCAGCATCGAAAGCAGCTTGTGTAGTTGATTGGAGAAGACCTGTCAGGTGGGACACTGCCCAAGCAGAGAGTGTTGGGAGGACGATGTTGGTCGACATGTTGAGTGGTTGAGTTCCAGGTCAGTCCAGCTGACTCTTTATACGCGATTTGCAGACGCCGATGACGAATGCATTACTAGGCTGCGTGCGGTGTAGCCCCTGGCTTCGGGTTCATAAGATTCGAGGCGATGCAATCACGGCCCTAGGAAGGAGTTTACCGCCGACATCGTGACACGGGTTTCCTGAGAGAGCGGTCCTCAAGGACACTCGGTCTCTTAAGCTTAGTCGCACCCCGCGTGAATCGGAGTCTGATCAACATGGGGCATTGAGTTGAACCATCGGGGCGTTCCGCTTCACATATCAAGCTTGCCTCCCCAGTTGCGCTGGCAGATTGACATAAAAAGAGCACCGCAGCATCTAATCGCCGCGTTTCGGTAACCCCGGTAGTGATTCAAGTTGCATCGCGATGAGTCTGATGACAAGTACTTGCTATTCTAGTCCAGCACGGACCCAGACGTCTTCCTTCGTTCTCCACTCGTGTGTTACTCGAGTTCGAAACCTCCGATTTGGCGGGATAACTTTGTACACGTGCACAACTGCTACTGATGTGACAAAGGCAGTCGCGATAAAAAGTCATCGGGCTGGACCAACCTCAAGCTCAAGGGTACCTGAGCGGTCGTGTCGTCTCCAGCCGGAGGTCGAACTACCGGGACCTGGAGCCCGTTGACCTTCCAGTAGATCTCTTTGACATTCCCATCCTCGTCTGGTATACTGGGCAATGCGAAATGCATGTGCGAGATCAATGTTGTTACCACTTGCTCTGATATGATCATTCACCATTAGCTCACATATCATGACACAACGCGAAGGACCTTACTTATCTCCATTTCCGCGAATTTAAAGCCGCTGCGTGATCCAGGGGCTACGTCAAGGGCAAGGCATGAGACATGGAGAGAGGAGTACACACATGCATGCACGACCGCCGCCAAGGAAGGTCATCCTGAAGATCGTTAGCCAATCCTATTGAGAAACTATGCGGCAGACACGCCTACATCGAAGCGTAAACACCCGGGTATTTCATCCCAGTTTTAACCCCCGGGGTCTTCTCCGTCGTCGATACGGACGGATCGTTCCCTTCACCGTCCTCCATGCCAGAGTTTGAGTCTTTGCTTAGCTGAACACGTTCACCTGTAGCCGTAAGCCACCGCTCGGGTCGCCACTCCGACGCGTCTTCGCCCCACAGCTCCTTGTTATGGTTTGCCCCAAGGAGGGACATGATCAAAGTCGTTCCTTCCGGTATGGCGATTGCGGAAAGCATCTCCCCGCAGACAGACTTGATTGGTTTATACAAGGGAAGCACAGTGTCTTTGCGGACGCTGGAAAATGAAATTTCAGTGTCATACATGCGACGCAGTTCGAGCGGCTCACGTTCGACTCAATAGTGATGTCGGTGGGTGTACCCTCAAGGTCTCCCGGACGACAGCATCGAGATAAGGAAGACTCATAAGAATGTCGTAAGGCAGCCCAACGTCCTCCCATGGACCTACGATGGCATGCGACTTGGCGTAACTCCGTTTCGCTTCCCGTATCTCGCTGCGTAGGCGAAGCTGAACGTCTGGTTTACTCGCCAAGATCCAAAAGATTCGACATATAGCGGAAGTCGAAGTTTCAAACCCTGCGAAGATTATCGTGCTAGGAAGTTCGAGATGAAGCGAAATTCCTCAGAGTCTGAAGGACATACTTCATTTGCCCCAGTAATTCTGCATCAGTGAGTCTGTCAACGTCAGAGGACGAAGTGTTCGCCCTTACTGTAGCAGTGTCATTGACACAGATTACCAAGGAGTATTGTTCACTCACACATGATGCTCATGATATCTTTCCCCTTCATTCGAGCCGCTAAGCTTCCTGGACCATCCGGTTCACTACAACCCTCCATGATCGCCTTCTTGTCTGCAAAAAGTTTCTTGCTCGTCGAGTCCATAACTTCTACCACATGCCGGAGGTTTTTCAGGGCCTCGATGGGGGCCCAATCCATTACCTTGTTACGCCAGTATAATGAGAAATTTCGGACAATGAACGGTATGAAGGGGCGAAGCATCAGCAGTCGAATAGAGGAAGGCCTGTGAGGAAGAGAATCATCAGTCCGATGTGATCACGTTTCCGTGCACGAGACGATCGCACGCTAGCATCTGAACCGCTTCCAAATATTCATTTTCTTTGGTTGGATCCAGTGCACCAAACGAATGCCCCAGCGCGGCCTGGCAGATGTATTCGAGAGCACCGCGAGATAACCAAGGAAGTATATTGATTTCTTTCGCGGCTATGTTGTATGAGCAGTATGTCCAGGATAAACCAACGAGCATATGACCTACGTCCGTCATTTGGCAGCTGTGACTTAAGCATCACACACAGTTTATCAGCGATAGGCTGAATGATCGGCAGTAATTCGCGCATATTTGCTAATGAGAACACTGGGTTGAGCATCTTGCGCTGCTTCCTGTGCTGTTCACCTTCCGTGCACATTCCCGTTAATGGCGGTTTGTCACCAAATCAAGAGACAACACACCAAGAGTTGAGATAAGACCTTCACCAAATATCAGGCGATTTCCCCTGTACCGTCGGTTACCTCGTATGACAAGCGGTGGAAGTTGGAGACAAGGAGGAATGCTCACATGATGAACATATCAGTTTCGGTGTAAATGTGTTGTTCTTTCACCACTATGTGGTGCAGAGCGAGAGGGTCAGATATGTACAGCTGTTGTGCCTGTGGATGGTCATGTCAGCGATCTCTCCTTGAGGTTTGCTGATGGGAGTTACTCCAAGCAAAGCGTTGATTTTGACGGCGCCTCCATACTTCTCAACCAATTCAAGGTTGTATTGCAAGCTGTCTTGGAACAACCTGTGATAATTACCTGACAAGCCGTTGACCGGTCCGAAGCGCAATACAGTATCAGGGTAACATACCTTTCAGCCAGTGTTCTTTCTTTGGCCCGCGTAGGTCTGCGAGTGGGGATGTAGGAGCACTGAGGCGCCTGATGAGCTTCCAGAGGATGTAGGCAAGTATGCCCGAGCTCAGAACACGCCGCAAAGGTGACATCGGAGGTGGGACACGGGCGGTGTGAGTTGAAATGCCTACATCAAGTGAGAATGATCGATTGATCTTCGAAGCCCAAACGGGGCCCGGTGGGAACCCTCACTATGGAATGGGGGAATTAATTCTATTGGCTACTCACGGTCACCACATGATTCCTGCAGTGATATGAATTCAGAGTTGTCAAGGGCCTTGTATATTGACTCTAAGGACCTTGCGCAAATTCGAGATGGAAGAGATTGGGTGTACTGAGGACGTCTGCGAGAGAGATGCTCGCTGGGTATGAATTTTTCTTTCTCGCCCAAGCCAGTGCAAGTTGCTCAGTACTCACATGTGCAACCCGTTATATGTCGAATTCTGTTCACAATTTTTATGAAACTCACAATTGGTCCACGTCAATATCACCTTCTGATACGGCGGGCGTTGTCAACAAGAATTTGACCTACTTCTATAGGCGTTCAATTTCCGTGTTTGCCTGGGAGGATTATCGGCATGCCACATGATGCATGGCCCAGGCGACCTACCTAAGTATTTCTTGAACACCGGACTCCCTAGTAGCCTATCTCAGTGTTAAGCCTTCGTTTCACCTTACCCTCCTTTGCCCGCAGTCCTTCACAACTGATCCTGTTCACCACTGACTTGCATCAACTTCACTCGATGCGATGCAGCTATCTAATGACTTGGCTGCTCTGATAGGTTTCGCTTGCGAGGCAGCTCTATGGGGTAATTGGTTCCGCACTTCAGGGTTGCAGAAACACTCACCAACCTGCCGACAGGCGCTTACTCCGTTCTTTTCGTCGTCTCCTTAATCATCCTTGGCCAGAGACGCCTCAATGAGAGCCTCACCAATCCCATCGTCTATCTCCATTGCTTGATTTTCTTGTCTTGCACGACCCATTTTGCTCTCGAGTTCAATCATTTTTATACCACCCTTGTCAGGCCTTTCTCGTTATCCTGGTCTTTGTCACGTCCACTAACTTGCTTGTTTGTCACTTGACAGAATGCCATTGGTGTAACAGGATATGCCAACGAAACCAGTTCGCTCGTAGGAGCTGACTTTTTCATATCTTTCATCAATCTACTTGGAGATTTTATCCTCATTTATCGTTGCTGGATGGTCTGGGGTAAAAATTACTTGGTCGTCATCATCCCTCTCCTGTCCTCGATTGGGGGCTTCAGTAAGCAGCTCCTTCGCTGAATCGGCCGAAATCTGATAGACATTGTCCTAGGTTGTATGATTGCGGTCCTCGATATCTTGCTCGCCACAAGCCCGTCAGCGCCCGTCCCCCCTGCCGCTTTGGTTCCGCTTGGTATCGCTACATATGTCCTTCCCCTTTGTACGAACTTCATCGTGACGGCTCTCATCGTCTTCCGAATCTGGTCGTCGTCTCGTACCGTCCCTGGCTCACCTATCCAAATCGGGCAAGGTGCTACTCGTCGCGCAATGATGCTCGTCATTGAGAGCGGTGCCATTTACCTTGCAGTTCAGTTCGTCTTCGTGGTGCTGTTTTCAATCCGGCACCCTGCAGAGGCGATCCTTGCCGTTATGGCGACGCAAGTATATGTCAGTGACTGACCCACATCTTTGCCTCCCTTGTTCTGGACTCATTAGTTTCTCTCTTTCCTCAGGGCATCGCTCCTACGCTTATCATGATACGTGTCGGTCTCGGTATCTCCTCAGAAAATTCATCCAACACCATGATGTCCACGCGCATCAGATGGATTGCACGTCCTGGTGAAGAGACTGGCACATCGGCAACCCACCTTGCCGACGGACTCGTCACCGAGACTGACATGGAAGGAAATCATACGAAAGACTCAGAATTGATACCCGACACTGTTGAGCTAAAAGACGTTGAATTCGCACCCCCTAGCAGTTACAGGGATGCACCAAGCTCACCTGTTTAGGAGATCGCTTATCTCGAGGTGGATCAGGATGGTCATCCCGTCTCTATGCGGATTACTCCTTCGGATCTTTGCATATATATCTTGTATAACCTTCACAATATCGACCAATAAAAATAATACATGAAGCAACGTCCAACTCTCACGCATCATACACGAGGCATGCGCTCGCTTATTAAAGGTCGAGCGGTATACTAGGGTGCTCAGACACCCACCGGCGTAGCACAGTCCAATCTTTACATCTATGAACCGAACCAACCCCACTTGCCGTATGATACCACCTGCCATCTTCCTCTAGCCATTGGGGTATGTCGACCTCTAATGTCGTGTCCGCATGACAAAGCAGGATTTGTCGGAGATAACGCAGGCAATGTTCGATGTGTTCGAATGCGTGCGTTCGGTTCGTCAAGTAACCGACACGAATGACATCCAGACAGTGGAGCTGGTGGAAAAGAGACACATGGAACGTGCGGTCGTGCGGACCCAAAGAGACGAACCCCTGAGAGGGGAAAAGCGTTCCCCATTCATCATCGTCATAGAGAGAGAAATGACCCTCGCCGGTTTCGACGCTAAGACCAGCAAGCGGTATGTCAACCGGCAGTTCAGAGGGGAAGTCATCTCCTATGTATGCTGGCAGGGACGTTAGCTTTGACCAGAGTCTCAAACGGTGCAGTGACTTACTCCATTCGCGGGGGTTTGGTAAGAGGTCTTTAAATGTAGTGATGGTGTACACGGTGAAGGCCACGTTGAGTGCTGTAACAACAGCAAGAACGCTGAGACAAGCAATCAGAGAGTTGGATGGGTGGCGAAGGGAGCTGGCGAGGGTAACAGAGCTGGTATGCGTGGGCTTTCGCCCGGTCTGAGAGGTGAGAGGGGCCATAACGTGATGAATTTTCGAATCATGCACCTATATATAAAGTTTGTAGACTTTTTATGGCGACGCGGTGCCGAGTAAGAGCGTACCCACCGTCCTCGCTGAGTGTGATTGAACACCGACCTGAATCACTCAAACGCCTCCCATCACGGGGAATTTCCGATTTCTGGCCGTGCCGCCAAAGCCCAAACTTTGGGCTGTATGTGAATATGCTGTGACGGATGCGATGAGAGATGAGATGAAAGCTGTACGACCAGCACTTTCCCGGAAACTTACCATTGTCCACGCCTGGTACTGTCCTTGGTGCCTGTCGATAAGAGAGAGCCCGAATCGTGTACATTGAACCATTCTCCTTCCGAGGGTCCTAGGGAACCACTCAGATCTAGAGGGAAATCGACCCTTGGGTCGATATTAGTACATAGTCCCGGTCATTGTGTCGCGGCATCTGTGTAGTCATATCACCGATCATTAACGCGACACACTGCATCGTCTCAGCATCTGTTCAGGGATGCAGTGTTCTCAGCCTGCCATCCGAGGTTCGCCGCAAAAGGCGATCGTACCTCGCACCAAATCTTGTCCACGGGCATCTCCAGCAAAATCGCTTATAAGTCGCTCAAGTCAGCACTTGGAACAATCCACTCAAATATCCCCTGTCTCCTGAACTGACAGAATCACGTACATAGTCCAATTACTCAAGTCAGCAGGTCAGTACAAGTCTCCTGATTCTGAGCGAGGGTCTGATTCAGTACCTGCAGATGAGCCATAACGGATACATTGCTCTCCGCCAAGGAGCTGACGACGAGGTCGAAAAGGAAAGCCTCCCATTGTCACACCCTGACAGTTGCGCACCCGTGACTTCCCTTCATCGCAGCATGTCTCTGCGATGTATCGGAATAGCACTCATAGTACTATTGCTTGTCAACGCCGTCTGCTTGATCGTCACCATGCGGCACCTGCAGCTTGCATCTAGGGCGTTGAAGCCCTATCGTAAATTCGTTGACAACCGGGACCTGCCTCGTCCAGATCAGTATGATGGACTATAATTGCTTTTCAGGGATGAGAGGTGGAATAATAGAAAGATTGATTTTGGTACTCACGCTCGTGCACGATATCTAACCCCCCGGGCTACTACTGCGATGTCGTGAAAAATTGGACTATTTTAATTGGAAAGACCCGTACACCTCCGTGTCCTTGGGATCTCCACATGCTCAATTTTTGACCACTGTGCGAAAAGGCCCGTCTGGCACGTTCTAAGAGGCCAAGTCCCTTCAGGTCACCATAGGCCAATCATCCTACATCTCCAGTGACCACATGGGAAATAAGCAGTGTCAGATGGAGCAAACTTCGACGATGAACACACTTTTGGAAGAGCCGTCGTGATTCATGTTCACAGCGGTGAGGCCAGTGAGGGATCCCATGGCATCATAGCTCCGTCGTAATTTCGTAGACTAAATGGAATAAGCAACGTATACACACACGAAACCCTGCGTGTGCGGGTACATAATCTCGAAAGTGGGAGCTGAAAAACAAAACAATATTTTAGGCTCAAAAACTAGAAGCACTAACTCGATAGCCAACTCACACTGCGTTGATCAAGATGTTCATTTCCACGCCCGCTGTGTTTTTCAGCTTGCTGACATTGGCATCGTCTGTCGCTGGCGCTATTACTAGTAGTGGCGTAGGTTAGTTTCGTGCATCAGCCTGCCACACGCCCCACTGACAGTTCCTCATAACACTTGTAGCTCGTGGCACCGAAGAACGCGCTGTTGAACTTCCTCAGGGCACCGGCGGTAAGTATCAGCTTTGGCGTGTCACTGATACTGTTAGAGCGAACGTCGTTTTCAGATCTCAATGAATTCTTGAAGCGAAGTGATGACATTGTGGATATGTTCTCGCCTTCTCAAGTTCGCCGCGAACTTACGCCTTCCAAAGGTATGTTTGAGTGTTCTTTTAATGCCATATTCCCTAACATTGGCGTAGTCCGGGCAGTGAACGACGAGAAACTGGAAAAGCGGGGTCAGTTACTTTCGAATTCGGCTTCCAGATGAGGCTCACCTACAAGCCCCAGCTCCACAGAGTACGACTAGCTCATCTGCTGGTGCCCTGTTTGAAAAGACAGTGCATCAAACGCTTGGCTGGTGAACATGCCCAACTATAGTTCTTTCGAGACATAAGTGATCGCGTAATAGCTAGTGCACGCACCTGGAATGAAACGGTGACCGAGGCCGCGACGACCACATGTATCGAAATCCCTTAGACTTCATTGCCTTCTTGACTCTTTAATATCTTTAGATCTGTGTATTGTAATTACATGCATTCTGGCGAGTGCCAAACATACTGAGCTTACCGCTCATGTGGCCCTCAAATGAAACAGATGGCAAAGTGGAATTGGCCGAGTGTTTATCGGTGTTATGATCCTCGGTGCCTGTGCTAGTGGCATTCTCGGTCTTGCGCCACCACCGGAACTGAAGACAAGTGGGTTTTAGCTGACTCGAGCTTACTCCACCCTACTCCACCTGCAGTGAATTGGCGTATCCATTATTTTTTCCCATAGAAAACCCGACCAGCGACCATGCCTACTGCTCACATCAAGTGATGGGGTAGTCAACCTGATATCGGAGGACTTTATATAATTAGCCAATCATTTCAACCCAAGGACGAACGGGGTAATCCTTGGACCTCTCGGAAGAACCCGTAGTCGACGTCCGTCCTCTATCAGGTCTCGGGCCGGAAGGCACACCTCGAGCACCGATGAAAACGTCTTTGCTGTAGTTTTACAAAGGAGCAATAAGAACATCTAAGGACATGTGGAAGGAGGGCGTTCCAGTGTTGACCTGAACAGGACATAGAACAAATATTACTTCCAGCAGTGCCTTTGACCGAGAAAGCCGCGGCCCGTTAAGGTAGATTGAATGCTGGAGGTCGACGGAGGCTTCCATTGGTACTTATTAGATCGAGTTGGGCTGCCGACCATCAGTGTAGCCCGCCAGTGTAGCCGCACATCACCGGCACCGATTATTGGTGCGCAACTGGAAGCACAGGATCGTCTCAGCATTTGTCGATTTTCGGCTCGCAGCCATTCGTCCGTGGATTAGAATGTTCTCAGAAAGGTGTAAAGGCCTGCCGAGAAAACTGCTTTAACAGTCATCCATGAACTATGTAACAGGACCACCTACGTAAACCAATTACTCAGGAAGTCAGCAGTCGGTGACCGTCATCTCCTAACACGGAAGCTGCCAAGAAGGCGCCGATTCTAGCAAACTTGAATGATAACGGAGACAACGTTCTCCGCCACAAGAAGCTGACGACCGAATCGAAAAAAGGTCGGTTGTTCCACCCTGACAGACTGACAGTTACGCACCCGACGCTTCGCACCCGTCATCGCATGTCTCCACGACATTCCGGAATGTCATTCATTGTGCCATCAGTGCCGTGTGCTCGATCGTTACCTTCAAGTCGAATAAAGCCGAATCTTGATTCTTGAACAACCGGAACCTGCCTACCCCAGGCATCAGTATGATGGACCTCAATATTCTTTTTCAGGGATCTGGGGTGGAAGGATCGAGGATGGGTACAGTGTACAGTGTCTGGTCGTCCCCGACTCCGCTGCTGCGATGTCGTGAAACTGAACTATTTTAAGCGAATAAGCCTTACTAAACTTCCTTGTCCTCGGACCACCACATGCTACAGTAACTTTGTTCACTGTATATGTGCGAAACAAACCGTCTGGCCCACTCCAAGAGGCTGCGCTGGGCTGAGTCGTTTCTGACGACCACGGAGCAACCACCCCGTGTCCCTATTTCCATCTAGTCTCATCACTAGGCTACTTGGGCAGTGTCAGACGCAGCAAACTTTCCAAGAGACCCACTTTTAGAAAAATTGTATTGCGATTCATGTCCACAACGGTGGTTCGGAGGGCTTCCAATCACCCCCTCTGTCGTAATTTCGCAACTTGAAGGGAGAAGCAACATGTCACCCTAAGACTTGCGTGTGGGGTATATAACCTCGAAAATGGGAGCTGTGGAAACCTGGTTTAAAGATCAGAACCACTGTCTCTCGACACCAGTTGAGCATCACTTACACTGATCAATATGTTCATTTCTGCACCCGCCGTGTTTCTCAGCTTGATGGCACTGACATCATCTGTTGCTGGTGGTGTTGTTAGTGGCGCAGGTTCGTCCTGTTCACCAAGTCGGGTGGCGCACCGTACTGACGACTCCTCATAGTAGAAGCCCGTGACATCGAGGAACGTGCTATAATCCCTCAAGGCGCTGGCGGTAAGTGCCTGTTTCGGCGTGTCACCAGTATTATTAAAATGAATGTTGTTCTCAGATGCCAGTGAATTCTTGAAGCGAGGTGATGGCATTGTGGATGTGTTTCCGTACGCTGAAGTTCGCCGCGGGCATATGCCCTCCAATGGTATGTTTGAATTCTCTTTGGATGTCCTATCTTCTCATATGGCCATAGTCCGGGCAGTCGTCGATAACGAGATACTGGAAAAACGGGGTCAGTTACATTTGGCTTCCAGTTGCTCATCTGAACTTGTTTCTGTAGGTTCAATGAGTAAGGCACCCGTCAGCAGCCCAGCAGCGGCAGGTGCCCTTTTGGAAAAATCGGTGCATCAAGCACTTGGCTGGTGAACCCACCCATACGTGGTTGCATCATATTTGGTCATCGAGTACTGGTGGCACGACCAAGGCCACAATGACCCCAAGACAAATATATATACACCGAAATCCTTCTTTTGCCTTGCTTAGGATCCTCTATTTGCGATGATATTTTGGATTTACCTATATATTGTAGTAATTACATGCATTCTGGCGGGCGTCAAACGTACTGAGCTTTTACCGTTACCGCCCTTTAAACCTGTGAAATAGAAAGTGGATTTCGGCAATGCATCATGAGCGTGTACCAGTGTTATGATGCTCAAGACTCAGATGCCTTTGCTATGAACCTGGGAACCGTGAATAATGATCCGTTGTCGGTGTCTGTCCAGTGGCGTTCGTGCCGCTGGGAGTGACAAACAGGTTTGTCTCCAACCAATGATTTTTCCATCGAAAATGGGGTTAGAGATTATGTCGCTGTGTCTAGTTACTCGCGCCAAGCGATGTGGGAGGAGTCAACTTGACATAGAGAGAATACTGTGTCGGTGTGTGGTCCACTAATCACCTCGGCCTGAGCAGTGCCTGATGCCGTGCATGCTGTGCCTGACTGTCTCGGGGGACACAAAATGCGTCCCGTATCAGGTTCAGGCCCGAAAGTACAACCTACTGGGTAGTGTTGTGCGTGAAACGGAGCTAAAGAGGCATTTGCTGTATCAACAAGGAGTAAGGTCCTGCTTCACGTTAGAGGGGTTGGGCGGTGCTGACCTGAGTCGTCGAGTCAGGACACTGAACGAGCCTCTAATGTTAGTAATAGTACGACAGTGCCCCACGACCAAGAAAGCTATTCGTACATTGATGCAGATTGGGTCAGCCACCCACCACCAACTGAGTCATTTCACTCACTGAAGGGGTTGGTTCATCACAGTAAGTCGACGACGATTGGACCGTCATCACCCCAGATTCACAACATCAAGCAGACAGGTAAAGTTCTTTGCAATGGGGAACCATCTCTGCGGCAGTCACCTAGCCTTGACAACATGGGCAAGGCACCGTCGCTGTCATATGTGTGGCAGTGCAGAGCAGAGCCCTCAGTTTCAGGCTCTTGGTCTATTGACCAGATGTTGATTGTAGTTGCGCGACGGCTCCGAGATTCCGCACCCCGTACCTGGTGGTTGCAATGATTCGAAGTGCGCGGGATTGTTGTAAATGATTCATTAATCCTTGTAGGAGCCATGCACAGGTGACGCATATGGCTAACTGCCTCGAACAGACAGAGGCGAGGGGGAGGATAAAAGCAAGTGCTGTCTTGACCAAGGGGTTGTCTTAACTTCTTGTCAGAGAAACACCCACCCCATCCCACAATTCGCAGTATAAACTTACCATAATGCGCCTCTCGATACTTTCTGTCTCTGTCATCTTGTCCGCTCTTGCATCTTCCGGACTCAGCGCCGCCATCCCAACTTCGTCAACTGCCACAAGACCAACCCCAGTTGCTGCGCTGTGGAAGAACCGGATACATGAAGAGGTCAATCCCAAGCCTCGAACCGTAGATGGTAGGTGGATCTAGTGAAGAAGAGGTTATCATTTGAGCTTATCTTTGATGTCCCGTCAGGCCTAGCACCTTCTGAATCTACATCAGGCCCACCTGAGTTCGACCACTTGCTTGAACCAGCAGCTCGAGGTACGTTGGATTCACATTATCAGCGGGATCTGGAGCTGATGTCGGTGTGATACTTAGCCGTCGCTGATTCTGCAATCACTCCGTCCTCGACGCCAGCGCCCGCTATATGGATGGAGCGGGTACACGAACGAGTCTCCCCAACCACAAGCGCCTGAATACATCAGCCGGTACTTGTGGTAGTTGTCCCCCAGGAGGGGTGTACTTCATTTGACGCTGATTTGGCGGGATGAAGGAGTCGCCTACTAGCTTACATTGCTCCGCCGATGAGCACAAACATACGCCCGATACTAATAGTAATACTCACTTACATAACTTATTCGGTGGGGACCTTTTATTGATAGTGATGATTTTGTAGCCTTTACTACTTTATTCCTGACTTGGATGCTCTTGGATGTTTAGATGAAAGAAGGGGGTCTTGCTGGTACTGGTGCTGGTAGCAGGTGGGACGGACACTGTAGTACTAGTACTACGAGAACGGATCACATACCAAATACAGACACATCTAGCTCACTGCATTGTGATTTTACTGTAAGAACACCGACTACTGCAGCGTGAATACGGTACTGAAAAACGAAACTCGAAGTGCGAATAAGAATGGTGTATTATTATAGGCACTGGCTGGCACGGCGAGTCTATTAAACGTGTGCGCAAGCGGTCATTTCAAAGCTTGTTGATCAACAAGAGTATCATGCACAAAGTCTGAGCAACTCCTCACGAACAACCTTCACGATTTTGCCGTTTGGTCTGGCATTCTTCTCCGACTTATACCACTTTCATACGCATCAGCCTCCACTGTCCAACCCAAGCCAGCTGCGCGTGTCCACAACAACGAATTTCATGTCATGATCTGGCGGGCACTGGCAGGAACACGCTACCTGTGTTTCCTACCGCTAATAGTAATTGCTCAATATACCCCTACCCCAAGGTAAGCGACATCCTCTCTAACTTATACGTAGCTTGACTGATTCGTACTAGATGGGGACAAGCAGCGGCTCAGTTGGAGAGCACATTATATGTTCACGGCGGATTGAGCGACCCATTCAACTCTTTCTCATATACGTCTGCACCAGAAGTATCTGATTTGCTACTTCTTGACCTCTCCACATCTTTCAATGCTTCGTCTCCCCCATGGCGGCTTCTCTCTCTCCAATCTTCACCTGCAGTAGCATGGCACACGCTATCCGCATTCAACACCACTCACTTATTGCTCTTCGGAGGACAACCGGGCCCCGATTCTCAGACAGTCCTTACAACACTCAACGACTCGGCAGCTCTACTCTCTGCTCCCACTCCGACCAGCCCATCTTTCCTTGTAGAACCACAGAACTGGGCAGGTGAGCCAATGCGCAGGACACGTCACTCGGCATCATCCACAGGTGGCAAGACATGGATCGTCGGCGGTGAGAAGGCCGATGGATCCGGTAACGCTTTTGACGAGCACTATCTCTTCAGCTCCTCCGATGCAAAGTTCAGTCTATTGCCGTCCTCCAGCAATGGCCCACCTGATATTTATGGACATGCCTCACTCGTGCTGGCCGATGGCCGCCTTGTGGTTATTGGGGGCTATTGTGCTTCGTGTTCGGAACCGGTCCCCATGGACATGGTGTGGTCCCTAGACACGACGCAAAGCACCGTTGTTTGGGGACAACTATCCGTTTCGAGTGCATCGCTTCCGAGTCCCCGTCGTGACTTTGCAGCGGTTGTCCTTGCCGATGGAAACATTCTCATCCATGGGGGTGGCGATATGCAACTCGAAGTGACATATGACGACGGTTGGATTTTGGACACGAGTCAGAACCCCATGGTGTGGCAGAACGTGGGGGCGCTTGCGCAGCTCGGTCAAAGGAAAGACCATTTTGCTGTCCAAGCAGGTGGTTATGTTTTGTTCTGCTTCGGTGAGGAGTGATACAGGACGAAAGATTGCGATGACAACTAACCCCAACAATTTACAGGATATGGTGCCTCTTCTCCTGCTTCTGCCTCACTGTTCATTTATGATCCGACAACTTCCTCGATGGTCTCGTCCTACATCGCTCCATCCCTTAGCTCAACGTCTACTCTTGGTTCTCTGCCCCTCCCTACTCAGACAGGCGGCTCTGGCTCTAATGGCAACACATCAACCGGTTCTCGCCCGCCTGACACCTCTGGCGCTGAATCAGGATCGAACGATCATACCACCACGATCGCGCTCGGGACGACATTTGGAGTTCTAGGCCTTGTTGCAGGCGGACTTGCAACCACCTACTATATCATGCGAGTACGTGGACGTGGCCGTGACAACAGAGCTGCGGGGAGGTTCTTTCAACTTGGCGCCGACCCCGATGTCGCGTCAGCGGAAGAAGAGCCTGGGGTTGGCTCTGTGTCTGTAACGAGACTGGCTGAGGGGCATATCAGTGAAAACGGCAGGGGCCGGGTCGGCCCAGCTGCAATAGTAGACATTCTCGCACACCTCAATATCACCAAATCCGGCCCCAGGCCCTCTCAACCGAGGAAGGACATGTTTGCAGACGAAGATACTCGATCATTTGGCTGGGGTGGACATTTGGGCGCTCTACGGCGAGAGAACAGCGAAGAGACAAGCGCGTGGTCCCTGCGCTCCATGAGTGTCATGGTACGGGGAATAATGTCTCGTGATCCCAGTGAATCCGGGGCAGGCGAAGCATGGGATGAATGGGAGAAGATAGGTCACTTTCACGGAGATCAGGAAGGTTTGATTCGTCAAGAGGAGCCTGATCGTCACAGCAGACATTCACTGGGCTCAACTCATGGGAGGGACGGCAGTCTGTGGTCATACACCGATCCATTCGAGGACCCCCAACGAGAAGATGAGTACGATGATCTTGATCTCCGTCTTTGCGAGAAGGACACGGATTACGACCGTCCTATTTTGAACAATCGTGACCTCGATAATTCTGATAGAACGCCTTTTCGCCCGCTGTATGCCGCTTTGTCCTTATCTGTTCCTTTACGCGTCCTCCATCCCCTCAAAGAAGCCTCCCATACATCCTTCTCAGATCCTTCCCACTCACTGCCAGAAACTTCGCAAGAACAATCAGCATACGCTCGTTCGGATAACAGCATCTTCTCATCGCAACCAGCTGACGTCTTATACGCGACCTGTAGTCCAACCGCTCTACATACCTCTTACACATCTTCTGTCCCATCTCCTACCCGTTACTCATCGATCTTGAATGATGTCCCACCCCCTTCCCAACCCATACGTCGCTCTGATAGCTGGTGGTTACGCTTTGCAAAGACACCGCTCCTAGACCGTCGCACGTCCTTGACGTCGCACAAGCCCCTCGACTTCAGAGACCCGAGACCTGCTCCCCCCCTCGTCCACACGGAGGAAAGTAATAAAACCTCCTCTATTTTTGCGGCATCCCAAAGCATTCCCATCGAACACGGTCGATCGGTCTCGTCCGCTCACAGCGGTCGCACTGCGAACACAGAGTCCGCAGAGTGCCTCGGGGGCAGTTTTGACGTAGTTCAGCGTCGCGGATCTGACCGGTCAACGGCTCGGCGGACACCGTCGGTGGGATCTGTGCACACAATCGAACGTGGCCTGTTGGCAATGGAATCGCCCAAGCCCTCGAACGCCTCGACTGCGGGAAAGGCACTTTCTCTTGATTCACTGCCAACGGCCTCATCCCAAACACTGCTTCCGAGCTTGTTTTCGGACGCTCATTCAGAGATACCATCACCTTCTGACCAGACAACACCACCAGAATCCGCCCCCACGTCCCCGAAGAAGGGAGTCGTCGTTTCGAGTAGAATCAAGGCCTACGAACGCAGGATGTCTCAAGAGTCAGACTTGCAGCTATCACCTCTGAGAAACACTCGCAAGCGTGAAGAAATGCCATCGCGAAGTCGCCCAACGATACAGTACGGGCTTGCCCCCCGTGCATCACTGTTCATCGCTAATCCTGACTCCGAGCACCATCCGTGACGGTCAGAACAATTTTTTTTATGTAGTGAAAAGCATGGACGTTAACGTGCCTGTGTCCGCGTTGTGTGTATTTCTGTGGAACTCTGTCTCCATCGCGAAGTCGCCCGACGATACAGTACGGGCCTGCCCCCCATGCATCACAACAACGAATGTTCATCGCTAATCCTGACTTTGTGACGGTTCTCTTCCTGGTTGTGGTTGCTCATCATACTTGGACTGTACACGGGACTCTTTTTCACCTATTTGTTCAGCTGTACGCTTCATGACAATTTTTATGTAGTGACAGGCATGGACGTTGACGTACATGTGTCCGTGTTGTGTGTATTTCTGTGAAACCCTTTGTCTCCATACCTCTAGACACCATCTCTATCGCATACCTGACGAATCAAGGACACATCGACTTGAACTTCGTTCCAGCCCTTGAAAAGAAGAATTGGTCGCGAGGAAATCGACAGTGACTCTTGAACGAGAAAAAAAGCTAACGAAAGAGGCAGGAAGGAAACGTGGAATAATCATGGCTGTCCGAAACAATTGCAGAACCTCCATCAGATTTTCCATCTTGCGCCCATCAACAGGGCAAAGTATGAACACGCAGCCGAGGCTATGCTTGAGGCCCACTACCACCTGCCATCGGTAATTCGTTGTTGTGGTTCTTGTTCCAACTATGTGCAAGACGGAAAAAAAATCAACAAACTGCAATGCGACTGATACAGGTGATCAAGGATCTATCCGTCACGGACAAGGATCTTTTGGTACCCTTGTGTGTACCTGGCAACTGGAAAAACAGTCCACGCTAGGCGATTTATTGCTGGTGTGAATCGAACTTTGGTTCACCACTGCATGGCTGAGTTGCCGTCACCCAAGGATAAAAAGATTTCTCCTGCCTGGATTGCGTTACCACCGTAGTACCTGCTGTAAACCCGTGGCGGGTGCAGATATCACGCATCGCGTGACCTAGATGAATCGAAGATAAATAAGTGTCAGCCGTCCAGGTTCCAGGATGTAGAAAAAATCTTCGAGGCCAAGCCTTGAGTTGCGTACGGTGTCCAAAAGTGATAAATAAATAAAAATAAGATCGAGAATACACACGAAGTGACGTTTCAGGAACGGTGATCGACAATGCAATATGCTCGGCCGAGCTGCGACATACTTGTCTACGGAATACGAGGAACAATTTTGGTGACTCCACGATGAGCGCGGATGCGGCTGGACGTGGCCGGAGTGAATTGCAAGCGTGCACGGAGTGATTTCCTGTCAGTGGCCACATGAGAATGACAGCAAAGGACAAGCTTGGTGTACCATGGGGAATCGGAGATATTCCCACTACAGCTGGGGAATGAATAGGCACACCATGTGACTTGGACACGGGTCTTTGTCCGATGCCTAAGCGTCTCAGCATGTAACCAAATACCGAGAGAAGAGCAAGATACAGTACTCAATATTCATACGGCAAAATTGATGGTGGCTTGCCATGCTGTGGAGCCGTACAGCATATGATTTCTAAGTATGAGGTTGTTTATGTTAGTGTGTTCTGACCTTGCCAACCTCATGTTGTTTGGTGAACCGAATAGGTGCATGGATCTCGTTGCGACTAAAAATAGGGTAGACTCAGATAAGACTTGCGGCAAAGATGACAGCACCTTCGTTGAGATATGTGAAAAGGGGGCGCTCAAGCTCCGATAATCATGGTCATACCACCCAGGCTCCAACGATACCGCGAGTCTCCAACAAGCCACATGACAGCCACCAGAGAAGTGCGAGTTGATCAAGTGTTCGATGCACAGACTGAGGATTGCACGGCCCATCCTGTTCAGCTCATGCCGTACCTACGAAGATGCCGTTGGAATTTGAAACTTCCTATGAAGTCCCTTTTTGAAATTAAGACCTTTGTCCTACAAAAGATGATCACTTACTCAATTGTCGAAGGTTGGCAGTGTCCAGGCGGGTCTGCCGACAGGAAGAACAGGATCTGGGGTCAGACTGAAATTGGGAGTGGTTGATGGGACGTTCGGATCATCGTATCCAGGAACCCTAAATTGGTGTGGTCGTTGAAGGCTTGCTAGTGGGCCATTTCTATTAACATGATTATAATGCACTGTATCGACTGCCCTGGATCCAGGAGACTCGTGTTCGTGTTCCCCCTCTTTAGAAGACATCATACAAAGGGGTGTGAGGTTGATAGCGATAACAAAGTCCCGTAACAGAAAACTCACATCTATGCGGTTCATCGGTAGAGACATTTGCGTGTAGAGCGCGACTGTATCGCGTCGCCAATTGATTGATACGACAAAGAGTAACGTTGAGGGCGAGTGTCATTCGCTCCACCGTCAGTTCAAGAGGGCCAGATTTCGCGGCGCTCGAAATTTTGGTTAACAGAAAAATTGAATTGCTCATCCGGCGAGGACGATTGCCAGCCCTTCGAGTCCGAGCCTGATCAACCCAAGATCTACAGACTTTCTTCTGAGATGTGCGCGCTTTCTCGCTAATCACTTCCGTTCAATCAAGAACGCACGTACAGCTAACATCGTAACAAGGTTTGTTGTGATACATGAACCTTCTTGTAACGTTGTCCCTGACTAGGACTGCCAAGGTAGCATGTCCAGTCCAGCCGCATGGCTGGCCATGGTACCCTGAGAGTCCAGCCCCACAAGTTTGTGTGACATTGAACTGCCCATTGTTCAAAGCTCCAGGGGTCAGTGCTGGTGTGCAGGCACTGCGCTTGGCAACACTTTGCCCACACAATATTCGGAGGTCAGCTGTTGCGACCCATCAAGAATGTAGACCAGGTACTTAGTGAATACCGTCATTGCCGGTTCACTTTTACCAGCTGGAAGGTTTCCAGAACCAATCCTGCCGCCGCCGCATCTGATTCTTAGCCAACCGCTGCCAACGTATGCCCTCATTTGAGAAGCCTGCGGCGGCCGGAGCTATCCACAGCTGCCGGCAATCAAGCTTTCAAGTCGCTCGAGGTCCTCGAACACCCCTTCTTGTTGTACAAGAAGGATTTGGAGCGCCGACAAATGGGTACAGACGCCGTGCTGAAAGCGTCTGGAAATCATGATGGGCGCCACCTGCCTCATGTCTATCAGAACCAGCTGCGCACGACTTCTCTACCATGTATGACTCCTGTGTGCACGGAGAGGCCACCAATGAAACGTTCGTGCTGTGTGTAGTGAACGTTGAATTTTGATGCAGCCAGGAAACCATACGGTTAATCGATAGGCTTAACTCCCCTCATCACCGGTATACCTTTATGTTATTATTGTACAAAGGCTGGTAATATGGTATTGCACTGCACCGACCTACGCCTTGAGCTCTTCCAGTAGTTTCTCAGCTTCCTCCGATTTCGGCGTTATCTTCTCGAGATCCTGATATCCGAAATCAGCCTCGGTAATTCAAGATGCAAAACAATGTCATACCTGCACGAGTAACTTGACGTATTCTTTCTGGGCATCCTCCTTACTCCTGCCCTTCACAGCATCCCAAGCATTCCTGCGATAACATGATAAGTTATCGTCATCTAGGTAAAGATCTTGCAGAAGGGACTGACCATTTCGCCCTTGCAACAAGACTGAACACTCCTGGCTTTGCAACGTTTACGTCACCTTCGGTTGCTTGGAACTGGGTTTCAGTGAGGACCAGTATTAATGACACTATAACCCAAACCTTGCTTGAAGTTGGCGTAGTACTGGTGTGAAGGCGTAGCTCAGTAATCCACTAGATTGGAAATCCGATACGCCATCTTACATTCAACTTAGTGTCCTGGTCAGGCTGGTAAGGGCCATCCTCAGGTAAGTTTTTAACGTATGCGACTGCCTTGTCGAACTTCTCTTGGACAGACAGAGGCATGGTTGTTGATGAAGTTTGGGTGGTTGTTGAGGACGACCTTGGTGATATCGACTGATCAGTCCAAGAGCAATCGTTATAGCTGCTTCTCGATTAGGAAATTTCCAATGATATTGGCTAGTGATTGTAAAACAATATTGAAACATTCGAATGAAACCGATGGGCATATGTGCGGGAGGGGGTTTGTCTTGTATTTCGACGGTCAGAATCATATTGACACGTCGGACCCACGTCGAACCGATGCAGCGGGAGCGAAACAGGGACCCGAGATTGAATAACTTCTTGTGAGCGTCTTCCTTCACAGAGCGAAGAACACGCCGAACAGAACCATACTACCAATAAATATACCAACGGAGGCCCAAACATATTCCACCGAAATAAAATAGCATCGCTCCGCCATGGACAATCTCCTATGATACGATATCTACCACGGGCGCAGCCGCTGCTGCGTGACGAGATCTGTGACCAATTGTTAGCGCGTGACAACATCACTATGGCACAGATCCATACAACCATCTGACACAAGAACCCCTCAAATTGCAGCTTGGCCTCTATTATTACTGCGAGGCTTGACAATGTCACCTTCGGCAGCAGCACCACCTTCGCCACAAGAAATACAAAGGAAACTTTCCGTCCACTCGGCTGCTAAACCCAAGAAGGTATGTTATACTACGTGGCGGGCACACCCGTCACTCTCTACCTTGACTACGCTTTCTGATCTAGAAAATCGTAGAGTCCTCCCGTATCGCAGGCACATGTATCTGGAACAGAGTCAGATTCAGATTCCGTTTTGTCGCCAGAATCATTGTCGCCGACACATTCACAATCGTTGGGTTCCAGTGGGGTACTGATATCAGGCAGCGGTTCGCAGCCACCGCTTTCCTCAATCGCAGAACGTCGCACGGGCAGCGGTGAAGAGTCCGAGGAAGACGACGAGGAAGATGAGGGTCCGTGGAGGACAGCAGACAAATCGCAGCGAACTCAAGACTCCATGGACGAGGGCGTGATCAAGTCTGGCTATCTGTGGAAGAAGGGCGAGCGGCGTAAGGTTCGTGAATTTGGAATACTGATTTGTCTTTTCAGTCTATACATTTTTTTCCTTGCAGACTTGGAAGAAGAGGTGGTTTGTGTTACGGCCAGCACATCTGGCGTACTACAAGAGCTCCGCGGAATACGAGCTTCTACGACTTCTTAATCTGACTGATGTCCACTCGTGCACGCAGGTCGTGCTCAAGAAACATTCGTACACCTTCGGGGTAGTTACATCTGTCAGGACGTTCTACCTCCAGGCGCAAAGCCCGGTAGAAGTGCAGCAATGGGTCGCAGCTATTCAGGATGCACGCGAGACCCTCATGATGAGTTCTACACAGACATCACTAACCACTCCGCCCATACCGATACCGGGGGCCCCGACATCTAGTCGCCGCGCCATCGTGACCCCTTCCCCTCCTTCTCACCCTTCGCATGCCCAAAATATCACCTCTTCTGATTCGGAAGATGTTTCACCCAGTGCTCAGCGGACGTATTCGACGTCTTCGCAGAATCGACCCGTTATTGCATCCTCACCCACTCAGCCTCAAGTTCCCCCGAGGGATACTGCTACAAAGATAGTGCTATCCGGCTACTTGATGAAATGCGGATCGAAACGACATAATTGGCGCAAAAGATGGTTCGTGCTGTATAGTGAAAAACTAGTCTATTCGGGAAGTCATATGGTAGGTGTTGTGTGATTATGAGGGTAACTCGGTTTTGAATTGCTTTGAATCATAGGACACGAAGCCTCATCGGCAGTTCTCCGTCTCGGAGATTCTTGATGCTCTAGAATTCGACATGCAGACGCACAGACACAATGCTGGAGCGCCTCCCCCTAGCATATCAACGCAACCTTGGTCACCGTCTCCCGATGCCCGGAAGTCAGCGCATGGGCCGTATACGTTCAAAGTAGTGACCACGAAACGGACGCTGCTGCTGTGCGCGCCGAGTGAAGAGGAGGAGATAAAGTGGCTTAGTGCTGTCCGAGCTCTTCTAGCGAGGAGAACTGGCGCTGGAGTTGTGCCTGGGGAACCAAGCAGCGGGAACGTCTCGAAGCCGGCGGTTGGGGCAAGCGACGCGGGACAGGGTGGACCGGCAACGAGTAGCGGGTTGAGACACAAGGTCAGGAACTTGAGCGTTAGCGGGCAAAGTGCATTTTCTGCAACGCCCATATCGGACGGCTAGGTTAGACAGATAACGGCAAACTACCAAGTCTCCAAAACACTTTGTTCACTGTAATTATGCCATCTACTCTCACGTCACCATACCTCTGATCATCACCTGTTTGGTACCATCATTGATTCATGTCACAAGCACCCTTGTTGTTTAACGACCCTTGTCTTTGACGATTATGTGCGATATTTATCTAGTGGAACCTCGATATTTTGCTATATCGGATTTTGCTAAGTCGGTGGACGATATGAAAAGATGGCTAAGTTGTTGTTGGTGATGGACTGGCTTGATGTGGTTTCCTGGTACTATGAACTCTGTTTGGTGTGACGGCATTACCAACATTTGCGCCAAGCGCGGAGATATGGCAAGCAAGGAACTAAAATGAGATATGGCATGGCTGTGTCTCTTCCGGTACAAGATTGGAATGCCGAGGTGGGCGAGATGTTATTGGGTGCCACGTAGGTAGCGTTGTTCCGACCACACATTAATATTCCGACTTCAGCGGCAGGAAAGTTGGCAAAAATGTTCGAAAGCGCGCACACTCTAAACCATGCATAGACAGTCGACATCTTGCGCCCAAGATGCACACCTTTTCATTTGTATCCGATATTCTGATCGACTCCCACTATGGGCGCCTTGTGACCGTTCACCTAGATTGGATCACCCTGAACTCTGGCTGGTGGCGATGACTCAGAATGTTTGCCCCTATGCCTGCCTTTGTGGATAGCTGACAGTGTACAGTATTGGTGTGCAGTCTGAGGCATGTCCGTGCCCTCGCACGTCCACACGGTGAAGTCAGAACGTGAAGACACTGACAGGGCCGTTGTAGTGCCTTGTGGGTGCTTGTAATCGAACATGTCAGATCTGTGTGATCAGCTCAGCGCCAAAATTGGAAGGCCGCGTCGAGTGAGACTACCGAATTCAATCACGGAATCAAATCTAACCGTTCCCTCACATGACATTTTCCCACTATGCTAAGGTAATCAGGACCCCGGGACTCAGCACTGTTTCTCATTTTCTTCATTTCGAGATAGGAAACATTGAGGTTTGTCCTTCCCGTTCTCTTCGTACGTTACTTATACCAAGCCCTCCTCTATGGCTACAACGCGTTTCTCGTCTCCGTTCCTCTCTTATATCTGATTTCTCCTCTTTCTTGTGTACTCTCTCTGCATAGTTTCTTCTGTACTACCTCCCCTCTTGTTCATACCACTGGATCCTTTTACACATGCCCCCAACTCCAAAGTCTCCACAGGCTCGCAGGGCCGGAGCGCCCAAAGCTAAAGGCGCTGTACGCGCTAAGTCGGGCTGTTACACTTGCAGAATCCGTCGCAAGGTTCGCCTTCTCCCACTTCCATCTCCGCTTCCATCTCAACTGCCTCATGCTAACGTATGTCTAGAAATGCGACGAGCAGGCGAATGCTGATGGTAGTTGTGCCACCTGTGTTCGTCTTCGCCTTCAATGTCTGGGCTTCGGTGCCAAGCGTCCAGATTGGTTGCGGGTAATGTCTATCATTAGTCCAAGGTCCTCACAGTTCTGACGTCCTCCAAGGAAAACCGCAATGTCATCGAATTGCGAGACAAGATCAAAACTTTTCTCGCATCTCAAGGGATGATAAAGGGCCACTCTGGCTCAGGTCCTCGTTCTTCTGAACAAGAACCTCAAATATTATCCCTGTCATCAGATTATTCCTCGCCGAGCAACAGCCCCCAGACTCCTACTTTATCGATCTCCTCAAACAACGAGGATCGATCTTCTTCTACATACCCTCTCCGAGGCGGGCACTACTCCGACTCTCACGATCGTAAGATATCCATTCAAAATCTCCATGAATATTTCAGATCTAATATTGTTTAAAGGCTTGCTCGCTATGAGCCCTGACTCACCTATGGACCGAAATGGAACCTTCGAGGTCCTCCTTCCTCCTGTGCCATATGCTTCGCCTCCTGTTAGCAATAGCTTAGATTCATGTAAGACCCCGTATTACTAAGTATATGTATGTATTATAGTGCTCAATGCCCTCCTTTGTTGGCAGGGTCAAACCATTCTCACACTCTTCGACGCCCGCATACAAGTGACTTTTCAAGATGGTATGGTACACCACTTGCCGATGACGAGGATATTCCCGGCGTTGTCTCTTCGGGGTATATGATAACCCCTGCCCCTGTTGTCAATCAATACAATTTCGCTATCCTTGACGGGCGCCAAGATATACTCCTGGATTATTACATGAAGCACGTACTTCGTATGCAGTACCTGCATGCAAGCGACTCCCTTGACTCTGTCATATGGAAGCTCATACATACGAGCGACACGGCACGCGAAGCTGCGTGTCTCCTCTCCGACCTGCACCGCAAGAGTACACAACACGAAAGACTCGGGAGAATTGAACAAGAAGATGTGGAATCCCTGGGGCGGATGCAAATGCTCCCATTAAAGAACCCCTTGACGGAAGGAGACGCGCTCGCGGGGCTGTGCATCGTATCTTACTTCCTCTTCTCCGGAGGCAAAGGCCAATGGCAGACCTTCCTCGACGCGGCATGCGAGTTTTCCCTCTCCATTCTTAACGACCCACGCTGCGGAAGTCCACACACGGTACTACTCCGCTGCACGGAGAGTCTTCGTTTCATCATCAAAACTTCTATCTGGTTCGACGTCCTCGCTTCGGTGACCCTCCTTCGAAAGCCCAAGTTCTTGAGCATCATCCAGGATCTCTTTGCCCCTCCAGTTGCGTTCTTTGACGACGAGCCAACACTGCCGATGATGAAGGAGCACTCGATGATGTCCGTTATGGGCTGCGAGAACCACATCGTGCTTGCGCTCGCTGAAATTGCCAGCCTGGCCAACTGGAAAGACCAGCACATCCGAGCAGGCAACCTCAGTGTCCCGGAATTAGTCAAACGCGGCCAAAAGATAGAGGTCGTTCTCAAAAAACCTAGCTCTTATGAATCCGACATCAGTATGGACCACGTGGAAAAACAACGTGCCCGCCAGCGGCGCCTCACGTCGGAAGTGTTTCGTGCATCGGCACACGTCTACCTTCACTCTGTCATCTCTGGGGACTTTCCGCAGTGCCCAGATATCATTGAAGCAGTGGACAAGACAGTCGAGTGCCTGAAGGCAGCTGGGGAAGGACAAACGGGTCGTGCGGTAGTCCGCAGTGTCGTGTTCAGCATCTGTATCTGTGGCTGTCTTACCGAGAACGCAGAGCACCGACGCTACTTCATGAAAAGGCTTCAAGAGCAGCAAACAGTGACTATCGGCAACTCTCAGCAAACATTGTTGTTGATCCAGGAAGTCTGGCGACGGCGGCGCGGGGAGTCCGTCGACTGGCGTCAAGTGATGCGGGAGGCAGAAATGCTGCTCGTGTAGAAGAACGGATGGACCTTTGACTACGATTTTTCTTTTTCTTTCTCATCACTATTCAAGTACTCATCACGGTCATATTTTCCTCCAAACACTCGCAATTTCCCCTCGTCTGCACGTACGTCTAACATAACACAATCATCCATTGACTGCTGGGCAGGATGCTGGCTTCTGCTGTAGGCTCCTCATGCGGAACACGCAATTGTAATCCTTACATGCTATCTCACAAAACGGAACATTCTATACCTAAATACCATTGTTTACTCGACGCATTGTCAATCGAGTGTGATGAATCGATACAATTGATTTCAAGTTGATATTTTTTAGTGTGCCAGCTCCAACAATCATGCTTCCTGCCTCAAATAATGGCGCCATCAAAGGGTTCAGTTACCTTGCGATCCGCATCAGACAACGTTAAGATATCGAGGCCCCTTGGCTTTCGCGGATGGGCCATCGCCGCGGATCACTCACTGATCACTGGCATGGTTCTTTCCAATAGACTGTTGTACTCGTGGCGCGAACCCACCATGTCCTCAATCTGATTGCACTACGTTTCGGAACAATGGAGGATGCTTGCAAGCCGCAGTGGACGTTGTCGGCCGAGTTAGTTTTGTGTCAATGAGTAGTACTGCCTGTGAGCTGTGCCATGCTGGTCAATGCGCGAAACGTCATTGGATGCAATTGTTCCAGTATAACGAGTTACTACATATATGTAGCCCAGCGTAAAAAGTTCTCCTCGATGAAAAAAAGGGGGAACTTGGCTTGCGTGTGGGAGAGCGTGCCTTGTTCGAGTTTGGGCGGCGTTCACCGGTCACCTCGAGGCTGGGAGGCGAATTGCCCAGACAACCAAACATTGCAAATTTAGATTGGCACCCGGCATTCAAATTGACCGCTCCCGTTGCGGATACTCCCTTGAGTGTGCCTGACTCGTGCAAGGCTCCGTTCAACTTCCGTGATACGGAAGTCTCGCACGACCGATAATTGCGATTTAATAGTGCCTCCGAATTGAATGTCTAGTTTTCCAAGAGGCGACACAAGAAAGACGATTCTTCTGAGGGGTATCTCATGGTACAGCACAGTATATATCCTGTGTACCCCGCATTTCTTATTGTTACATAGCTACCTGCGAAATGATCGGATTCTCGTCGTCCGTAACTCTTAGCGCGTCAAAGAGGGTAGAGTGGTATTAAAGCCACGAATTGAAAACCTAAGTTATCATATACAACAAGGAACAGTCAAGGAACCCAGTCGTACCTCCGTCGATCGCAGATATCAACAACCCAGACTCTCAGTCATTCGACGATCTGTCATCGTGCCCTTTGTTCTCCTGAAGGGTTCACCGCTGTAGGAATTGGTCGTTCAAACCGTTCATTTCGGGCAAGGACAACGCGGTGGATAGCAAAGGGCTGATGCGGGCATGCAATGCGGGACCCGATCAGCATGATTGCCTGCGTACTGTCGCAAGGCACATGCGACCCATTAACTGCTTCGCCTTTGAGATAAAGGAATAGTCACCAATTGCGGGTGGATTTGATGTGGAAGGGATCATGTTTTTCTGTTGGCAGTAATGGGAGCTATGTCTGGATGCAGTCTTGTGCCTCGCGGCTTCATATTTATTAGCAATAACCATTAAGCCCGGAGGATTACCTAATCGACCCTTTGCGAATCAAGTTTTTATTTTATTTGTGCCCTTGTACGACTCTTACAATCGCAGAGGGAGGAAGATTCTATCATCTACGTTCGCTCGTATGAGGAACTATAGGTGTACGCAGAATACGTGAGGGGGATCAAGTAATCCGACGTCGCAGGTGGATCTTCACCGACGGGAACAGAACTCTCCATAGCCTTTTGCGGAGTTAATACCCGAGAACTCGTCGCCAAATTACTTCACACCTACAAATATGGTTTCATGGTTGCATGGCCCTTGCACTGACCAGCAGTTAGCTTGTCCTGATTACCCTCTTTCACCTGACTCGTGTCCGAATTTTATTCCATCATCACGCCTCATTCTCCTTTGCGAAGTGCCCAATCTAAATCTCCGACTACTCCTTACTCTCTCGGCGTTTTTGCTTGGTAACCCTCCGGTTTCCCATCATATCATCCTGTATAATCATCCAGTCACACTTGGCTTTTAAGATCTTCTTTGCATTATCTCCTTGAAACATTTGTATCTATCCCGAGTGGCATCCATGTCTCAGAGCAATTCCTCCTCCAGTGGCAGTCAGTCTCCTTCATCTGAAGAAACCTCAAACAACGTTTCCCCCACTCTCCTCACTTCCCCACTCACCTCTAGAACATCGGATGGCACAGGTTCGCCTAGTACACGTTCCCTTGAAACCCCAAACAGGATGCCGGTAGACCTTCCCCGCCCAGCATCAGCAGGAAGAGGTGGCTGTTGGTTCGTGCTCCCTTTTGGTCAATAGCATGTTCCAAAACCTGACGTCCCCTTGCACATGACAGGACATGCCGACTGAGGAGAAAGGTAATATAACTCCTTTGCCAGTCCATGCTTACCCTGACTGCAGCCTCGAAGAAATGTGATGAACAGCGCGAAGGCGACTCTTGTCATACCTGCAACCGGCTAAAAATCAAGTGTCTGGGATGGGGGTCAAGACGTCCGGAATGGATGCGCGTGCGTACTGACCCGACCGTGTTCGTGGGTGTCTGCTAACATATTCTAGGATAAGCAAGCTGTCGAGGCGTATAAAGCAGATATCAAGGCACAGCTGACACGAGCAGGCCTCATTCGTGGTCAACCGCGGTCTTCTATCATGCAGGCTACTTCTTCATCGTCATCAACAGTCTTCGCGACTCAGTATCAGGGATCTGCAGGCGGATCAATACTTCCTCTAGCCAATAATGATCCTGGACCTCCCAGTCTTGCCTTCGTTGACACCATGCAAGAACAAGGTCGGGGTGGAAGCCCCACAGTACTATCAATGTTCGGTTGGTATTGGTTGACAAATGAGTTGGCCAACCACTGAGATAGACGTTTAGGCTCAACACTCAACTCACCTTTCGATGTCTCCTTGCCACTTTACGGGGACTCGGTGTTTCCCCACTTGAGCTCCCATTCACCCTATACGCCATCTACCTCTCTATCTTCCTCACACCCTTCGCCCCACGACATTGACCCTTTCGACCATACCTTCGACAGTATCACCCCACAGGCCCTCGGGTTCAATCTTGAAGATGTTGCGTTGTCGGGTCAATCGTTCCAAACCGAACACGTGTTCTACTACTTTGAACATGTCCGAAAATTGCTTTTTGCATTTGCGGGTAATTCTGCAGCAAATATAACCTATTCAGTAAGCCTTCTTGGCCTGACTAGAGACGCACCTGAGACTGATGGACTGCCTTAGCTTGTATTGCAAGACCCCCAAGGTCCACTGACCAACGCTATATGTGCATTAGCCAGTCTCCATAATATGCGTATTCGCGCCGCTAGAGGATTAGAACCAAGCAATCACACTCTGGAGGGCTCACCGGCGATAATGTTTTATGATGCCGCCCATGCGCAACTATATAAAGCCAGACAGGGAATGCTGTCCGAAGCCGACGCCAACGCTGCGCTGCACTTGCTGAGTTTCTCGTCATTTTCCGGGGGCATGGTCGATTGGCGGGCGATGCTCGATGTTGCCAATGATTGGATGGTTCAAACGGGAATCACGACCCACGAGAACCCTAAAATGGCCATGATGAGCATGAGTCCTGCTGCACGGTTAGCGCTGAAAGCTACGATGGTGAGATCACATACCCGAACAGACGACCAACTCAGAGCTAATACATTTCTGACAGTGGCTGGATGTCATGTCAACAATCACTCTGCACACGACGCCAAAGCACTTACCTTTCTACCGACGATTGTATCGGGGCGGAGGGGGCTTCTGGGCAACTTCTGGAGCGAGTACCACCGAAGAGATCGATTTCCGTGTGGACAGTCTTACTGGTTGTCCAGACGAAGTGTTGCTTGGTATTGCCGAAATCTCCACTCTCGCATGCTGGAAAACGCAGGAGATGCGCAAGGGCTCCCTCAGCATGCGAGAGCTAATTCGCCGTGGAAACATCCTGGAGAGTCACCTTCGCTCTTACCGGGAGCCAGTTTACCATCCCGATCCGACGCAATTGCACCCAGACCTCCCAATTGGTGGAGACTTTGATGCAAAAGGACTTCCTGGGCTCCCGGCCATCGTCGACACGCGGCAACTAGTGGCAAAAATATATCAGGAGGCAGCGATTCTATACTTGCACACGGTGCTGAGCGACCCTAATCCTGGTGCGTACGCAGGTAGTCATGGGCAACGAAGGCCTCAAGCTGATGACTTCGCAGGTGTACCAGAGATCGTCCAGTCGATTGACGTCGTCACGCATCTGGTGCGTCAATTACCGATGTCAGCGCTCGACCGGACGTTGGTCTTTCCTATATGTTTGGTGGGATGCTTGACGGACGACCCTGTCCGACGAGAGGTGTTCAAAGCAAGACTGGTTGGGCAGCAGAGTCATTTCGGAAATGTCGAACATGCTTTGATGGTCATGAAAACTGCCTGGCAACGACGAGACACTAGAGGGGGTGCGGTGGAATGGCGCGACCTTCTGCATGTTCAAGGGAGAACACCGCTTTTACTAGTCTGATGACATGCATGAACGACGACTGTTATGAGCCTCATCTAGGTGTATAATATACTGCACCTACCACTATCTATTCGGATGGTTACAGCGTCCAAGACATCATCACTAGCGTATCTATAATGTTTCTGCACTGTCTCATTAGTCACTTTATCAACAGGAATGGAAGAATGCACTCACAGGGCTTTCGAGACTTGAATACAAGTATGCGTGGATAGTTCTGCACTGGCGGAGTCACTAGCCACCCGACAGGCTGGTGGTGGCAAGAAAGTAAGTAGGTGAAAAGTGCGAGTACCTGAAGGCTAAATACCGAGCGACCGGGAATTGGATCCCTATTCAGACTTACTTACAAAAGGCGCTGTTACGCAACATAAGGACTGGTGGCAATTCGGGCGCGCAAATAATCAGAATGGCAGCAGCGAAGGTGACACTGCCAGGGGTGAGTCAAGGCCATCAGCGCATAATGAAGCCTTAAGTTGTGGATGTGACTCCAGTTGTGAAACTACTTTTGCATGGTAAATATATATATGTTTTTAATATATTGGCGCAGAAAAATAATAATAAATCCAGCACGTGACCGGCGCGTCGAGAAATCTGAACCGCGACTGAACATAGCAACGAACGTTTCAAACATCCTTCTTCCTTACATACAAGTACTCACTCATTCATCCTTTACGAACCAAGCTACGACCGCCGACGAAATACCAAGTACCACGCAGAACTATGTTCAAGGGAATACTGCCATCCAAGAGAATATCCTCGTCGGAGTTTACTATGGTCACTAGTCTGGGTGACATCTCCAATGGAAAGGAGAACGTCCCAGATCCTGTGGCTGCAGTCCCACCAAAGCCAACAAAGGCAACGCTCCATAGAGACAAAGGTAGAAACGAGAACTCAAAGTCTAGAAAAGCATCCCAGGACGCCCCAGTCGAACCTGTTGTCATGAACCAGGCCTTCGACCAACTGCTGGTCAGCGATACTTTCAATAAAAGGCTTTAGTAATCTCATAAATGATCTAGGACGAGTTGCAAATACCATCTACTCTGCGTCCAAAACTTGCCAACATGGACGCTATTGTGAAAGCTGCCATGCTCAAGTCATCATACGTCTTGACTACTAATCCACCCGCCCCCACCGCCGCGCCATCAACCCCTCGCACTGTACGAAAAGCGCGCAGCATCGAGTCCATAGCATCCCCTCACGCACCGCTATTGGCAATGGGCTCTGACAGCCAGCCAAGACGAGGTGGATTATGGGGGTCTGCCCTTGCTGGCAAGAGCACTACCGACCTTCATGCCAAAGACAGCTCGGACAAATCTCACAGCAGAGGTGCATCTTTGGATGCTGCACAAACACTGTCTCGCGCGCAGGCTCCTGTGATCCCCGGTGAACTCGTGTCAAGCAAATCAAAAGAGAAGGCACTCGGGAAGGGGATAACCCCAGTAAAATTTTGCAGTATTCTATCCTCGTCTTCCAGCACTACCCTCGACGTTGAAGCTGTCAAGAAGCTTAGGCTCATGCTACGAAATGAAGCAGCAAGGTGAGGACTATCTTCAAGTCTGCTGTAGCGTTGTTGTTCTGACTTGTTCCAGCTGGACAGAAGAATTCCTTCGCTCGGGAGGCTACAGCGCTTTGCTGACCAGGCTCAATGAAATTCTAGAAGTAGAATGGCGGTTAGTTTTGTCTTCCGACTTGTTGCGAGCGAGGTTTTGATTGAAACTCAAGTGAAGAGCAACACGATGATCAGATGCTTCATGAGCTATTGCGTTGCTTCAAAGCGCTCTCCACATCTTCAATTGGATGCTTCGCGCTTCGGAGTTCCTGCCCCACTCCATTTGTCCAGTTGATATCCTTGCTATACTCTGACAAGAAGCCGGGCGACGTAGCAACTCGTCAGCTGATTGTCGAGCTACTTCTCATTCTGTTCGAGATTTATCCGTCATCGTCTCTCCCTTCAGCCAGTGGCCGACCTCGTCGCGAAGCATGGCAAGCATCGGGATCATCGAGCAATCTCGTCACATTACCAGCACCTCACAAGAATTTCTTCTCCCTCATCCGTGCTATCTTGTTGACCCCGGCTCCTCCACCGACTGAATCGCCCGCTGCTCCGGTGTCGCCACACGCATTTATCGAGTCATTGCACCGTCCAAGGATTTACAAGTCGTATCTACAGGAACTTTCGGACGTCTGCAGAGACTATTTCTGGGTCTTCTGCCATCCGAACAACACGGTGTGGAACCTCTCGGAAGTCGATGAGGGAAGAGTCGAGAAACCTAAGGCTCCAGGAGGCATGACAGGAGGCGTGGAGTTTGAAGCCATGGGCTACTTGGTAAGTTTGGAGGCGATCATTTGCGGGGCATCACTCACTATTCTCCTGGGCAGACCATGCACCTCAAGCTCGTAAACGCCATCTCGAAGTCTGTGCATGAGATGAATATGTCGAAAGAACACGAAATGTCCGCGCATCGCTTCCATGCGGATCTCTTTGCGTCCGGTCTCGAGAGAATTATCTTGGTGTGTTGATCATCGCCTCATTCAAAGTTGTCATGTTGAACATTGTACTGTAGATCTCGCGCAAAGCATCCACGGCATACTATCCTACTCTTCACCTGGAGCTGGCGCGATATCTTCAATGGGCTGGTCTGGCGAGGTTTGAACTGCCTTGGACTGTGTCGCGACTCATCGGACCTCCTCCGCCAGCATTGTCCAAGGTCAGGCCCCCAAAGTCTAGCAGAGATGCTGGCCACAGCCCGCATAGCTCTCCAACGAAACGGGGTCCGGCACCTCCTGGTTTCGTAGGTCTACCTCCTCCCAAGAAGGTGGAGCCTATCAAATTTGAGCAGTAACTTGTGATATAGACTTTGGGGTTTGTGTTTATCTCGAGCCTGCGCACTTTGTTCGTTCTTCTTTCGTTCTTGGTTGTATGATTGATACGTGCTTTCCTTGTATGCTGATAACTCTGATCAATTGTCATTGCTGTTGTACCATATGTTATCTGAGCGAATGGCGCTTCAACCAGAGGATCGAGAGCACATTACGATGCATTAAGATATACAAGACAGAGAAATAGGACTAGGAGGCATGAAAAGTTCATGAACATGACGGAATATCCGAGACTCCCACTGGTATTTACAGACGGTATCCTTTCGCTCAACATGGCTAACTTACACCTAGTGGCCGTGACCACCCAACAGACGAGAAGTTTCTTCGCCAATGCCCAGCCTGTTGTTGCGTCCTCTGAACTTCAACTCCAAGCCAATCACACACCTCATAATCCAGCACAAAGAGAAGATTGCGAAACCGAGGGCGCTCCAGTGGACGAAAGCAGAGCGCTCAGGTGTCTGGCGGACGACGACCGCAAAAAAGAACCAAGAAATGGCGAGACATCCTGGGAGGTCGCCCTCAACAGCCGAGTAGGCGTAGGCAAAATCGACCATCTCGAGAAGAACGCTAGAAACGGACTTCGAGTTAGTTTAGGCCACGAGTGGATGAGTAGACTAGGGCGTACAATGAGGCGAATACGAAGGCCTTCGTCCATGCGTCTGCTGGCTCGGTGAGGGCGTCAACCCCGAACGCCTCGAAGGCAGAGAGGAAGATAAGCCCGACAGTCCAGCCGTGGTACAACGAGAATGGAAGGTGCAAGAAAACCTCGTCACAGAAGTTTCTCAGCGCTGTCGCTTTGACTTCCTGGTATATTTGCTACAGTGTAACAATCAGAAAGGGATGTATGGGATGTTCGATGAAGGAGTGCTCACAGTCACCACCGAAACGGCGAAAATGATGAAGACCAAGGCTACTCCGACGTCAGAGGGGCGTTCTAATCTCGTGCTGAAGCTGACATACCGTATCGGTACTCTTGCATAGTCCAAGAGTAGATGTACATCGCATTGAGGAAGTCAAGTAGGGGGAGCCGCCAGCCAATTCGTTCCAGGATAACTTCCTTGCCACGACCAGAAAATTGGTAGACACAAGTACCCAAAAGCAGCATATGGATAAGCGGCCTTGAGGGGAAAGTTGAGTTGATAGTCTTTCACCAGTTTTTGGTGACATACCATATGAAGAACGACCACGATGCGGGAGTGAAGTATGTTTCCTTGCCAGTATAGTAAACATCCAATGGAGAGATCACAGTGTAGACGTTTCCGCCCATTACAAAAATAGCGCCAACGATGTTGGCAAGCTGGAACAAAGCAATGAATATCAACCAACGTCGTTTCCTAAGGGTGTCAACGCTCACCTTGAGAAGCAAGTGATTTGACCAGGCATTCTGGTTATGAGATGAACCAAAGAGACGCATTGCTAGCTCTGTTAGTTTCTAGGGTGGGGGAGGTATGAACTGCAATGAGGAGACGCTGACAGCCTGTGGCCTTATATACGCTCCTGGCATGGCGATGTGGGCCTACACATGCACGTCGCATTTCTAGCGCGTGGATCACCATTCACGTGGTATTCGATGAAAGATAACGTGTAGCTGCATTTGCGCACTAGAATTTCTGCTTCTGTCCCGAATCAGTCGTCAGCTCCTGTAGAGACCAGTGCTCGCAAGGGTGCCCCGGATGATCGAAGACCACCTGAGTGCTCCTGGCATGTATGTATGCTATGCCTTCAGCGTTCTCTGGGAAGGGTTAACCTCGGAAGCGTGACTTGGGGCCCAATCGAGGGTGGCCTTTTAGATTCAGCCTTACATCAACCATCCCTCGTTGCGACCTAGCTGTGGAAGAGAGCAGGGTCGCATTGCCGGCAGTGTGCGTGATACATGCATGATGCAGCGAACCACTGGATGCTGCGGGGGTCGAGCCTGTTTGAGCTGTGAGTCGTTGACGTGCAATCAAAGGACGTCTCTTCCGGAACCGAGGGGCCTATTGTTTGATAAGATGCGTTAGGAGAAGAGTGGATGGCACCGACCTCACTCCTTCCGTGTGTCCTGCCGCTCTATCCTAGTAGCTCCGGCTTAAGCGCCTGTCACTGGCAGTCTGCGTTCTTCACGCTCGCTTTCCATACACTGGCAGACTGCATGGATGCACCTGCTTTTACCTAGTCACTGTCTAGCGTGTCAACCGTGTTGGAGCCGAGTCCGGTTTGACTCTGCACGCCGATCTCATGCTTGATCATCGTGCGGCATCCTGTGTACTCACTATAATGCCATTTCTGGTTGACCACTATCCTGGACTTTTTAAAATCCAGCAGCTAAGAAGGCCCTCATGCCTGCCTAGGATGTGGTTCGAGCATCCAGCGAGAGGCCGACGTTCAACTGACTACGCTAGAACCGTCCTGCCTGCGCATCAGGATGAGCAAACGATGGTTGGAGGCCCTTGGGACTTCAGTACATGCCATTGACCAGCTAGAGGGACTCGTAATAGAAGAGGTCCCACGTGGTACCCGCTGGCACGTTGAAGTCAGGCGGAAATCAAAGAACACCACGACCTGGCGTGCATCATGATAAGTAGTGTGAAGTCCTGCCAGCCTTTGATCAGCACCTTCATACCCAACATTTGCAGGGGGTGGACTGAACAAAAGTAAGCATCGGTGATAACTTCAAGATCGTCAAGGAAGGTAGAACTCGCTCAGTAGTAAAACGGTTACTAGTAGTTGATGCTATCAAAAGGCTTACGTCATGTCTTAAGTCTCGAGGTAGTATACAGTGCAATTGAAACTAGGTAATGACATGGTCGACGCCTGACATCCCGAACATACACTCGTACTTGTCCATGGCATAGAAAAATTCAGGTATATAGGAATAGCATAGTGATCATCACGTCAACTCGGATGTGCCCACGAAAATGTCATGCCTCGAGGTGAAGCGCTTTCTTGAATGTCTGCCACTTCGACGGATGATTCGAGAACATGACACGCCATCTAGGACAGCCCAGTGAGCACCGATCAAGCATATGCCTCGTGGAGAACCGACAAACCTGACAATCATATCGCCGCGACCAACCGTCTTGCGACCTTCCTGGATTGGCATGCCTGCTCCTTTGACTAGCACCTGACCCTCAGTGGCTTTGTCATAGATCGGATAAGGCAGGGTAAAGATGATCTCTTCTCTATCCATTCCTTCGATACAGAGTTCGCCCCCTTGTTCGGCGAGAGAATCCGCCCAGGGCACGCAGACGTCCATATACAGGTCATCCTTTACTCGAGAGAAACGTTCGTCGGGTACTTCCTCAACAAGGAAGACCACGTCTTGGAGTGTTCCATCCTTACGTTGATGACCGGTGCGTGGACAGACAATCCTCGTACCGCTCCGGGTCCCAGGAGCTATATTGACGGTGATTTCCACCTGCTCCGTCCGGCGCGATAGCAACTCCCTTGTCACGAGGAATCGATTGCTTGTTCCGTGATACATCTCGTCAAGTGTTAACGGAAGTGGGAAAAGCCATTCCTTGGAAGTGCCTCGGGGAGTGTTGATCGCGCGTAGAGGTGAGCCACACGACGGCACATCTTCATCGCGAGGTAAATCGTTTGGCTGTTCTTTTTTCCCCTTAGCAGTCCCTTTGGAGAGTTTCTGGACGAATTCGCTAGTCGCAATGATGAGTGCCTTACAACCTGGAGATCACCGTGTTTATACTTACTCTGCAAGTCCAAACTTGGATGATTTGTGCAGGCGTCCAGACGTAGGCGGAATGACTGGTTTCGAAGAGTGCAACGCACCCGAGCGAGTCTGAAAGTTTGTTCCCGCACGCGAATCATTCTTTATCTCAATCGACGGAGAGGGAGAGCTAGTGCCATTTTTGGAAGACCTCGAATGAACGGATCCATCGCGACCTTCAGAATCGCGACTGCGAGTCGAGGGAGGAGGTCGGCTTTTCTGCGCAGCTGGATCAGGAGAATCACGCAGGTGATCGTGTGATTTGGAGGACTTGCGGCCGTTCCTCATGCGATCAGAACTGGCGCGTCGCCCATCTGTACTATGAGGCATGGCTGGACGAGAGCGCGGCTCGGCCTTTGTGTGGCGAGATGCTGACTCATTGGAGGATGACGATTTCGCGGGTGGAGGTCGAGGTTTAGACCCGGCATCCGACATGTTGGAGCTGTGAGCATCAGATGGTGGGGAGGAATGTGGCGTTGATGATTTCGGACCAGACCGCTTACTCGCGTTTGAGTTCGCCGAAGGTGGTCGGCTTGATGCCTGAGAAGTGCTTTTTGTGTGGGTGTCAGAACGAGTGGTGTCAGGGCTGCTGGTAGGAGCGCTAGTTGTCGACGAGGTCTCAGTCGAGGAGGAATGTGTGCTTTCCCTCCCGTCCATCAGCGCATGGTACGCTTGGTTCACCTGGGGGTTGTATACCAGTTAGCGCGTTGGTCACAGTGGACAAAGATTATCATACTTCGACGAATATTTGGGCAGCGTGTTCCTTCCCCACCAGATGACGGTCGGGATGCCATTGCAAAGCCTTTCTTCCTGTCAATTGAGAGTCACTTGAGAGTACAGGAGGGACTACATACAAGTTTCTTGTACGCAGCTCTTATGGCACTGTTGCTTGCGTTGCTAGTGACACCCAGTACCGCATAGTAATCTGGCTTTCTGGCGGACATTGTCGGAACAGTCAGGTTAACTGGTGTGAGCGGTTGCGAATTGCGCTCGGTGGTATAGCTGCAAGAGGTTTCTCCAATGAGTGGAAAGCGGACTGAGTGCTGCTGACGCACAATAGATGTAGTACGAGAACAGTGGGGTCGACCTGTAAAGCTTTAAAGAACGATCGATACTCGACAATAGAACGTTTCGGAAGCGATCACAGTACTCACATGAGATTCTTCTAGCTAACCAACGGCCTCATGTTCAGCACGTTTTGCTTGCCGGCGTGATAGTAAGTAATTGTCCATTCGAAGATGTTCGAGATGGCGTAAAATTAGTCTCAATGGAGCGGTGCAGCGTGGCTTCTCGTATCCAAACATGTTACCAGTTGCCAGAGTTGACTTATGACAGTCGAGACCTGTCGAGGTGCATTGGTTTGAAGGACTTGGCTAGGTCGAAACTGGAGACTGGTGCCATAGAATTGTCCATGCCAGTGGTTGCCGTGAAACGTTCACTACGCGAGCTCCGGTGAACGGTTCCTATATTCGGCCACCGGGCCTCGATTGATCACTTGACCGTCATTGACACCTACTATCAGCTCATCATTTGGGTTCTTGATTTTGCGACATACTGAGTCCATTGAATGGTTTTAGAAAGGAGTTCGGAAAGGAGTACTACCTCATGGTCTCGACATCTGGACGTTCAGCGGGCCTGCTAAGTTAAGTTTATCTAACCACGTTTCAAAGCTTACTGACGTCCGTTTTTAATCTCTCGGGACGATGGCACCTACGGCAGGCCAGTCTCCCTTCCTATCTTTCCCCATACTCCTATGCTACAAATGTCGTTGATCCTCCTTGTGATGATCTGGCACTCCCGTCTGGTCAACGCGAGAGTCCCGTCACCGTTCGGTGGTCGGAGGGAGCTACGAGCTTTCATGTGTAAAACGTGGAGCACCACATATCACAATCTCCATTCTTGCTTTTCATGCTCATTTAGAGCTCTGCACGCGGCCTCAGAAACTCCATCCAGAGATCTGGGGTATATTTTCGTTTCTGTGGTTGCCAGGGATTCTTCCATCTAATAAGCAGATAGCATCCATAGGTCCCCAACAACCCCCGCACCATGTCTTACGTTCAAGATGCTTTCATTGGAGCCTAGACCGGCTAACTTGTTCCGGTCCTCAAAGCTGCGTCGGAATGACACGACTCCTAACGCGTTTTATAATGTCTTCTGCCTTCCGGAACGTTCTCCTCGTCCCGGCCATGAATACATTCGAGTGATTTGTGTTCCCTCCCTGATCATATGGCTCCGATGTTGCCGTGGGTACAATTATCTTCGAAATGAATCTTCCAAGCTTCAGGGGGAATATATAGATCACAAAGCTTGCGATTGGGTAAGTTGGATGCTAGCCAGAGGCACCATTGTACCTGGCATTACCCCACTGTACATTAGATCGCGAGGTGTCAACGTTCAAATACCGATTCTGGCCTGTTGTGTCCAAATCACCGTCGTACAGACGTTAAAGAACAGTGCTAAGTATACACTTGGATGACAGTCCTGGTCCTTCTAGATAATCAACCCAATACCCGCTGCAGACTCTCCTTCTGTGAGGGGGTTAGGCGGTCGGGGAACTGAACGTCCCAGCGAATGATTAAATCGCCTTTCTTCTTCAAACTTCCCGGTTTACGAATTGGCATACCCTCGCCACTTATCCTCGTCTCCTGCCCAGGTTTCACAATCCCCAAAGGAAGAGGAACCTGGAGCTTGCGCCCATCCAGTAGCTCCACTACCTTCTTGGAGTTGCTGCCTGTTAATGCCTCCACTAAGGGTATATTCAAGTGACATATAAGGTCGTCTTCGTTTCGCGTAAATACAGGGTGGGGCTTTTCTTCGACGACAAACACGAGATCCTGTGACTCGCCGTTTGGTTGCTCGTTGCCTGCACGCGGGAAGCGAATTTTAGTGCCGCTCTTCCAACCAGGTGGCACTTGTATTTCAAGGACTTTCTCCTCGGTCGCGCCATTTGCTAGTTTTCGGCTGACCTTCAGATGCTTGGTTGCCCCTGTATAAAGGTCCTCTAGTGAAAGCTTGAGTGGCCGGGTGATTTCTGAAGGTTGAGGCGTTGGTGTAGACGTTGCGCGCTCTCGTCCCGTTGATGGACGATGGGGCATTCCACCTGGCATGCCTCCGAAGAAAGAGCCGCCGACATCGTCGTCAAACATAGAGGTCATGGGGGTCCTTCCGCCCATGCCGCCCATGCCTCCCATGTTGCTGAATCCAGGGAAACCTCCCGAAAACATTTGTCTGTGAAAGATCAAGTCAGTGCGAAGGCGAACGTGTGATTGAAGTAACACTTACTCGAATATCCGCTGAGGATCCGTCGGTGAGAATCCACCGGCGCCGCCTGGACCGGTGGTAAATGTGAACGAGGTAGCACCAGGGAAGCCTCCGAAATTGGAGAAACCTGCTCCGGGGGGTGCTCCAGGGGGTGCCCCTCCCCCCTTCAGACCTTCTTCGCCAAGTTGGTCATAGATTTTGCGCTTGTCGGTGTCACTGAGGACTTCAAAAGCTTCTGAGATCTTAAGGTTGCCACAGGTGAGCCAGGTGTAGTGCTTGGAGACAAGCGAACAATCTACCTCTTTAAACCTCCTGGAAGCTTCTTCAGACCCCTGGTTTCTGTCGGGGTGCCATTTCAAGGCCTGGAAGATGGTGAGTGAGGGTGTGTGTGATGAAGACAGAACTTGAGCACATACCATCTTCTTGTAGGCCTTCTTGATTTCATCTTCGGCAGCATTGCGTGATATGCCCAATATTTTGTAGTAGTCTGCGCCCATGTTGTGGTATCGTCAAGGGTAGATGCAGTTTTTAAGGGGAGAAGATGATAACTTTCTAGACCCATCGAAATGTTATTCGACTTGTAGGGAACCTCCCAGAAACTACTCGCATGACGTCAGGAATCACCTGTCGTGGGAATCTACCAGCCTAGTCACGTGTTTGTAACAGAAACCCTGGTTAAACCCGAGATGAAACGTTAAACCAGTGCCACGATGGCACAAGAGTCCAACGCAAAGCACGAAAATAACACAGGCCTCTTCGGGATTTCCTGGGGTGTCTTTTTCCCTTTTTCTTCCTCTGCCTTAGCTTCCCTCCCTGAGGATGCCCACAGGCCTGCTCGTTATACCAGACAGGATGATATTCCAGACCCCGATCAAGATGTCGATGGAGAAAGACCAACTATTCGAGACTACAATGCGATCAATTCCGTACCTCACCTAGTTCGCGTTCCAAAGAAAGTTGCAACCTCTTTGAAGGTCGAAGCCAAGGTCTGGTTTGCCAACGAACGAAGTTAGATTCTTCCACATCGTCAGCACTCGTGTTAATCCTTTCGACAGCATGGATATCTTGGCTCAATCTTGCGGTTCTGCTCGGAACGCTAGCGCTAGCCTTGTTTAACGCCTCTCACGAACCCGTTGCACGTAGCTTTGCGTATGTTTATGCTACTATCAGCGTCGGTGTGGTTGTAGGTGTCTCTTCCATTACCATGCCATGTCTTATCATCAATTCTCGTGACAAATCTTAGGTCTACGGCTTTTACCTGTATCAGTCTCGCATCACGATGATCCGCAAGCGTGATCCTGGCCACTATGGTTTGTTCTTCTGCGTTTCAGTGATTCCCCTGAGGGTGAAACCGTGCATAGATGCTCTTGTCGGCCCGATAGTCGTCAGCGCCCTCTTATTCTTCGCGGTTTTGGCCAACTTTTTGGTCCGCGGTGCGTACCGAACACTGCTTTGTGACCTCCCTACTAACATTGCGTTTCCTTGTTAGTACAAGAGTTGTAAGTTATTCTGTCTGTCTTGTGCAAACCCCATTAAACTTGCGTGCAGTCGTCAGCAGAAGTTACCGATACCAGGTTTGGCACTCCTACAACAAATTACGTCAAGTTATACTCCATCGGTATGATAGCAAACTACAGGCGGGTATCAACCTCGGTCATCTTGGAAAGACGTGGTCAGCGGACTGCTCCATCATCGCCTCTTCGTTCTTCCCGCGTGTCTATTACATCGTCAATGTACCCAGCCTCATGCAATCTCCCACTCCTAAGTTCAGCATCAGGTCTAGGACCCAGTGGCCGACTGTAATCTGTGGATTGGCTTGCATTGGTCTTTGAAGAGTTGTGTTTTCCGAATCAATACCATGCATGAAGATTCCCAATCGCTCAATCTGGTTTTTGCGAAGCGGCTGCCTCGTCTCCTTTACCACAACGACTGCACTCTATCCAGGAAGATCGGCGGAGTCATGGATGATTTCCTGGAGGAGAATGTCTGAACACGCGATTCGTTGGCGATGAGTGCCAAAGGTCATTTGTAAAGTCTTCAACCTAGCAGTGGCAACACTACTACGTATGTATCGACGAAGGCCACGCGTGAGTCACCAGGGCTAGCGCTGATTATCATGTTAACGAGGCCCCTCCAAGTGATGGTGCTTGACGCTCGGGGGCTTTGTGTAGTATACCTGTGGACACCCAAGCTCTTCTCAAATTCAGCGCTATCTAGCCTGAGAGATCTCGACATCCAACGACAAAATGACATAGTTATTATACTAATCCAAGTCTGGGGAAACGCAGTCACAATCATACAACATGACTATCATGTCCAACAGCTTATTTCAACGCTTTCTTCATTTTCTGTGCAGGGATAAGCATTAGCGATACATGAAGATCGCTGAAGGTAGAAAAAGCACCTCTTCCATCTCATCCAGATCGTCAGTCTCTATGCGGATGATCTTCTTTCCAAGAGTGTTTTCGATTTCCTCCATGTACGACCACGTCCTCTTGTCATGGACGAAATTGATGGATATGCCCTTGCGGCCGAAACGGCCAGTCCGTCCTGCATTGTATCATTCCGTCAGTATGAAACCGACTCCTAAGAAAAAATAACACACCAATACGGTGAATGTACGTCTCGACGTCTGGTCTGGCGTCATTGGAGTGCTGGTTTCCACGTTCATTCATCAAGGGAAGATCGTAGTTGACAACCATATTGACTTGGAGAATGTCAATACCACGAGCAATAACGTTGGTCGTGATCAGCACTTTCTCCCGGCCCTCGCGGAAACTGTCGATAATGGTGTCACGTTCGGTAGCATTCTTGGCGCCATGAAGGGAGGCCACTTTATGACCCTCAACAGTCATCCGCTGTGAGATTCTGTCCGCCGTATGCCGATGCTACGATGAAACGGGTCAGCTGAGTCGGGTCCGAGATAGAGATCACCTACTTGACAAAAGATGATGCTTTGGCCAATTGTTAGTAATTGATAAAGTGACACCAAAATGTCGTATTTGTGTTCTTCGTCACGGCAATCCATGTAGAACTGGCGGATACCCTCCACCGATAGCTCCTCTTTTTGAAGTTCAATCTTGTTGGCTAGAGGAGCAAACTTGTTGGCAAAGTTCCGCACATGGTCGGGGAAAGTGGCAGAGAAAAGGATAATTTGGGGTTTCGCCTTGGCCAAGAGGCTGGAAGTATTAGCGATCAGCGATGTCCGGAGTCAACAATCCACAGGACTACTTTTTGACTCTCAATGTCTGTTCCCCAAGACCATCTTGGTCGAGCATGTTATCAGCTTCGTCGAGTACAAAGACCTTGATCCCTGATGAATCTATAACATTCCGTCGGAGAAGATCTATCATTGTGCCAGGAGTGCCCACGACAATGTGGGCTGTCATTCGTGAAACGTCCTTTGGAAGGTTGTCTTTGATGGCATATTCTGTTTGCACTGGGGTGAACTTTCCCATTGCCACCACGACTGACATGATTTGGCGTGCAAGTTCTCGCGAAGGAGCAAGACAGATGGCCTGAAGCGCATTCAGATGCTGATATGACCCTCTTAAAATCTCCGGATCGTACCTGCGTCTTATTGATTGAGAAGTCCACCCTACTCAACATGGTAAGAACGAAGGCCGCGGTCTTTCCTGTGCCAGACTGTGACTGTCCTATCATGTTTTGTGGCCTTGTGATGAGTGAGCATTTGGCTTCCGTGCACGAGTTTCATACTTACGGATTGGCGAGAAGGAGTGGTAAAGCGCGTTCTTGAATTTTAGAAGGTTTCGAGAATCCGAGCGCGTAAAGACCTTTGAGAAGGTCTTGATGTCTGAAAGAAGAGGCATAAGCTGATTCTGCAAACCATTCGTTGGGTAACTGACAGCCCCAGTTGTTCGAATGATTTCACGCTAAACAGGGGGGAGTTTGGGTCGGCTTGCTGATCTGCTAGCGTGACCTGTGATGCAAGATGAGCCCATGACACAAGCCTGCACGCGAAGCCGCATACCGTAACCTCGAACGTGGAGGATATTAGATCGGTATTTTCTACGTTTGTGAGTTTCTGCTTCTATCCACTGCAGAACCAATGGGTATGCGCACTTGATGGAGTAGCCTCCGCCACTTCAGGCTTGGGTTCTTCGACCTCTTTCCCTTCGGGCTTTGCAGGTGCTACGAATAAGATCAGTATCTGGTTCGTGTGTTTAAAGTATAACAGTACCATCAACCGCCTTGGGCGTGTAGAAACCATCGGCATCCTTCTCCATGATTCAAGCTGCTGACTCGGAAGATAAAGCGATCCCGTCAAACCTTCCAAAGAAACTTGCCACTCGTTAGTCAGCATATCGTTATCGTTATCTTATCTACCCACTTGCACTTTGTTAGTACTAGGACATGGTGTCTCATACGATATTTAAGCCCGCCTCCCCAGTGTGAACGTTTCTGGTGCCAAGCTCTAGGAACTTTTGCTCACTATGGTGCGCCAAGTTAGCTCCTTGCTCCCAGCTGGTTTTGCCAGCCACGCACTACAAGCGCTGCAGAAAGTACAGCGCGGGCTGTCACCTATCGAGCTTGTCTACACGTCCCACGAGCACTGGCCATTGCGACCTGGGCTCACAGTACACACTCGCCCCATACTGCAAATATCCGTTCTTGACTCCTCGTTTAATCCCCCCACCTTGGCCCACTTAGCACTTGCCAAGTCGCCACCACCATCATGTCATAGCGTTTCCACCCATGCTTCCACATCGTTTGGATCAGACTATGATGCAAAACTATTGCTCCTCTCTATCCGGAATGCCGATAAATCAATGAAGCCCGGTGATGCCACGTATATCCAACGACTCGAGATGATGCAGCTCCTCTCCCAAGATCTCTGTTCCACGGACAGCACCAAAACGGAGTACGGTTGCCCTTCGCCTGTCAGTGGGAATATAGCCATAGCTGTCATTGACGAACCCACATTCGTCGGAAAGTCGACTACTTTACTTCGCTTCCTCCGGACACGACTGGCTTCGCCCATCAATTCTTCCAGCCTCAGCAGTGCAACAGAAAGACAGGACGGAGCGTACTCCCTCCCGCACCCGAAGTTAACATTCCTTCTGGGTTTCGACACCCTCGGGCGGCTGTTCTCTCCAAAGTATTACCCTTCTGAAGAAATCATGGTCCAAATGCTTCGGGTCTTTCTCTTCCCAAACGAGGAGGACTGTCGCATAGTGTGCGCGCACCGAACGAGCCCTGGGGCTGGTCAGACTTCTCAGAATGAACTTCATGGAAAGGCACTGGAAATGGCACAGGAGTTTATCGCAAGTGGACGTATCATCCTGATCGACATCGGTGCCCGGGAACAGACCTACAGTTCTAGCGAAGTAAGGGCGAAAGTTGCAGCAGGTGATGAAACGTGGAAATGGCTGGTCACAGGGGTTATTGCCAACTATATTATGGAGAATGCACTCTATGTACAGACATAAGAGAGGAACGACTGTCTTCCTCTCTGTTGGTCTGGTTTTAGGAGACTGATGTACAGCCTACTTTTTGAACGATCGGGATCGTTTGCACACTATGGAAGAGCAAGAAGAATCTGTTGTAGTATTATGATTTACGCTTATTATACAACAATACGTCGAACAGTGAATTATAGCAGTTGAGGGATAGTGCAGTCATCTGTGCAATCATGAAGAAGTCGGGGATGGTCTACGAATGGTAAAGCAGTTATACAGAAGCTTGAGCGAAAGCGATAGCAACGGTCTGAGGGAGCAAGTGAGAATAATCCTATGTAGACAATTGCCTAGGACATACCTCAGAGTGGCTCAACGACACAAGCACTTGTGTGATGCCCTTGCCAAGGGCGGCCGTCTTCGCGTCGCCATGGAGAGTCACAGTTGGAACGCCGGACTCGTCTGGGAGGATTTCGATGTCCTTCATCGCAGCGGCAGCACCCTTTGATGATACACCCAACGATTTGAAGACAGCCTCTTTACCGACCCAACGTGCAGCGAAAGATGATGGAGGGGATGGCTGAGAGCGGCAGTAAGCGATCTCCGCCTCGGTGAAGTTGCGTTCGACGAAGGTTGGGTTTGAAGAAGGTACCGAGGAGATGAGTTCTAGGAGATTTTCAGTATCTGCTTAATGGAAAAGAAGAGTGGAAATACCTTGGTCAACACCAACGCCGGCCACAGATGCTGTGGAGGCGAGAGCGTCTGAAAGAGTCTTCACATTGGCAACATCCAAAGGGACGTTCTTGTCCAGGTTAGCGGTGTAAGAGTAGCTGCGTGTCTTGGGATCGAACGTCGCACGCGCCATAGGGTTCATGAGGACTGGTTGTTCGAGTTCAGGACTGTAGGGTGGGCCGTCCTTAATTCTGACCAAAGAATCGGACGTCATCATCTCGGTCATGACCTTATAAGCCTCTTGGGAACGCGAGTGGTTGCGGATTTTGTACGACTCATAGGAAGAGGGTTCCAGAGCAGCAAAGAGGTAGCGAGGATGGACCACAACAGCAGTGCCACCAACTTGCCCGAAGCCGAATGAAGACTATAGAAATGTTAGCTCTATGAGCACTAAGCAAAAGCGATTTAACTTGCCATAACACCAGCACGAATCCCGTCGGTGTAGATGGACTTGGATGGGAACATGAGATAGTGGTGGGCTTCAAATCTCGCATCGATGTTGCTTCATGACAAGGTCAATTTGGAACAGACCTAAGGAAAGGCGTGCACTTACTCGCTGTTGCGGTTCCCGGGAATGATACCGGTGATGACGGTCTGCAACAAACCAGCCATTTGCCAGGCTGCTGAACCACCTTTGGAGTGGCCAAGCAAACTCTTTTGAGCCATGACGGGAACGGCATTACCATGTGTGCGAGACATTGTGCCCAGGACGTTGTGCCACATTTCAGTCTCGTTCTTCTCATTGGCTGCGGTGCTTGTGCCGTGAATCGAGAGAACGCCAATGTCGTCAGCGTTCAATCCCCACACAGCAAGCGCACGTCGCATGGGCCCGACTCGAGCGTCACTCCCTTCAAGCATGCCATACGTGGCCAAGACCTCCTTCTCCTGGCGGCGAGCCTCCTTTTCAATATCAGCAACGCGAGATGCGAAGTACTCCTCGTCGAAAGTGCCAGTTTCTGCCTTCTGCACCTCGATCTCATCCTGAAGTTGGGCGTGTTCGTGGCTAAGCCAGTCGGAAACCTGTTTGCGCCTGAAAGCAATTTGGCGAGACCGGTAATCGAGGTTAAGTGAAGGGAGAGGATATTTAGATGGCAATTCTCGGGCGACAGCGAGAGCACCACGCCCGGGAGCAGGAATGGAACGCCCAGCCTTGTCACTGTAAACAAGGTAAATGAATATCTTAAAAATACGGACTTCTAAACTTACGTTGACGTGGAGGTAAACGCGAGGATACCACGGATAGGCGCGCCGAGTTCAATGGCGGTCTTGGCACTCATAACAATGTGAATACCAGTTCCTTGCGACTCCATGAACTAAACAGCCTCGTTAATGGACGAATTCCCGTATAAGTGTCAATCACTCACCCCTGCACGAGTTGTAGTAGCAGGTCGTGACATCTCCGTAGGCTCACGTCCCATGGCAAACTCAGATTCAGCATTGCTCGTAGCCTTCATGTTGGCAAACTCGTAGGAGCCCTCCTCGCTGATATCATCGAAACCACCAGCAATCATGACCTTGGCTTTTCCGGAAAGAATGGTGTCACATGCGATCTCCAGGGATTGAAGTGCTGTCGCGCTGCGCAAAAGTCAGCAACTGTCTTAGATGGCGGGACACTACCCCTCACCAAGCGCCGACAGGGATCTTGACAGGTCCACTTGAAGACAAGAGAAGCAGGTTAATCCAACCAGCGGTTGTGTTGATGAACCTACGGATCGCAATGAGTGATCATCCCTGATCCAAAAGCGTAGACGACTTACGTTTCTTGGAGAATGTCATTTTGGACTTCCTTCTCCTCACGACGGTCCTTGAACATCTTGGCGAGCGACTCGGTACCTCCCATACCACTTCCGACACAGGTTCCAACCTCAGAAGGATGGAGATGATTGTACAACTCATAGGGATCAGTGATACCAGACATATTGAGGGCCTCGGCGGTGCAGACGAGAGCCCAGAGAGTGGCGCGATCCGTTTGAGCAACAATATCTGGCGGAATGCCGTACCTTCCAGCATCCCAGCCGGTTGGGATTTGTCCAGCGACCAGGCGACTGAAGCGGAATGCCTTGGGGACTAAGACACGAGCTCCTTTCTTGAACTTGACAAACCATTGGTCACCTGTGGCGGTCCAGATGTCACACTTGTCTCCGTGCTCGTATTTGAACTTCTCGGCTTCTGACTGAGCGACTTCGATCGGCTCCAAGTCGTGAATGAGTTCGACCTCTTGATTGAAAACTTTCTTCTTGGGGTCGTAGCCACGGAATAGCTCGGGTTCTGTAAATTATTTGATATTTCATGTATCAAGAGAGATCGCAGAGTGAACTTACCGATTAGCCGCACACCAGCGTGGCTCAAGATCTCCTTCTCGTAGCGGCCCCTGACGTCCTTGTCATCAACAGGCTCACCAGTCTTCGCGTCGACCCAGCCCACGTGTAAGGAACCGTCCTTCAAGCGACCATCGAAGTGCTTGATGAAGCCCATGATCCAAGCCATCTCGATACAACCTTCGATGGTGAATTCTCCGCGCACTTCCATCTCCCATCTAGTGCGCGAGCTACCCCACGGACCAACTTCTGCAAAGCCAGTAATAACCACGACTTTCTCCAAGTCGATGATGCCGCGAATTTTGCTGAGTTCCTCGAGGGATGAAACAGGTTCTAGCACAGGGAAGTCGAACTTGAAGTTGGCACGCGGCACAACGTTGACGGTTTGAAGCACCCGTTCATCTTCAACAGCGGTGATGACCTTGAAGTCAAGGGCGTTATCCCGGGCGATGGCACGGCGAAGTTCGCTCTTCTTGTTCAAGTTCTGGCGAATGCGACTCGTGATCTCAGCGAGATCGGGCAGGCGATCCATTCCACCGTTCAAGTCGGCCCAGATGGGCTCGACCTGGGTGATGCTGAAGAGAAGGGGGTGCATAAGGCCAAGGATATTGAAAGCCATCTCCTTCGCAGAGAATGTGCGAACGCCATGACTCTCTAGTTCGTGAGCGACCGTGTTAGTAGCATCCATCAGGCCAGTACCACGAGTCCATCTTGGAGGAGTAAGGTGAGTGCACCGGGTATAAAATGTCAACGCAAAGACTCACCCAATCACAGCACCAGCTAAGCACAAGTATTCGCCCCAGCTCTCCGAGTTCCAGCGTTGGAAAAGTGTTTCTAGCGAGATCTTCGACTCCGAGTACAGTCCATCGTTACCGAACAGACCGTGGTTGGGTGACAGAGGCAGGATAACCTGAGTGGGTCGAGTGACGAAATGCCGGGAAGCTTTCTTGGTTTTGACGGCGCCAAGAATCCGAAGGAGGTTGACCAACATGATGCGATGGGCAAGTTCTGACTTGTCGTCCAGCCCATCAATTTCACGGCCATTTTCCGGTATCGCAGCAAAAGGGAGAATGTAGTCGAGGTCCATCCCAAGCGTGGCATAGATGTAGTCGACCAGAGCCTCAACGTCCTGCTTGGAACCTTGGTTGAAAGGGACAACTGTCAAAGCGGAGCCACGAGCGCCGTAGCTCTGATAAATGGACTGATAGTACTCCACCGTTGAGCGGCTGTAGCGGGAGGTGGTGATGACAACGTGAGCTCCACCGGAGAGGAGGCCTTTGAGGATTTCGACACCAATCGAGCCTTTTCCGACGCCTGTGAGCAATGCGTTCTTATCTTTGAATGTCGTTCCTGAAGTTGCGATTTCGTGCAGGATGTCGAGGTAAACGCCGGTCAAGTTACTCGAGTACTCCCAGTTGCTTCCAACTTTGCGTTTGAGATGCAGAAGTGGCACCTTGTCGTCGGAGACTGGGGTGACAGCGGTGATCTGTGGGCGGAGGAACTGAGAGGAGGAACGACGATTGCGCATCAAGCGGCGGTTTTGCTCTGGACCTTTCCTGAGAGAACGAACAACACCTTCGTACAATGCCTTGATACGGTTTTTCTGGTCCTGGCTGATTCCTGGCTGCGATTTCACGACAGTCCAGAGTTTGAGGACATCCTCTTGGACCTTCTGAATATTGACAGTGGAAATAGTATCACCGCTGGCCATCTCCTCAACATATGCCTCCAACTTGCGAACGTTCTCGCGAACAACCTCAGTGTAAACGATTTCACCTTTGGCTGTCACTTCGGTATGAGGGGCGGTGGGGAATGTCACTGTGAGAAGGGATCAGTCAAATGGAGTATTCGCAGAATCGAAACACTCCTTACCATCCTTGTAGACTGGGGGCTGGCCGAGGACTTCCCTCGTGTTGTCGATGAGCTGCTGACCGAATTGTTTGGCGAGTACGTATGTGTCGCCTTTGCTGGGGTCGCAACGGTCGATATTGTATTGCATGTAGGTCAAGAGCTCAGGGTCAGCTCTGTTGAGGAGGGCAATACAACGTGCGGTGAGCTCCCGGTCGACAGTCGTGAGACGCCCGTGAATGATGTCGTAGTACATGAGAAGCGCGTCTTGACGAACCCAGTTCCACGAAGAGTCGAAGTGGCGAGCTTTCAAAGGATCAAAGGAGGGTTGGATTCCATCGACGTAGGTGTCGCCATGTTCCTTCGCAATCGCGTCGAGTCGAGCTTGAAGTTGTGCGGACGTGGCCTTCTCTTTGTCATGAGCAATCTCACCAGCACGAGAGTCGCGATTAAGATAGCGCATGTAGAGTTCGATGTGTTGTGCGGCGAATCGGTCCTGCTCAGCTTTAAACTTCAAGAACTCCTCGCTGTTGATGGTGGCGCCGCCTGCTGCGCCGCCTGCCGCGCTGCCGGAGCCTCCGCTGGACAAAGAAATGCCAGATCGTTGGGCATACGCAGCAACGACGGTGTCCAACCATGCCTTGCCCTCAGCCTCAGATGATAGGCGTTTCGTGGGCTCCATAGTCGTCCCCAAGAGAAGCACACCGTCAGCACGGGAGGGTCCCAAACCCCAAGTCTTCGATAAATAAGTTTTGATGGCAGATGCGTTGAAGCCTCCAGGCATCTTGCCGCCGATCATGCGCGAGACAAGGCCAGAGGTGTATTTGCCCAGGGCTCCAGAGTGTCCGACCCCAAGAGCGGAGCCGAGCTCTTCAAGAGGAAGTTCCTCGCCTTTCTCAGGAGCGGATGTAAACTCGAGCTGGAGGTCACCTAAGATCTCGTTCTGTAGTGTAGACTTTCCACCAACAAGATCCTTGATCGACTTGGAGAGTGGAACCTCCTCGGCCTTCTTCTTCAGTTTCTGGGCAATGATGCAGAGTAGGATGTCACCGGCCTTGAGTGGCACATCGTCGATGGCAGCAGCGCCTCCTGCAGGAGGAGCAACAGTGACAGGGGTGGGAGTAACAACAGGTGCAACGGGTGCGGCTTCGGTGGGCATGGAAGCGGCTGGAGCCTCGGCAATCTCATCCTCGAAGAGATAGTAGATCTCGCGAGCGTTCTTGGCGTGGCAAAGAATGGCTCGCTTGTGGCTAACAGCATCGTCCTGGGCTTCGTACTTCGCCTTCAAAGTTCTTGTAGCCATGCCAGTCAAAGTCGGCGAGGGGCCAAGCTCAATGAAGCGTTCAAAGTGGTAGTCGGTGAACAGGAGATCCTGGGTCTCGATCCATCGCACTGGCGAAGCGAACTGGTATGATAGAAGTTCGACGAGAATAGTGTATGCCAGTTTCTGGCGCTGCTCAGGAGACGCCCAATTCTCTTGGTCCCATTTCTTGAGGACCTTATCAAGGCGGGGAGATGATGTTTGATTGTATATGAGCTGCGCATATTCCTTCGTAATAGCGAACGGTTTGGCGACCAAGTTGGGGATGTATCTGCCAATCAGCATGTCTGGATTGAGCAGAGCGGCGTTGATCTTCTTGGAGAGGTCTTGAACGAAGGGGTGGTTGGCGTTTGACTAACGTTGAGACAATTCGAAGAACTCACAAGCTCTGAAAGGCATGACACCCGCCCATAGGTACCTGGAGTGGAAAGGCACATCGATGCCTGGAAGAGGAATAGTTGCAAAGCCACGCTCCAACTTGATGTAGCCTTCAGCTTTTTGCAGCTCCTTGGCGCGCTCAAAACATTCCGAGACGATATCACCCAGCATTTCCTTGACCTTCTCCACGGTGAAGGTCTCCGTGAGCTCAAGGATTCGATATCAGAGTTTTTTTCAAGTGGAATTAGCATAGTCAGACATACCTTCGCAATGTCGATCTTCTGCAACTTGAGGTAATTCAGGACGTTGGTCATTGTCTGAAGTGCAACCAACTCTCCGGCACAAACATATTGTTGACCCTACGGTATCTAGTCAGAAGATGTTCTATGTGTTTGGATCGAGCACCTACTTCAACGTTGTAGTTGACAATTTCAAGTAGCGTATCGGTGCAAGCGGCGATAGTGTCGACAACTTCGCGTAGGGCTGCATCTGTGAATGTCTTGGAAATGCGGCTCGGGTTGACAGCGCACATGGCATAGTTAGACCGGTTGTGAGCGTCACGCTCAACAGCGCGTTGCATGGTGATTCCACGGTAAAAAACGACGTCAACGAGTGCAGATATGTGGAGAACATCAGCGATAGAGGCAAGGGCAGAGTACTCTCCCAGAGAATGACCGGCAAAAGCACAATCCTTCTGCACAAAACCTTTGGCGCGCATGTCTTCGAAGGCGGCCTTTTCAGTCACGACCAGGGCGATTTGAGCGAATTGAGTAGCGAATAGCAACCCGTTGGGGTGGCTGAAAGTATACTTGGGAGTGCGCATATCGATGTCGGAAAACAGGGGAAGGGTCTTGACATTGCCATCCTTGTCCATGGTATCGTATGTCATATCCATGTACCGCTGGCGAATTGCCTGGCCTTTAATACCACCAAAGTGAATCGTCTTCTCCTTCGGGTTATCCTTGACGATCTCGATGATAGAAAAGCCGTAGACGGCGAGGAGATGGGCATCAGCACCGTCCCAGACAGCGCGGGCAGCGGGAGAGCTGTTGTACAGATCCATCCCCATGCCAGGTTCCTGAGAGCCCTGACCAGTGAAGACGTAGACAGTGGTGGCTTGGGCAACTTCCGCCGTACCCTCAAGGACCTTCTCATCGCGTTGATTGGACGTCTCCACTTTGACCACCATGTTACCGTCACGCATGCCTATGTGATGTATCTTGGCAGTCAACTCATCACCGGGAAGCACCATGCCGACAAAGGAAACATGATACCTAAAGGACCACGTCAGCGAGAACTCGGTCTGGGGTGCAGGAAAACTTACGCAATAACCCGATCGGGATTACCTTCAGCAACTATGTTCTCCACGTAACGACGAGTAGCAGCACTCGACCACATGCCATGTGTGATGGTGCCAGGGAGAGCAGCGAAATCCGAAAAGTAAGGATTGATGTGAATGGGGTTGAAGTCGCCAGAGATTTTCGAGTAAGGTTCGTTGGTGAGAGGGGTGGTGAAAGTGGTCGAAACGTTATTTGACATTGTGTATCCCTCATTTGCCAAGGGAGTGAGACGACCTTCGGGTACACCATGACGTTGAAGATACGCTACGACGGGGTTGCCGTGGCATCCCTCCTGGTTGAACTCCACAGAAGCGACCTTCTTCAAGCGCTTCAGCTGATCGCGCATGAATACGTCACCGGTAACGCTGACATCGCGGTAAGAGGTCTTGTCTTTGAAGGTGACCTGAGACTGAACGCGGTATACAAGTGTCATACCAGCCTTGGGATGCAGAGTTTGATCCTCCCAAGACAGCCACTCCTTCGACTGGACAACACCAACAGCAGCATCATCCGACAGTTCAACAACGTAATCAGGTTCATCCACAGTCTCGAAAGTGTTCGCATAATCGGTGAATCGACCACGGTAGAGGAAAGATGACTCGACCTCAATGATAGGCTGCCCATCACGGAAGACATGACCCTTGACTTGGACTGCCTTCCCGGCGTCCGTGTTCTTGACAGATGCGATGCGAGCGTCCGCAATACACGCGTCACCTGCCTTGAGAGGTTTGGCACCAGGAACAAGGCGGAAGCCGTTAGAGAGATGAACGAGTTTCAAAAGGTCTCCATCAATCGTATCCGGGAAGATCGTCCTCATGATAGCCTGGCCGAGGGATCAACATCATTTTATGCACAACGGCCATAGAACATACCTGCCAGCCGGTGACGATGGCGAAGTCCATCGGAGCCTTGACAATTTCGGCGCGGGCAGTCTTGTACGCCTCATTCTGGTTTCCGACGACGTTACAGAACATTTCCACGTCCTCAGCGGATATGACGACTTCAGGACCAATGAACGTCTCGCGAATGTCAAGTTCTGGAAGCGACTGGTCATCACCAAACCACAACTTCCAGTAGAAGCCTTTGATACGGCGGTTGCGACCCTCGGAAACTTCATGGATGGGCATGGAGCCCATGCCGGGGACGTACTTGAATTGGAAGGGTAGGGACACAGACACATCGCGACGATCCTCCATGAGGGTCACATCGATCAAGTTGGAAGAAATAGAATACTTGATTTCAAGAGCCTTGAAGTCAGACTTGTGGACACCATGAGATCGACCTGAACCGTAGACAGTGAGTGAGATGGGGGCTCCGTCTTCCATCCCCACCACAACACGCTGACCGCGGCGAGGAGCGAGGGCTCGACGAAGAGGGTTGTCAATATATGCCTGACCTTGGACGATGGTTTTCGACGTCACAAGAGCTTTTAACCAGTTCAACTCAGAACCGGAAATGGCCTCGAGCCACTGCGAAGTCTCAGGAACAGCGTCGCCAACTTTGTAGGTGGTGGCGGTGGACAACTCCTCGTATTCGACCTCGGCAGGGACGTCGACTTCCTCCGGTTCGGGAGCTAGGTAGTCGGCAGTAGGAATTTGGGAAATATCCCCTCCATACGAACGCTCGACAAGCTTCTCTACGAGCTTGGCAGTAACACCACCCAAGAGCTCTCCAATGGGTTCATCCTTGACGAACGAGTGCTTGACAGCAACGGGTCCTTGTAAAATGCAAACACGCTGAGGGTCCTGGTCGAAGACGGCCTCGATATCCTCCGCCGCCCAAAGAGAATCCTAAAAGACATGATCAATACTATTTGATCCCAGCATACTCTGGAACCGACCTTCTTGAACCAGACTTCGAAGTTAGCATCAAAAATCGGAATGAACGGGGCAGGCTTCTGTCCGGGACGTTGAGAGATGGTGAGGAAATAGGCACGATCCTCAGCAGCGAGAAGCTGGCGAGTAGCGGCACAGTACTTCTTGAAGAATGCTTCGACGAAGGCGGAGGGGTCATCAAGTTCGGCGAAGTTTTGCAGGACACTGGGCTTAGAGCCACCATCCACGCCAGCGAAGCGCTCCTCCACACGCCTCAGCCAATCACCAGTCAAGTTGCGCAAACTGACGTCGATCCAGCGGCTCTGATGGGAAACGTACATGAGGCGAATCATGCGAAGGGTGACTTCTTCGTAAGTCATGTCACCAAGGTCGAGGGCGATGCTGCCATCCTTCTTCCACCCAAACCATGGTTTCGCAAAGTCCTTGTTAAGCTTGTCAATAATCTCAACTTTGCGCTCCGCCAACCATACAGCGCGCTTCTCCTTCGGCAATTTGAAGACAGTGTCATCGAACTCCTTCCATAATTTGACGGCGCGAGTAGAAACTTTGTGGATAGGTTCGCCAAGTTCCGAGCGGACGGTGAGGATACCTCCAGTTGGTTTGACATAGGTGCTCTCCCAGTCCTTGTCGTCAACACCTGGGGCAGCAACGATGAGATCCTTGACAGACGAGCTGGTGTGTGCCTCCTTCGCAACCATGACACGACTGGCGAACAAGAAACCATCAAATGGCATGGGCTGGGTGTTGTACAAATCCTTCGACCAATCACCAGTAAGGTATGGCCAAAGATCGTCAGCCCCACCGAAGCCAGAGCCGCCAACGAGTATAATATTATCGTGCTGACGAATGGAGCTGTAGGTCCTCAGGACAGGCATATGGAAGTCTTCGTAGGAGTGGTGTCCACCAGCGCGACCACCAGTCCACTGAAGGATGATGGGGAAGTCAGGGTTGGCGGTAGCAATGCTGACCACCTGGCGAATACCCTCGACGGAGCCAGGCTTGAACGAGATGTGCTTGATGCCAGCGCTGCGTAAACCGCCAATGATTTCTGCGGCCTTCTCCGTGCTGGGAATCCCAGCAGCAACACAGAAACCTTCCACTGGAAGGCCCTCACGACGCATCTCCTGCCACAGAGGAAACTGGAAGCCGAACTGACGGGGGTTGATATAAAGCGAGTTCAAAGTGAGTCCGACCCCTGCGGGGACCTTGGATTGAATTTCAGCGACCTTGGAGCGAAGCGCAGCAGGGCTATAGTGACCACCACCAGCAAGCTCGACGTGGTAACCGGCCGAAAGAATCGCAGAGACGAAGCCAGTTTTGACGGTCGTAGGCGTCATACCGGCAACCATGATCGGAGGCTTTCCTAAGAGCCGAGAGAAAGATGTGTCCAGGTGAATTGTTCCATCGCTAATGGAAATGTGATCAGTATACTCAGCAATAATCATAGTTGTGCTGTTACCTAGTCTTGACCAGTTTGGGAGCGTATTTCTTACTCCACCATTCCTCGTATTGGACGTCCTCCACGTCGAACAACTCAGCCTCGCCTCGACCCTTGTCACCAAGAATGATGACGCGAATACCCCTCCCGTCAAGGTTACGGGCAGTGAGGGGGCCGATGCCATTCAAGCCGCCAGGCCCAAAATCAATAACGTGAGTGGCCGATTCTGGGAACGCAGTGGCAAGGTTCCAATGAATGGGGGACGTGAAGATCTGGTCGCACAAAGACCGCGTGACCGAACCATCCATCTTGCGAATATCCGAACCTGAGGCATCCTTCAGTACACTCATAAGAAAAAGATGGTTCGCGTATACTCTTACCATCCTCAGTGTTGAAGACAGGGATTGCAAGCTCCTCGGTGGTCCAAAGCTCCTCTCCGCTCAGATCCTCATTACATAACTTGTCGGTGGCACTGGCCAAGTACGAGCTATGGTAGGGTGCGTTGACGACCAAGAAACGGACCCCAAACGCAGGTTTCCTCTGCGAGTAAGGCACCTTACTCTGGTCCTGTCCACTGGGTGCACGAATCTTCCTCAGGTTCGTGACCAAACCGTAAAGCGCACGAGGAGGCCCAGTCACGACAAAGTTCCTTGCACCGTTGTAAAGAGAGACCGCCAATTGTGAATTGGTCGGGAGGTGTTTGTTCGTCGCGTCGATGTGAGGTGTGAGTGCTGAAAGTGCGAGACCATTGATGGACAACATGGGAGTAGGGGGGCCTTCACCGCCCTCGACGGAGTCTTGAACGATACTAGGCTCCAGGGCCAGCACAGGGAATGCTTCCTGGCCGCGCATACCACAGAAGAAGAGCCAGCGAAGTGCCTTCTTCACGTTTGTATCGAATGACTCATAAGACGTCGAAGCAGATATGGCGACAGCAGAAACAACACCCTGCGAGTGCCCTGTCGCACCAGCGATGTGGTCGCGAAGCTGGCCGGGGGTCAAAGCCGAGACACGACAGACGACCAGGTACTGAATGAGCTGCGTCAAGCCAATGAGAGGCAGCGAGATGGGGATTGATGCGAGATACGAGACTGGTGGGCGAGACGAAATCCCGGAAAGCCAGGAGGCAACATCCATACCATAATTGTAGAAGCTCGAGGCCGGACTTGCCGCCACGAGGGGGATGAGTATCTCATCGGTGATTGCCGTGATTAGGGGCGAAACATAGGGCTTATAGGTATCATAGAGTGTTTGAAGTTCGTCAAAGTAGACCTCGTTGGTCCCTTGACCACCAAATAGCGCATATATGGAGGCTTCGCCTTCGGACGCCGCGGAAAGCAGAGCTGAAGCCGGTGGTTTGGGAATGTCGGCGATATTGTGTTGCTCCAGTCCCGCACGCGCCGCGAAGAAGGCGGTCAACACTGAGGTACGGACCTCGGCATCAAATGAATTTACGAAGGAGAAGAGATCCGTCTCGCAGAGGTAGGCCGAGACAAAGTGCGTAAAAACGTGCAAGAGGAGTGAGGTGCGTGCTTTTGTGGATTGAGCATCATCGAATAAACTGCGTGCGACGAAAGACAGAAAGCGTGCCAATATGTCAACCTCGGCCTGGAAGGTTGTCTCCAACTCAGCGGTGGTGTATATGGTATCGACTTGTTTCTGAGCGTGAATGAAGTCATCTCTAAGAACTTCAGCAGCGATCCACTCGTCATTGTTGGTGGAAAGGGGGATAGAAACCTGAACGATAAATGTGAGTTTGTAAAACCGAGGCAAGAATGGAAGTATACGCGTACTCTAATGTTTGCAACGGCAATGATCAAAGGGCGAGTAGAGATAGCAGACTCGTGGACGGCGTCGCCGTTCTGAACAGACATTTTTGGGATGTTGTGTACGACGAAGAGAAAGGCGTAAGGGACGGCGGGAACGGGGTGCGGATGGTATAAGGGAGAGAATGTCGGTGAGGAAGGCAGTTTATATGCATTTAGCGTTTCTCCCCCAGTCCCAATTTTTTCTTTGGCGCACACCCTCACCCGCGTTGCTTCCCCAAAAAACGTCTGATCACGTGCGTTTACGTACAACTAAAGCATGTTTCACTTTGCTCTTCTTCTGTCAACACCTTCAAGTTAAGACATCGATGGGTCAGATGCGCTGCGTGCTGTGTCACACCTTCTAATTATCAAACGAATTGTTGAAGAATCCCTCCGACGGCCCTGCCTTCAAAGGTGAACCAGTTGACTGCCCACTGGATCAGTTTGTTTAGGCCACACATATCTGTTACTTAAGTTAGGTGAGATGCCTCATGGTCATGATTGCGTACTTCCAAACACATAATAATGCCTCGCCCTCCTTTACTGACAATGGCTAGGGCCATCGATGCCAATCGTGGTTATCGTGGCTGGGCCATCAGCTACGTGGCCAAACTCATGGGTGCTCAAATACTCAAGTAGAGTCACGATCAGCGTGGCGAGAAATCAAATGTATCCCCAGCAAGCTGAAACCCCAATTTTCTCTCAACCTTCATTGCATCAGGTTATGTACTGTGAGTGCACTGATTCAATCACTGCTCAGCATAGACGAATATGTGTACCTACAATCCACGGCCCTTCATCCGTGGTGAGCCGCTATCATGTACACGCATTGCGGCGTTTCAGCAAGGTGACGTGATCATTAGTTGGTTGCTCCACTCCTCTTCAGGCCTGAAGGCCTCGTGTAGTGTTAAAGGGCATGTTTCGTGGATGCGGTATCGTCCAAGTACTGCCACGGAATTTTGCATTGTTCTATTCCGACAGATGGTTACTTCATGTGGTCTAGGACAACGACTCAACGAGCCACTGACACACGGCTTTCACGATTGCCTTAGTGCGAAGAAAAAGTGTAGCGCTACGCTACAAGCAACATCGAGACGAATGCGCTCACAAGAGAATCACAATATTTGCTCTATGTTACACGCTTATGAGATCCCTTTTTGTCGGATTTCTTTTAATTAAATCAGATCTTGGTGACCACTGGCAGCTGGAAACCGGACCAACCAACACCCACAATTGCGTGGTGTGATACAACATACTATTCGTTATGCCCGCCAATGGGCCAGGTATTACTGCAGGAAAAACGCACGAAAGAAGTCGACTATGTAAATACGCATATTTAAGATGACCCCCGCGAGCGTTCTCTACCTTCATAGACTCACGACCTGCAGTGTGCTCGGATCGTCAAGATCAACAAACACTGCCGCTTTGTCCTGCAAAAGATGAGGCTCAACTTCTTCAGCTTTTGTGCGATCAGAATCGGAGTCGGACTCCGTCGTCGTGCGAGAACCAACAGACGCGGTCTCTGTCTCTTCGTCCTCAGAGGTCGAGTTCGACCTGCTAATGTTCTCTCCCACGTGACGTGTCATGCTTTTGGTCTCCACAGGTGAATCCACCTGGTGCATTTCTTCCTTCTCAACGTCTTCTTCCTTTTCCTCCTCGATGCTATCCGACCTACACAGCGGGCCAGGAAGCTCGACCTTGGGTAGGGCTACCTGGCGCCCGTCGCATTCGACCTCAAGGCAAGAGGGGAACGCGACGCCCATCCTGCGGGCGAGCTTCCGCTCTCGGATTCTGGCGAGACTCAACCGACGCTCCTCCATCCATTTTTCCTCGTCTATAGGAGGGACAGACGTTCGTCCAACAGCGTCTGCTGCCAGCACGGGCATCTCGCACTGCACACCTATGCCAGCGGCAGCGAGGACGTGCATGATAGGAGCGTGAGAACGAGCATTGGGCATGCGATGAGCATATGAGGCAGTCAACCTGTCATGAACCCCAGCAGAGCCAGTTAGTATTAGCGGAAACTAAGTCGGCATGAAACTTACCCAGGACCAAGGATGAACTCGCCTCCAAGCTGTGTAGGGTCACCTCCCTTCTCCCATACGGGCATGCCGACACGAAGGGCATTCTTGAAGACCATCGCAATGCCACTCACGTGTCCGTGACGAACGTAGCCTCCTCGCTTGCGCTGTGACTTTGGTTCTAGGACTCGCAACGTCATCCCAAGCGCTGCGTGGAGGCGCAAGGAAGGGTCTGTGTAGAATGTAAAAGGGGCACGGAATATTTCTACGCGAGTCATGTGAGGCAATACCATAACCGCGGGGCAAGATACGCACGTCTGTACGACTTAATCATATTGTATGAGCCATTCCCGATAACGACCAGATTGACGTCCGCTTGTTTGAGCAGCTTTAAATTGACATTACTTGCTACAGAAAACATGTAATCTTGGCACAGTGGGCACCTTGATTCATTGGGGTGAGCAATACTGTTACATATATTAAGACGGGACTCACCAGAAATGTCTAACGAAGATAACGATAGTCTTCTGATCGCGAAACAGTTCGCCGAATGGCACTCGCAGGCCATTTTCGGCAATGACGAAGCAAGACGCAGCATCCATGAGCTGCCGATGGGTCGGCAGCGCATGCTCGTCAAATGCGGGGAAGAAATGGGACGAGGCCGTGGATGGTCGCACAATCTCACACCCGGTTCGGGAGCTCGCAACCACGTCGCAAGTAAGTTCGTCGGCAATCGTGTGAGAGCGCACATGCGTCGCTGTCCGAGCAGCAGGCGAAGTAGGACCAAATACGCTGGCCTGCGAATGTGAAACGGAGCTGCCAGGACCACTCGTATAGCCAAGTTCAGCGTCCGTGAGGGGGTCGTAAACGTACCCCGCGGTGGAATTCCGAAGTGGACTTGATACGTCCATGGTGTGTAAATTAGCAACTATTTCTGCAGGAAAAAGTGCCGTCGATTTGCGGCGAGCGTGAAAGGTGTTCTCTTCTGAAACGTGCTTTGTTGTTGAGGATCGCTCGTTGGGGAAGTGAGGGAAGGACGTGAAGGACGTGTTAGTTGGACTAAGCGCTAGAGTGTCGGTAGACTGATGGGCTAAGCCCAGTCGACTCCCGGTCCTTTTTGGGAGAAGACGGGCAAGTTTCTTGACCTTGCTCGGCGCCACCACAGGTACATCAGCTGAAAAAGAAGCCAGCCGGAGCGGAGAGGATGGTACCACATCGGGGTTCACGTGCGAACCCAACGAGTGCGCACTCTCGCTGCCGTGCCTAATGGATGAAGTTGGGGACATAGGCAGAGGTTCAGCGGTGAATGCGGGAGTGGAAGAAAGAGCGCTGGCAAGAACATAGGACTGTAAATTCGAATGTCCGTAAGGCGAATTTCTCGGTGAAACTGAGGCCGTAAATCGCGCTTCTTTTCTTGAAACAGCTGAGCGGGAGCGTCTTCGCTGGAGTGGGAAGTACCGAGGACCGTTCTCCCATGCATATTCCGAGTCTTGGGAGGGCCATATCGGCATATCGGGTCCTTGCCCATACGATTGTTCAGTAGCATCGATGTTGGTTGTGCTTCTAGCGAATGGTGACGTCACGACCTCTTGTTTCTTACCCGAAGAAACGGGGGCCGTGGCCGGCAGTGAATCAAGATATGCCTGGTAAATATCTGGCGGGTACCTGCCGCCGGTGTATGGGAGGGTCGGAAGGTGTGAAGTGGAATTGCCTTGAAAAGATAGAGGAGCACCGACGCTGCTCAGAGTGCTGGCTGTTCGACTTCGAAGCACAGAGAGAGGAGCGAATGGGTCGTCGGGGTCTGGAATGGGGTAGCGTGCATCTAGCTCTAGGCTGGGTGCAGGCTTTCGTCGGACTCGAGTTTGGGGAATAGGTAACACACTAGTGGATACAGACATAATACAAAATAGTTACTTCAGTGGTCAGAGCGTGCGGGGCCTGTGAAGGCGACGTTGGAGGAGTCTCCAGCGGGAAAGCAAGGGAAACGATCACCGTTAATCCATCTTGCCTTTATGTATAGTTTTCATCGTGGCTTCGGCGAGGAGCGTAGGGAAGACAAGTTCCGCATTGCGGCCTCGAGGACGCAGATTTCCCGTCGGTTACTATGCCTTCTTATCACCACTGGCGTGCTTCTCAGGCTCGTTGATTCTAGCGACTCACTTGAAAGGCTGGTACAATCGTATGGTATTCGGCTGCCAATGATAGGTCACTCGTGACTGAACGAAGGTGAACGACGCCCGTACTGTGATGCAGGAACGAGTTACAACGATGGTCCTCGGAAGTACTTACCCGATGTGACGAGAGATGTCACGGCGATCATTTCCGAGTAACAGAACTTCATGCATGCGTTGCCAGCACACCCAAGCTGAGCAAAACTTGGGGGCCCAAGACACCGATCGAGGCATTTTGACTACCATGTACTCAAAGCATGTAATGGGTAACGTTTATGGGCGATGATTCTCGATCTCGACTTCCCTACCTCAGGCCACAGTTCGTTGTTAGGAATAGTCAAGGAATCATCGAGTGATCTGTTTGAATACCAGTGCACTCAAAATGACGATGAATAAGTGCTATAAGGTATGCGAAAAAAACCATAGGGCTGCATGGCCTCGCCTTCTATCTCAACATCGCGCCCAACGCACACATCACGTTCAGCACCAGTAGTAGCTTAGCACGTTCCTGGAGCTGGCTGCGGTGCAGCCTCAGGTGAAGTCATGAGCTATTAACACCATCAGGGTTATTCAACGGGAGAGTAGAGCCTTCCACACCTTGATAGTCTGTACCGTTGTGAACACCATGGCTGCCATACCAAAACTGCCCAGCAGGACATCCCCGAGCTTCTCCGCCCGCGTCTTCGCCACTGCCCTGTAGTGGAGCATCGGAGGGTAAACATAGCACAATGGCACACTGCGAAATTTCGTTATCATCGCTATATGCCTGACCGAATGCATTGTGGTTGGATGCCGAGGTACTTACCAGGCAAAGCTGCCAATCAACGCCACAAACTTGTCCAGGTCGGCGGCACCAACCCAACTGATAGCTGTACAGAGCATCACCAATCCAAAACGGAAGAGATTCTTGAGCCACTTGATGCGCGGGTCTCGCTTTCCACTCCTCGAGAACAGCCCATTCTCAAGAATACGCACGGCCGGGAAGAATTGGAGTGGGATGGACAAGAGAATCGCCATAGAATAAAGAAATTGGACCTAGTTGATGAGCAAAAGCTTAGCGAGCCGAGCAGCCTTTCCTTAACTGAACAAATCTTACAGATTGTGTGAATTTACTAGTTTGATCCAGGTTGACGAGAACAACCGATTTCACGTCTGAACCGAAGGTTAAGTACGCAAGAGCGCCAGCTCCACCAAAGAGCACTGGAGCAAGGAATGAGGACCTGGAAACAAGAGCAGGGTGGCACATACCAAGTGTTCCAAGCATGACACCAGTGAGAGCCTTGGGAAACTTGCGCGGTTCGCGCATGGCGTCCGTAATCGGAATAACCTAAGTTACTTCATGCATGAGAATCTCACCAAGATGCTCGGTGGCAGGGACATACCAAGCCCACACCTTCGAATGAGAAAACCGCAGTGCTTTCAGAGGGACGGTCATTGAACAGCTAAAACTCGATTGGGTTGGGACTCACCCAATAAACAAAGGAAATTCTCGCGGATTGAACATCTGAATCTCCCTTATGCCCCTGTCACCGATGATGGAAATCTCACTTCCGAATATATAGAGCAGGCCAGCAAGGATGAAAACATCCGCAATGAGAGCGGCTGTGCTAAGCTTCGCAAGGTTTCTAACGAGCGCTAGGGGTAGAAAGATAACCAGCTGGATAAGAATGAAGTACGGCACAGGAAGGACTGTCGCGCATTTCGTAACTGCAGAAACGAATGCCTGTGGAGACTTAGGAAAGACAAATCAAAATATGCTACCTGTAGAACGACCAACCTGAAGATTTTCGGCGACAAAAATGGTGTAGGCTGCGACAAATCCAATTTGAGACGTTGTAATGGAGAAGAGGATCGCGTATCGCATCCATGGTCCATACAGGGCTCCGCCAATGTCTGTAAGTGTCATGTGAGATTCGCACAGAAATCAGGCGACCAATGAATACCAACCCCCAAAAGATCCGGAAACGACAAACTTCGCTTTGACCAGGAGTAAGAATGAGTATAGAGACACCAAAGCAACAACTGAGATTGTGATAGTGGAGAACAATAGGCCGCCATTTGCGAATCTATACATTTTATGAGGATTATCAATGACACAGAATGGGGAAAGTTACCCTTTGCCGAGGAAGAGTACGCCGGTTCCCACAAACGATTTCAGAAGCTGGCGCGGGGCACCAGTTATGTTCGTGTTCAGTAGAATTGCTACACGGGACACTCACCATTAGCACAGCTTGCGTCATTGTCGCATCACCATGAGAACTGACGGACGCAGCACGTCTCCTGGACCGCGATCGCGGCTGACCAGTCTGCTTGAGCAATGGCTGTGTCTCGTCTGCAGTGGGCTCTGCTAAAGGAGAACTAGTTTGTTCAACAGGTTCTTCATCTTCATCTTCAGCTCTGTCTTCATCTTCTTCGAGATCTTCTCCGGCCTAGACAATTGTGATAACTGTCCTCAAAGTGACGGAACCTCACTCACAAATTGACCGTAGATATAAAGGAAGTCAATGAAGTTGTTCGTGTTTCGTCTCTCATCCACTCCTTGTTCGTTCGCTTGTAGCAGGACGTAGTTCCGTCTGAAACCGCCAGGCTCGTGAATATGTTCGAATGTAGGGTTTGGCGGCGCAACAGATCCTGCATATGAGGATGCACGTGGACGAGCACCTTGCCGTCTTTGGCTTGCATGCCACTTGTAGATATCATGGCTGAAAAATCAGGATGCATTTGGTCACAAACGAGACTTGTGATAATGAAGAAAACTCACGTAACATCCGCGCCTGGGGCGTGGTATGGAATAGGAAACGCTTCAGATCCATCCCTCTGTGGTGGTAGTCGTACCGGGGTTGACGGACCAGCGGAGGGCACGTCTGCTTCGCGTGCGTCCTGGTCCGAGCTGGCCAAGGAGCGCAGGTCTGCGCGGCTCTGCCTTTCTTCGCGTAGCACTAGGTGCCGCCTGAGAACCCTTGCCTTGTCTTCGTCAAGTAGGTCATCTAGCTCCGCCGGACTAACATCAACACCGCTCTCTGGAGCTCCAGGGGTGGCTGGGCGCTTTGCGCTAATTCCACCGAGGCCCGACGGACGATGCGAGACCACCTCACTTGGACTAAGGAGATTAATCCCAGGGGACCCGCCACGATTTGAACCCGAAAACGAGCCAATCGGAGGTGTGTACCGTGCTGGGATATTCGGGACTGGAGGAGTTCCAGAATATTGTGCACGAAGCAGAGCTCTGAGATCAGGTGTGCCGGTCGGAGTTGGAGTACCCGAGTGAGGAGCAGTAACACGAGGGCTGCCAATGTTCACCGGCTTTGACGTTGAAGTCATTAGTGACTATAATGGAAAGGTAGATGGTCAGAGTTGTCGTAGTGGAAAAGTCAGGCGCTGAACGAGCTCTTCGGAACCTGGTGGAACTTGAAGGGACTTCAAGCACAAGGTTCTACTTTCGGAACCTGAGGCCTGAGTAGCTGACCTAATATACCATGTGACATGCTCTATAGGACTCGGTCCGATATTTGCACGGGTTCCGTAGTACCGTGTACTCTAACGGAGAGACAGACTCAGACAGTACTAGCATTTCTGGATGTGCATGTTATCGATGACAGTACGAACGTTGGACCTACAATAGCCCACTGTGCCAAGCCCTAACCCAGTTCGTGACTTGACTGGCGAGGGCTTTCCCCTCCTTGTCTCTGAGGTCCATGTCTATTCCTAGCCTGCCAGTCTCTCGCTTCTTCGCCTTCGCATCTCGTCCGAGCAGCCAAGCTTCTTCTACGGCAGGAGCCCAGTTCCCGACTTCATACGCCGCTCGAGAAAGCTCAACGCCCACCCCCTGCTGACCGAGAAGGAGTTTAAGTCCATGCTCTTCAACGAACAATGGACGGGGGACATAGACAAAGGGAGTACACGAGTCTATACACTCTGATACTGTGCCGTAACCCTGTAGTGAAGGAGTGAGACACGTTCGATTTGTTTAACTTTTGCCTACCAGCTTTCCAAGCAGCGCATCCGCCACAGCCGTCAAATCAGGCATGTACACGTATTTTGGTGCAACAAAGAAGTTGTCAGGCAGTCCATCCTCCCCGTCGCCTGGTGCCCATTGCTCTTCGGACACGCCACACACGACAGCAATCCACGATGGATCAGGAAGAAGCTGAGGCTCAAGTTCTAAAACGGCCTGCTTCAGTGGCGTCGGATTTGAGATAATCATGGCATCAAAGTCACAGTATGAAAGCAGAACTTGACTTTGGTAGGTTTCGCTGCGAGACGACGATACTTCATCTGCATTGAGATGGTCCTGCAAGTCAACAAAGCTACGTTCAGGAGGGGTTGTATTCCCTGGGGTGGAGTGTCCTGTACTGCTTCCTCGGCTAGAAGAAGGCTTGCGAAACACCTGTCCGCCAAAAGAGACAACCAAGATCTTGGTCTCGTCCGGATCGTGCAGATGTCCAGGTACACCTATGGACGACAAAAATCGGGATCGTCCCCCGGGCGTGTGCACGGACTCTGGTACTGCAGTGATCCCGCGAACGAGAAGTGGAGCTTGTATAACACAGCGCGGTAGGCATTTGTTCGGAGTAGTTGTGTGAGAGAAGGGTATAGTATCACGAAATTCTGGTTCCGCTAGCGATTTTGTTAGATGATGAACGACCTCCGGGAGCAACTTGTTAGCTTCTTGATCCGTCCAGGATGGTGCAGGGAGAGGGAATGAGGCGAAGAAAGATGGAATGGGTATGAAACCAGGAAGGCGCACAAGAAAGTCCGCGCAGCGGTAGCCCTGGTAGATTTGTTGCACCAGATCTCGGATATCTTCATCTGAAATAGGTTCATCGGAAACCTGTTCATCTACGAGCAGACCCTTGCACAGAGAACCGGAGGGCAAACGATCGGTGTAGGAAGTGGCGAGATAGCTGTACACCGAGTCGAATGTGAAGTTCGTGATGAGGATGGAAGGTAGAGATGCAGCATGTGCAGCTAGACTGGATGTAGATTATCAATGAAAGTCAGGCCTGGTGACCGTCATACACACCATGCTAGGAATGCAGCATCAGTCAGAACACAGTCTGCTCCAATGCTGAGGAGCCACCGTTTCTCTTGTTGCACAACAGTATCTTTCTTCGACAAGAACGACCGGAGAGCATGTATGCTCCTCCGACGATCAACACAGTACCTGCAAAATACATGGTCAGTAGAAGGATGAAACGGCTGTCACCGCACTTACGCGACGGGTTGAATTATGACGGGGTCGATCTCGGCGTAACGGTAAGTTACCCCAACGTTGATGCTGTCCTCGAAAACATGCTGTGGTGCAGAGGAGATAATATATATTGTGGGTCGCAACTCCAAACCTTTCAGATGACGAGCAAATGCCGAAACTCGCGTTGCATGGCCATAGCCTAAGAAGTAGTTTAACAACGTTCCTGGACTCGAAGAAACAACAGGTACTCACCATGGCCGGAACAATAATAAGCAAAACACAAGGAAGTCATCACTTCGCTGGTAAGGTGCGGACTCGGGAGGTCGAGAAGATTCAGAAACGAGGGTATTATGCATGCCGGCCATCGTCAGCCAACTTGAAGCGGAACGATATCGAGCCGCATTTACATCCGCTGACTGTCATACTACTAGCCTTGACACGCGTTGGATAACGTCCACAGCATCCAGAGACCCTGAGCTGATAGCAATTCCGCGTTGTTTATGACACAGTGCGGTAAAACAAAGAAAGAGAAACCGCAAGAGGCCGATACTACTAAGTCAGTTCCTTATAAGGTTACCAAGCGGGGCCTAAAGTTAGACATGCGGGCCAAATATTACGTTGGCCAAAATAGAAATCAAGTTTGTCCAAGTGTGATTGATCTTGAAGCTTAAGCTTGAAGCTTGATCATCGATGTCAATGTGGTTGCCATCAATTGATCAAAAAGTACGACTAGTTGGTGTACTAGTAATAGATGTGACGGCAATCTTACACGCCGAGGACCGCCGAAGACCAACGTTCCTTGATCAGCGCTCAGCGCTCAACTATGTAGCGACACATTGGGTACATACAAGAGAAATTACAAATTTACAGCGTGTACAGATATCTGCGGCTGGCGGCGCATCACCCCCTCCCTCAGTTGTTGGACTCCATCAGCATGGCTGCATTCATACCGGACAACCGGGGAACCACGCGACATTCGAGCTTGAGGGGATGCCTGTAACAGGGTGGGGTCATTCAGTGCACTGGCAAGTCACTGACATAGACTTACGATATAAGCCCAGTCGACCATTCAGGGTCTGGGTGCTTCTCGGCCCCGTTCTCGTCCAGTGGTTTCATGAATTTGAATGCGGCGAGTAGGTGGACAATTGCTATCCACACCGACGCATCCGCAAAGTGCCTACCGACACTATTTCTAATGTCAACATGATTTCAGAATGCAATCAGGTGTAACTGACCAAACTCTGCGCCCGAAACCAAAAGCCAAGGCAATAGAATCATCGTTGAGTTCGCCATCCTCCTTGAAGAACCTCTCGGGTATAAATTCGCTGGCCTTGGAATATTTAGCCTCATCCCTCGACATCGCCCTTGACAAGAGATGCAGCCATTCGATATAGAGTATCAATTACCGATTGACATACCAAATATTAGCCAGGACCACGCAACCTAGACTGTTGTCAGACCACGCGAAAGTCGAGAGGAAGTCCTCACCTTCGGGTATGTAATGTCCAGCATACACATCACCCTTTGTAGTGTAATGTGGCAAGCCTCCAATCACTCGGTCACTAGTAATTCGAGTGGTTGCCTAGACGGCTACTTACCTAATGGGAAGACTGGATGCCATCTCAGTGTCTCGCGCAAAACTGCCTCAACGTAAGGCAGTGACGACCTGTCTCCAAAACCCGGGAGCCTGTCCTTCCCGACGATAGCATCAATCTCCTTTTGAGCACGCTCTTGGACCTCCGGGTAAAGCATCATTGCCAATACGAATATAATCAAAGTGGATGCTGTCTGAGGAACTGTCAGCGAGCCTGTGATGAGAACGGCTAAATGCATACCGTCTCAACACCAGCTGTTGTTCTCATGCATCAATTACCACGATGAATTAATGTGATTTTAAAACTGACCGATGAATGCTGTCGCGGATGATGACTTCAATGCAACTTCGAATCCTTCGGAACCGGACTCTGGGAAACGTTTGATGGCCTCGGATATCATACATTGCCCCGAAGTGCATGAGATCTGATGTGAACCTAGTAAGAGGTAGATTTATTCGACAACAGATATAAAGGAACACTTGCCACTCTATCACGAGCATACCGGAAAGGCACATTCATCATTTCGTGCAGACTCTTCTTGGATTGGATGGCCATACGTTTCAAGGTAGCGCCGGGAAACCACGCAGGAAGTTTGAGCACTGAAAATCCCATTTAATGCGAATATGCTCCATTGAAAGGAACCGAAGCTAACAGAATGGGAAGGCCTCCAATAATGCAGCAGTTGAGGGTCCAGCAACTTTCACAAATACCTCGATTGCTCTCTCCGCTGCCAACACTAGCGGATCGTCGTGTGGCGCGGTTTCATAATCGTAAACGACGGACATAATGACGGAGGAAGCAAATCTGCGGAGCATCATATGTACTCAGTACTGCGGCATGTCGACTGATCTAATTTCGGAGAAGCTTACAATTCAACGTGGCGTTGATAGCGATCGGGGGATTCATAAATGCCCATCAATAACTGACGGGCTTTGCGTGTTTGGTTTGGGAGATAATTTCGGGCTGCTTCAGCGCGGAACGACTGATGGAATATTCTACGGTGAAGTCGCCATTCTTCTCCGTACTGGAGCTGGGCACTATTAAACTCAGAGCCAACCCTGAGCAAGGCGGGTCAGCAGCCTTTTTTCGGACGAGTCTAGAGAGAATACGCGCTCTTTCGTGGTCCTGACTGGTGGCCTATCTGAATAAATATTCGAACGCTGCTCGAGTAAAGCTCTCGCGACTGGTACGGTCTGTATGACCACAATCTGTCGCCCAAAAATGGTACAATACACCAAATCACCTTGATTCGACAAGAAAGATCAGCCTGATTACTTGCGTCGTGGGTCAGACACGAACCATATGACACCACCCATTGAGTGAAAGTGAGCCAAGGTTCACTGGTGTTTATATCGAGAACATTTCCAAGGAGTGGTAAGCCCTTGGGGCCAGGGGGGAGGTTCAACGCACGAGCTTGCTTGCGTCTTGCATGGCCAGCAAGAACAGCGATAGCGGAAACAGCTAAGACGAAGAAAAGTGTGGATGGGGATATCGGTGACATTTTCGTTGTCTGATCTGTGGATGCGGGAGGGGTGCTCTTATATCCATTGAAAAGGCATGGCGTTCCTGTCGGTTGGAAGTACCTATACATAGCATGGCTCGGAATTCATTTCACTGAAATGAAAGTGGTGCGGATTCCCTCCTGGGAATGTATGTTACTTTGACTGAAAGGGTATGTGCGTGGGTGCGAAGGGATCTGTAGCAAGAGCATCATGAGGGATGACCTCATCTCGACATTTCGTTTGAGGGTATTGGACATACGTACTTGCGGATATCCAAAGCTGTCATGACCATTTACAGTTGTTTCATAGTATGAACATTAATATTCATTGTCTCACAAAATGTTTTTGCGGCGTACATACCATGTCAACAAGGCTTGATCCGATTGTAATGGGGAATAGATGATCATGATGCTTACCCGAGGTCAACCACAGCCTGATACCCTTAGGCTGCTAGATCGGGTCCTCCGGGTCCAGCGGGACACGACTGATGGCACTATGCTGTATTCATGTTCGCCGTATCACCGGCGGGGAGATTGTGAAGTAATCTGCCCGGTGATTCCAAAGAATTCCGAGTCATGTTGTATTGTGACACTTATAACCCGACTCAGTAATGCGAAGGCTGGACACCAGGGTTCTGCTCACGGAAAGCCTACCTTTGAAATGGAGCTAGCGACAAGGAAAGTTAAGAGGTTGGCATTTCAAACTCAAGCTCAAGGCTGAAGGAGTGGATGAATTCTTTCTCCACTGTAGTGGTCAACATTGAACGTTGAACACGTGACTAACACGTAAACCAACCAATCTTTTGACCAATTTGGACGTCTGCAACCCTTGATCCTGCCAAACTACCGACTTACACTTGACTTACACGGTTACACCTTGACAGCTACGTATCACCCAATATCCTTGTCATACATGTCGGGTGCGCTACTAGATACTGCCCCAGATGCCCTAAGGCTGGATGGCTGGCGGGGGAGTGCGCGTCCAGTATCGGTTCCCCCATCGGTTTTCCCCCTCGTCAGCTTCGCCGATAATCCACGGGCTATGAGCGAGATCCGTCTTCATTCTCCTACCAGAGAAGATACACAACCACTGGATCTGATGGTCAATCTTAAGCGCGCAGAGCCATCCATCGTCAAGACCAGAACAGGTAGTGTGCTCTCAAGAGGACTCATTCTTAAAACAGATTACTATCCTTCTGGTCAGTGCTTACTGGTCGAACTCGTCTTGCAAGAACTTGACGTGTGTTCTCGTAGGGCGCGCCCTGGATCTGGACCTCAATGTACACGGCGCCCCAAATTTCAGGGCACCTAAACAGGGTAATCTCAATGTGTTCGGGGTCGCTCAACCTCGAACACAAGGTCTTCGTGCTATACTGTCTGTGCTCAGGTGCCGCCCTGGCACTCCTGATCCCTCTCATGTTGTCTGGTTTTCAACGCGAGAGGAGCCCATTGGTGTGTTCCCTTATTTTCCGGAATGTTACTACCCTGAAGTATCATTGGTGTTGGAAACTTCTTGAACATTCTCCATAAATTTATTCGCGCCCGATTTTTTCCATTAAGTTTACATCTCCGGTCGTCCATTTGTTTTGCGTGACGCCTCAGAGCCACGCAAGACTCTTTCCCTTTCTGATCGAGCAGAAAATCTCGAAGCCATTGAAGATCGCCTGAAGAATGATATTCTTCAAGAAGCGACCAAGTGAGGCCCCGTACGTGTAAACTGACAGGTGTAGCTTGCTCATCTCCGGTGACAGATATGGCGGTTTGATCTTGACGCATAACGAACTTCGTACGTTTCTCAGCCGTGATCGCACGCAATATTGATGCTATCGCTTCACCGAAAGCTGCCGAGAGTGGAGAAGGCGCTATATTGCCCACCTGGACGCACGTCGACAACGTGAACGTTAGGACGTCACGAGAACTCTGGGAAAACATGCGTTTGGATGGATGGAACGTTGAGGTAACGTCATTATACCTGCCGAGGTGTCGGCTGCTCACATGCATGCTGTTCCCGATTACCAGTATCACCGGCATGTTTTTTTCTATTTCATAGCATCTGAATGATACTCAGCCACCACTGATCCATACAGAATTCCTATTTCTCCTGACCGACCAATTGAGGTGAGCGCGCCTTCACATCGCCGCTTGAAATAAGGGGTGACGCCACCCAGGACAACTATCTTGATGCGTACCTTCGTGTCATTAAAAATGCCGATCCTGTACGAACCGCTCTGGTGTTCTCCTGTGGGATGGGTGCCGTACGAACTACGTTCGCCATGGTCGCAGCCTTGATTGTCCGCAGGAAAATGTTGCTTGAACGGGGTTTAGATGACCCCTATGCTACTAAGTCGTCTTTGATTAGCATGACTACTTTGGGGACCAACAAGCTGGCGAGTGGCACACAAGGTGTCAGCACCGTAAGGCATTTAGCTCGTCACGAATAATCGGTTTCATTGATCGTTATCTATAACCGATCTGTCAGGTAAGTTCAGCCAAGCAGATTGGCCATCAAGCAGTCCACCCCGCCGCAATTCAGCCTGCAACGGACAAAAAGCTCGCCCAAGCATTGGAAAGCGCCAGCGCCCAACAGGACTTGAACAGGACCCTGCTTCGGCTGACGTATGTTTTGCAGCAACGTATGTGCTATTACGCATAAGTCAACTTGATGCCAGATTTGAGAGACCCTCATCAGATTTGCACTCACAATCAGCCATTGCCCTGCTTATGGCGCAGCCCATGTTGCTGGAGAATTTACGTAGGGCACACCAGGGCAACTACGGCGTCATCCTCAGCCTACTCGGTTGCTTAGACTATGGGCTTCAAGCCAAAAGGCTAGTCGATCGCGTAATTGATACTTGTGCGTATCCCGATCTGTTCGTATCTGGACTTATACATTCGGTGGCGCGAAGGAGTGAAACAACTTTGACTAATCATGGTTTGATAACACAGGCGATCATGTAACCAACCTACGTGAAGATATCTTGATTCACCGAGTTCGTTATTCACTCACCACCCCTGAGAACGATGAAGCCAAAAGGGACGAGATTCTGGTCGAAGCTGGAAGGTCTCTGGAGAAATAGTGGGTGTCATATCTGAACAAGGCTGAGTTTGGAATGCTGATGCGTAACTTGTCAAGTTTTTTCATGATCGCTTTCGCGAGCTATGTCGACTCAGTTCCTGACTTTGGACAGACATTTTCAGACTGGCTAAAGGTCAAGATTGGTTTCTTTTCTGCCTCAGGTTGACTACTGATCTGGATGGGAATACTTTCAGGCGAGGTCGGAAATCTGGAAGTAAGCCTCGTTCGGTGACTATCCCATGGTTGAATGTCACAGCTGTGATTTCTTTCAGCCAGGTGATGTTCCTCAGGAAGTCTCGGGGGTCCCGATTGAATGTGTTTGCTCCTGTCAATGATCTCTCGCTTCTGTCTCGATCACAGGCAGAGGATAAGTCCTTTGTGGCTGGCCAAAAGAACGATGTGGAAATCGCTGGTGGGCAGTTACTCGGAGACGAGTACAGCGAACACTTCGTCAAGGTTAGACTTATTCTCGTGTGTGGAACGGGTGATCAAATTCACGTCTAGAATCGTAGTGGCATCATTCTGAGAGAGAGGTAAGTTCATTTTGTCTCCGAGCGTCCAACCTTACGGAAACATGTTGTCAGCACGCTGTTGAAATCGGATCAGTGGCTGTCGGAGTCCTCCCGTGTCTTGCACTCCGTTCGTGGTGCCATCAACTTCAGAAACATTCCCGGCACGAACATCTATGCCAGTGGGCAACCGACTGAATCAGCAGTCAATATGGTAGTCCAACTGGTCAAGGAAGATCACCCGAATGCCACTAAAGTGGTATGGGTGACGCTCCGGGAGGAACCCATTGTGTACATCAACGGCGCCCCTTACTGCTTGAGACGAGAGCGATTCTCCTTAAGAAACATGAAAGGTTGCTCCGATTTGTTCAGCGTTCACCAACAGGACTTAGTGCTCTATCACATACAGATTATGGCGGTATCTCCGCTTCACGCCTAGAAGTGCTCGAAGAACGACTCAAGGATGATGTACTCGCGGAACTAGTCGCCTTTGACGGAAGGTACAGCATCCGTTCGCTTATGTGAATAAGTCGACGTTCACACGAGACCCAAACGGAAGGCTTTTGTTACACACAGAAACAGCAGATGGGTCTGTCATACCGATTTGGGAAGAAGTACAGCCTGAAAATGTCGCCGTCTTGAAGGACATCATGGCATCACGGCGATCAGATTGTGGAATTGAAGTCCAACATGCTCGTATTCCCATCACGTCGGAACGCCCTCCAGACTTCACCGATATCAGTGAACTCATGGACCTGGTGGTTCGTACTGATCCCACGAACGCTGCAATTGTTGTCAATTGTCAACTCGGCAGAGGAAGGAGTACTATGACTTCGGTAAGTATCACCCCTAACAGATGAATGATCCACTAATATACTAGCGATTCAGATTCTAATCCTTCTGATCCAGCAATGGCTAAAAGAGAGTAGACTACTCGCCCAGACATCCCCTCGCTTGTTGCCTCGATCACGCGCCGGTTCAACTTCGCGTTCAATGACGGATAGCTTCATGGAAGAACCTGTCAACCGCCGGCAATCGTACCAGATCGTCAACAGTACGCTTTGTTCCTTTCCGATTCTCACGTGATCCCATACCGAAAATCTTAAGATTTTCTGCGCATCGTTCGCCGAGGTTCATTGGTGAAAAATGCCGTTGACGAGGCTATCGATCGGTGTGCCATTGTTTTCAACTTGCGTGATTCGATCGAGGAGGAACGCATCAAGGCAGAGCAGGCCACCGAGGAAAAGCAGCAGCGCATCCATACATCTAAGGGTTCGCCAGCAAGCTCGAACATTGCATGATCTAATAGTTTTCCAGGACTGCAGAATTTACGGCGCTATTTTGAGTTGATCGTCTTCCAAGCCTACCTACAATCAGTAGAAGCCGACACCATCAAGTCTGTCGAAACTTTCGAGAAGTTTATAGAGAACAGACCAGGTGCGCTCGCCCTCCGTCCCTTGTTGGATAATGTACTTCTGAACTCGGGACAGTCATTAAGACATTCGAGAAGGAGCTCGTGGCCGGCGGCCTAAATGCACTGATTCCTTTGGAACGGACAGAAGGTAATGATGGCATCGCCCACCCTGACGAAGTGAAGCAAGTCGTGGTCAATCGATCCGGAAGCATCCTATCAGCCTCCACGATCTTGAAAAGCGACTTCTTCTCGAACCTGCAGAAAATGACGCTCCCGGAGTGAGTCCCGGCTGTAGCTGTGCTTTGGATTATGGCTCAATTATAATGATGCTTGTGTGACAGACGGATCGATGGGTCACCTAACTTCCGTCGGGTGCCATTGCATCTGAAGCTGGGATCGTGCAGAAAGCCTTCCCCTACCGAGTCTATGGAACTCCTTCCAGATGGTGCCGGTGACGGGAAAATGCTTTGTGGAAGGTGCGGACTTATTTGGTACCCTTATGGTAATCTCACTTTGCCTCGATGCCTTCAGTGGGATGCCTACCGTGCAAGGGTTTGTATTCCGCCAGTTGGAACACGAATCACCGTTATATTAATGTTTGTGCAGGCTTCGGCGAGCGTTGATGCGAGTAGATGCTGGCCCGCAAGGGAGCAATATGGTGTTTTGGACTTCTTTGAGAGAGGTTCGCTTGAACTTGCTCGTCGGAACAAGATAATCCCATGCTCAATGTCTGACAGGAACCGGTCATCTATGTTGCTGGCCGACCACATGTCCTCAGGCTGGTGGACAAACCACTTGAAAATGTCGAGTACGTGCGTTTTACTAGGTCAAGGTGGCGTAACCCCCACCCCAGAGCCACAGGAGTTACTACTAGCATGGTGGAAACCATGGAGGAACGCTTCAAGAAGGACGTCCTTCGGGAACTTCGGCAAGGCAGTGGGCGTATCCTGCTCCACGACGAAGTTGAGGACCGCCCTGGGGTATTCTCCATCATACCCATATGGGAAACGGTTTCGGAGGATGACATCTTGACACCCCGGGACGTGTTTATCCTCATGGCGAAGGAGGGTTACAAGGTAATCCCCGTTGAAGCGACCCGTCGTCATGGCTGACCATGTTGAGGACATCAGATCGATTATGATCGTGTGGCTATTGTGCGGAATACCTCTCATCAAGCCCACCAGCTGCTAACCTTCGCTTCAGACCGATGAGCAAGCACCACTTCCTGATGCGCTCTCTCAACTTTTGAACCGTGTTCGGTTGGGATACTCACAGGCAGGCGACTTCATCTTCAATTGTCAAATGGGGAGGGGCCGGACAACTACTGGAATGGTGACTGCATGTTTAATATCAACTGTCATGAACTGGACAGAGGAAGAAAACGTCGATACTCCCGAGGAGGCGAACATGATCGGCTACGATGCAATCGACGGTCCATCTGAAGAGGAAGCGTATCTGCAAGGTGTGCTCGTTTACTCTCACTGAACAACATGCTGACCGTTCGGGTAAGGGGAATACAAGACCATCTTGCACCTCGTCGGTGTACTCTCCCACGGAAAGGTTGCGAAGCGCCTGACTGACCGTGCAATTGATCTCATGCAAGATGTCCAAAATCTGAGGAAGGCAATTTACGAGTGAGTACTTGATCAGCGATTCCTTCTTCTGCTCTAAACATGATCATCATGACGCAGTTACAAGCTGAAGGTCGAGGCGTGCGTGAAAGGGAGTGCCAAGCAACGGAAGCTGATGAACCTTGCTGTGAACTACCTGTGAGTTGTTTGGTCACTTCTATATATATCGCAACTGCTCAACAACCCTGCATAGATTCCGTTATGGAACGCTCATAGTTTTCTGTAACTATCTGATAGAGATGCGGGAGCCATCTTCCCAAGGACAGGAGAAACCGTTCCCTGATTGGCTTCGAGAGCACCGCGAAATTGCTAAACTGCTGGAGCGGAAATCATTAGATTGAGGATGGATTCGTGTTTGATGACAACGAACATATGCTGCGCTTGGTCGCATCTGTAACCAAATGGATAGCCTTGTGTAATAGTATCTGTAAATTTTTGGTATGAATCGTGCTGAGACAAGTTCAGCCCCCTGTTCAGGCTAAGACTCGGAGCAGTGGGCACCAGAAGTCTACCGCCTACAGTGGGAGAGATGTGTCGCCAGTTATTCTGGGTGCAGGGAAAGCTGTGCATGCATGAGACGTTGTAGGTCCCTGTCTCGAGGAACAGCGATTTTGGTCACGTGACCAGGACATCGCCTTGTCGTATACACTGCCACCACAGCTCCTTCATCAAATCAGTTGCATTTCCCTTTTCTCCAACTTTCTTTCAGTTTACAGGCCGTTAGGCAGGCGTCACTCACATACATCACCTCGCCACACGTCACAAACGACGGTGTCAAGCTTGTCCTTGAATATAGCAACGCCCCGCAACGACGGTGGTCTTCCCGCGACGTTGCTGCGCAATTTTGTTAGACAACACTCGCTACGCATAGGTTTTTATCCGTCGTACGGCTAGCGGAGGGATTCAGGATGAAGAAAGCAACGCGCTCACTGCTGCTGCTTTTCGTAGCTTCTGCCTTCATACTTTTCACGCTGGTACCCCGGTACGAGTTGCTTGAAGAACCAAAGCCACGCATCCAAATGCGCGACTTGCTTGCAGCAGAGAGCACTACTCCCGCTGGTTCAACTATTGCCGCAATCCCATCGACATCGACCACGGTTCCCACTACATCGGCGCAGACGACCCCCACATCCACCGCAGCTGCCCCCACATCCACTCAAGCTTCAGCGGCCCCCACTGCTGCTAGCAGCAGCAGCGCGACTCCTGCCTCCCCATCAAGTATAGCACCCGCAGTGATACCCACCACTACCACCGACGCCTCGGGACAGGTCATCACCAGTGTAGTCACTGTGCCCAACGCCACTAGCTCTAGTGCAGTTCCTTCACACACTGATTCTAGCTCGAGTGATTCCGGTGGCCTTGGCACTGGTTCTATAATTGGTCTTTCCGTCGCTGGCGGAGTTGCAGCGATTGCTATTATCTTGTTTTTCGTTTGGAAGTTCACGAGGAAACGGTTCGCCGACTTCGACGACAGTAAGCTCTATTGCGTAAATTTTCTACCCGAGATCTAACAAGAAAGCAGACGAGGCTATCAAATGGCCGGAGTTAAATGCCCATGGCAACGATGTGCATGCACTTCCAGCAAATTCTACTGGAAGAGCTGGATTCGGTGTGGAGAATGACTCCGAGGTCAACCTCGCGCGAGCGCCAAGCCCCGGAGGTGCATACACTCACTCAATCGCTGCTTCTTCTGTCCCCGAAGTGTACACGACCAGTCAAGACCCATACGCAGTCCCACCTCTCCCTCATCTCAATCCAAACCAGCCATACCGTGATGATCCTGGGACATACGGCCAACCAGCAGGGTACTACGACCCATATCGAGGTCCGGTACCCAACACGTTCAACGATGCCCTCTCTGACAGCTATGGCGCAGAATCTATCCCAATGACGCAGATGGCTAGAACCAGGAGTCCTGCTCCGCAGATGGCGTATGATGTGCAAGGCCGTGGGTCCCCTGCGCCGCAAGCGGCCATGGGCTATGGCTCGGGCACGGATGATAGATCCCGAACTCCCAACCCTGCCGCGTTAGGCGCAGGCAGAGCATCGCCAGGGCCTCACGCTGCGTACGGTTACGGACCGCGATAACTACAGCTCCAACGGTGGCACGGGCAGGGGAGAGGTTGTTGGACTGGAGGGGTCGGGGATCGGGAGTATGGATGAACGTGTATGGATGAACGTAATAGACGGCTGCCGAAGGACTGATACCCTATGCGACGATATCCCCAGCTGGAAAATACACTTATTCGGTTGGTCTCCTTCCCGTTTCATTGTTGCTTCAGCTCGCATGAAGTTGTGTTTGTCTAGCACTCTTCCACATTTCACAAAGCGCATCATCAGTCTCCATCTTGTTATGTCCCTCGCAGGCGGGTCCTGTTTTTATCCGTTGCCAGTTCCACCCACCCTGCTCTCGACCTCAACCTATCTCTTGAATTTAGGACGTTCCAGCATACGAGTCTTATATTCTCACTATGTTTTATACCGTCCTCAAACGAATTATTACTAATGAAGCAATTTACATATCCTCGTGTCCACCTCGATGGAACGCACATCTAACTGGGTCCAGTTTCAGAATCGAAGAAGACAATGAAATGAACAGTAAACAAAATGCGAGATGGTCATTAAGCAACGCATAGTCCAGACAAAGTACAAGGAGCCCATGCCACTGCTGCCTCACTTCTGCACCATCTCCCCGACTCGTAAACCGATGTTCGTGGCTAATGCGGCGATAAGCACGAAGCACAAGATCGTTGGACCGTACTTGTCATAGTAGAGCCCTTCAGCACTCCGTGCACGAAGGCGTAGTGCACGGTATACGAATATGACAGCCGAATAAGCGATGGCGAGCAAAGCCGCGAACGTGAACAAAGCAGCGCTGATAAGTCCCCGGATATCCTCGGGAGGAATGAAGTTCAACAAAGTCGTCGCAATAGAACCAATGAGGACAGCGAAGTTCAGCCATTTCTTTTGGACTCGGGTCAGTCAAATATACCACGGCTAGCGAAGTAAAAAATTACCAGGAATGTCCGCTCGTTGGCGAAGTACACCTTGGGCTCAATCCGAACAGGTACTGCAATCTTCTTGCCAGAGGGTGCAATCCAGTCTCGTACTAGCAACCTCTCCTCCTCTGGTATCTCCTCCACTAACCCACGAGCTCCAGGAGATTCTGCGGCCGCTTGATTGTTGGGAACCTCGGTCTTTGCTCCGTTCAGGCGCTCCCTCAGCGTCTTGTCAAACGCCGAGGATGGGGCAAGGGGATCGATAAACAGGGACTTCTGGTCAGTCTGGGAAACACTGTCTGGTTTCCGCCTTGCCTTCAGACGCAGCGAACGCTCGTCAACTTCTTCCCCCTCTATGTCACCATTCACAGTTCCATGTAGTTGCGCTTGCGAGGGTGATCCTGCCCCGTCCCATTCACCGTCATCACGTCCCTTGAGAGATTTTTCTCGATACGCGATGGCTGCTGCAACATCGGCTTGAGGTAGCCCTGTGCGTCTATCTTCATCCCTTGCTGGTGTTAGATCCATATCTTCATCATCCTCCCCCTCGGAGACTGGCTCAGCATATGGTTGTGAGGGGGTCACGTCACCCGAGGATTGGCGCTCCGGAGTGCCCCTTGAAGATGAATGGAGGGGGCGTTCTATGGTCAGGTAACCGGTGCTTGGTTTGAGGATATCAATGTCCACTACAGGTGACAACCCGGATCAGATATCTATCTTGTGTGGACATGTATGACTCACTTTGCGGAAGCCAGAATGGAACGAGGTCGGCCCGATTAGGCAGCAAGGTAGCGCATCCATGAATAAATTTACTGCACGGGATTGAGCTGCAAGGGATGAATTAAGTCGCTCATCGACTGACCTGAACTTCGGAACAGCCTCCACTAGGTGTGACTGGACGAGGTCTGTCACCCACTTGGGTGGTTCTTGACCAAACTGTGTTTGGAGTTTTACTTCGAGTACGCCATACTTGAATAGTTCCTTGTCCTCGCCGGGTAACTGGTCAAAGGGATGATCAATCCCAATGTCAGTGCGACGCCAATTATCACGGGCACGCATGCGACCATCCCAGTTGTCTTCTCTGACCATGGTAAGCTCGGTATCTAGAGAGATCCGCACGCGAGCATCACCAGGCAACTGGAATGCTGTTCGGTGATAGAAGGTTCGCATAACTACGAGTCTCAATTCAGCAAAATGGAAGAAGTGCGTTCTTGACAAGCGTCTGACCTGGAACAAGTTTGCGGGTCAGTATACGGTATTGCACCTCACTTGCAAGCTGTATCATCGAATCCACTTCAGCCTGACTTTTCTTCCCGTTGTTGGCCAAAGCCTGCAGCTCAGCATCCATGGTGTATTCTCCTCGCAAGAACGCGTTCACTAGGGGCTCCTTGATGGCAAAACGAGCCTTGACAGATCTTTCACCAGTCCAATCCTCTCTATGCGTCTTGCGTTCTACAAAAATCTGTTCATTGAGTTAGAATTGACTGTACCATTGCATGTGGCCTGATCTTACGGTCTTAACGTCGGTGTCGCCATACCATCGCAGACGAATTGCTTCCGCGCCCTCTGTCTTCTCCAGTCGACCGAGATACAGCTCCAGGTCTTCGTTGTCAAAGTATATGGATGTTATGGCTGTGCAAGCCTGTAAAGACCAAGTTGGCATCAAGAGGAAGCGGTGAAGTACCTGCATCCTTGGGTTCAAACTCTTTCTCCGCATTGAATACTGCAATTAAAGAAGTCAGCTCCGCAAGACCAACGACGGGGCGAACGGAACAAACCAAGCACGGGCAGGTGTCTCATAATAGCCAATTTGAGAGGAACGAGGTTGTCCGGGTGTACCTAATACTGGTGAGTTGATTCGTAGGCGAGATAGGATAGATATTACCCAGTACTTCGTCGTCTGTCGGACGAACGCGCTCTGGTTGCCGCCAGCGCTGGAGTCGCCCACAACAGGGTGACCACGTGTGCGAACAAGGTCATATAGCTTTGAAAGCTTCACGATGAGGGCATCCCAGTTATATTTATAAAAAGGTCGCTCTTCCAAGTAATCTTGGATGAATGTGGGTTTTAGGGGGAGATTCGTTTGTTTCTGGAAGTATGGTCAGTCTAATGGCGTAGCCGTCATGGAGCACAACCAACATCGTGTTTCTGAAGTTTCGTCAGAATGAAAGGGACCAAACCCAAGAACAACGTCACGGACTTTTAGGATTTTAAGAAAACCAGTAATATTGAGTTTTGTGTATAGGGCGAGGTCATGTACATCGGCGACAAGAGTCGCAACTTCCTCCTCCAATCCGTGAAAGAGATCTTCAAGGTCGTCGTAAGAATCCTCGGTTACTTCCAAATCATCCTCGTCATCGGAGCCTTCGTCCGGACCGTAATCAGAAGGGCGTGCATGATGAGATTCGGGATCAGTAGACCTGACCGGAGACGGTTCAGATGATCGTTGAGAAGACTCTTGAGCAACCAAGCGCTTCACATCGCGTTCAGCGTCCCGTATACGGCTCGAGAGTTCCGAGGTCTACCCAGACAAAATAAGTGAGATGGGGGCAATTAATGGAACAGCGAGAACCTTCTGCTTCTGAAAGTCGTGAATCTTGTCTAGCTCCCTTTTGAGCATGGCAGTGAACTCGCGCTCGTCGTTGACATTCCAATTGTGAGAGGTCGTACGACTCTGGACGGGGATATTGCAATTGAGAGGTTGGTGGTAGGGCTATAACTCTCACCTTGAGTTCCCGTTTCAAAATGTTGTAGTCGAGATAAAACGGTTTCCACTCAGTGTAAAGGCTCGTCTGCATGATAAGATGAATTCCCGCGACGTATTTGATGAAACGACGGTAGGAAACGCGTACCGATATTTTCCTCCCAAATTTCATGGTAACTGATGTGCAGTCGCGTCAAAAGTAAACAAGAAATGGAAAAGAAGAGTAAGAAATAATGAAGGCTGGCCCCCGTTCGAAATTATCAGTGCCAGGACAGGCAAAGGACGTCGCGTGTGGTCACCCGGAGGAGCAAAACAAGGTAAATGCTGAAAACGAACGTTCTCCTTCAAGTTGCCAATGCCAAGTTCCTCGAACGTGTGTGAGCTCCGAACCTCCGAAAAAGTCCCTTTTTGGAGATGCGCCCAGCCCTGCCCAGCCACGTTAGGACCGCGGTATTCCTGCATTTAGAAACAGCGGCGATACGTTTCTAACTCCGTGGCTTGGTGGACAGCTACTCCAATTTTGTGGCGTCTTGATGAAGTACAGGGTGGACATGACATGGGTCCTTCTCGACACCAACAACAGTCCTACTCCAACGTCGCTAAACCAAAGCAGGATGTCGCAGTACACAGGACAAAGGTTCTCCTCTTGGGAACGAGAAGGTACACTCCTTAATCCTGCTGCTCAACCTAAATCGCTAATGTAGCAACAGAAGTGGCAAAACCTCCATCTTGCAGGTTTTGTTCAAGAATTTGCCATCAAAGCAAACATTCTTCTTAGAACCTACCATGCGCGTTACGAAGCACGCCTTTGAGTGAGCAATTTTTAGCTCAGCACACCTGCTACTCGTTCTGATCGTTGTCGCGTAACCAGTACTGTCATCCCCCTTGAGATATGGGACTGTCCTGGGAACATCACAGTTGACACACTAGAGGCACCTCTCTCCGACTTCTCCAGTATTGTCTTTGTTATTGACATACGGGTGCGCATGTTACCACATACAAGGAACAATCTAATCTTTGCCCCAGGACCTTTATCAACAACCAGTCGCCAAGCTTGTCGAATTTATCGTGGCTGCATGTCAAGTCAATCGGAACATCAACCTCGAAGTCTTCGTGCATAAAGCAGAGAAGCTCCAGGAGGATGACAAGATTGGTATGGCTCTTCATAAACCGAGAGTCAGTTAGGTGACTCCGACGCAGAGAACTTTCGGCAGATCCACGAACGCGTCATGGACCGACTTGTGGATGAATCACCTGAATACGAACAAGTTCCTCTTAATTTCCACCTAACGTCTGTCTACGATCACTCGCTTCAAGAGGCCTTCTCGCGTGTCATTCACAAGCTCATTGACTCCTTACCTTACCTTGAAGGCCTACTCAATGTTTTCTGCTCCGTGAGTCCAATCTAACGAAGTTGTCACTCCGCGTGGTTTTCTCAGCCACTCTTCAGAATACATCATCACCCAAGGCCTTTTTATTCGATACCACAAGCAAACTCTACGTAGCTACTGATGCATCACCTGTCGATCAAGCGACACACAACCTCTGCTGTGATTACTTGCAAATGCTCAATTCATTTGGGCCACTGTACAAGTGAGGATCGTACTTGATGCACAGTTTTTTCAGCTGATGGAGAGCGCGAATTCAGGTCCAATGCGAGCCCCGACCCACGATCGATCGTTTTCTCATCTATACCCGGAGCTCCACCATATCCAAACACACCCCCTCCCACTCCGGCTGAACCCTTCGACTCTCTCAGCTCCAACCCCGACCCACCCCCATCACCGAGTACCAAGCCCCTCTTTTATCCCTCTGCATCGACGTCGCTGTCTCCCTCACATCCAGGGACAACGCTTACTTACCATCGCGTAACGCCTCATTTGGCGCTACTAGCATTGTTGCCGACCACAGTTTATGAGATGAGGAGAGGCCTCGTGGAGTGGAATGTAGTATGGTTCAGAGAAGGTGTGGGAGAGATTTGGGAGGTCGAGAAGGAGCGGAGTGAGGGGGAGCTTGCTTAAGACTGCGCAACTTTGGCTCTGAAGATCACACGACCATCTTCGTGCGGTCCATTCCTGTGAGCAGAGCTATGGTCCATGTTCATACTTGCCTTTTTTTGACTATTCCAATGTATGTCCACCGCGAGAAGCTGTCCAATTCGTGAAAACAGATTCTAAGCCGGTAGATTTGTCGTACCAGTAGATTCGACTCCTTTGTCGATTCTGGTCTACCCTGTCCGTAGAACGAACGAACATGGGAATTGGACTGGGTAGAACTGACCGAGTGAGCAGTGATCCATCATCAGTGATGCCCTCTCTGGAGTCATCCCACCTCTCCGAGTCTCCGCCCATCTCGTCCTGTCCAAAAAAGTCCTTGAGCAAGGCAAGAATGCCAACCATCGCACTCCACACGGATGCACCCGCGAGATGCTTTCCGACGCAGATCCTCCCTCGGGCCTCAGGCAAAATTGACTCTATCCTTGGTGAGTTCGTTGCTCCAAGGAAGGGTACGCACCTTGCGGAATGCGGCAGCCTCAGCTCTGTTAGTAGCATGCGAAATCGCCAAGCAAACACTATGGAAAACTTGACCTATCGCACGACTTTCCTTGAATCCCTGGGTGAATAACCACGACAAGCAAGACGTTATCATTTATGCATCAATGACGCGGTCTACATGTCGGTGGCTTTTGTCCTGACATCTAGAACATGGCCGGGTTGCTTCACAAGCATTAGTGGTGTAGCGGTAACATTGGGTCTTCCCATGGCCTAGCTCCGGGTTCGACTCCCGGCTGATGCAATTTTTTGGGTCCTATTGGACCGCTCTACGAAGCAGCTCAGAGTCTCAGACCCAGACGGCTCAGTGTCGTCCAACTAACAGCGTCAACCTTCTTGCGCTCTCTAGATGCCCATTTACTCTCGACAAGCACCTTTGCCACAGGTAGTGGCACGCAACTCTCAATGATACACTCAGGGACTGGTGCTCCTCACCCCCCTCGAGGGTTGACAAGCATCAGTGGTGTAGCGGTAACATTGGGTCTTCCCATGGCCTAGCTCCGGGTTCGACTCCCGGCTGATGCAGTGTTTTCTATTTTTCCCCGTCCAAGAACTCCACCCTGTCCACTGAATTTCGGTATGTTCATGGTCTGTAACTGCTCTCTTGGGGATCTCAATCAAGTCCAGTCCAAGAACTACACGATGCAATAGCAAAGAGCAGAGGATATTGCAAATGACAGCCAGAAATAATATGATATCCATTATATCTAGCTAAAGGAGATCGACTGCATAACAATGTTAGTCCGTTGGAAGAAATGTTCTACAAGATCCAGAAGCACATTGCGAGGTCCCTTCGATCAAGTATATAACCCGAAACGATGGTGTATGAAATGTACGCAAATAAAGGACTTGAAGTCTGAGTCTGGACGTGTGTGCACCACAGTTGGCACAGCTAAAACGTCAGGACAAAGATTGCAACAAATAGAATGGGGGAAAAGGTTTAATATCCGTGAGAACCGTGAAGTGTACTGGCAGGTTCAAACTGTGGGACGGGAGCACAAATGAGAGTGTACAAGTAGGACTGGGAGCTCTGGGAAAAGCTTCCTCATACGGAGCAAGTGGGAATGGTGAGGTTCTTGAAGTTTTTGCTGCGTATCATTAATCAATCATAGGCAGCGTGTCGTGATCAGCTGGGGAGACTTACTTCGAGTCAAACAAGCCCCAGTAGCCCTGTTCGCGAATTGTTGCCGTGAGTTCGAATTGAAAAGAACAAAATCAGTGCTCCTTACCTCGACACCACCATAAGTGGTAGCCTAAAACAGACGAACAGGTCAATTCTCACTCCTTTGCGTTCGCCGTGATATGGGTGCTTACCTTCCACGGCTCGTCACAGTACTATGTGAACGTCTCATCGTCAGCAACATATCGCGCAACGGAGATTGCAACCAGAAACGTACCTCAAAGAAGAAGTAGCCCGTCCCATTCTGGTTAGCTGTGAGATGCCACAAGGCAATGTGAGTATAGTTCCAAGGTGTAAATATCCTCCGAAGGACAACACTCGCCTTGGCAAACGAACGTATCGATGAAGATCTTAGGGTGTTTTAGTACTATACTGTACCGTGACGATCCAAGAGACACGCACCTGTAGATTAGGAACGGAGGCCAATGACACGCCGTCGTTGGGACTGTAGTTGAATTGCGACGTGTCCTGACAGAGAGATGGTCACTACAAGGCCATGGCAGGCAAGGGACTCGCATACCGTTGGCCAGCCAGTTTCGGCAATAAACATCTTAGGGTTGTTGGGAAGGGTGGCCGCGAAGTCGGCATTGGTGGTCTGGAAGAACTCCGCTGTCCATGCAGCGGCATCCGTAATGCTCTGGTTGGCAAACCACGGGTGCACGTTTGCCATTCCATAGTCTACTGCTTCGAGCACTTGAGTGTTGAAGTAGCTTCCGGCGTCGGCATTACCAACCGGGATGGTCTTGCCGAGGTTCAAAGAGGACAACATGCTCCGGGTGTCTTGAATCCATGGGATGAGCATTGCGGCAGCTAATGATGCAATCTTAGAGCATGTTCTATAGATATGTTGGAGGGACCTGCCTTGCTGTCCAGCAGAGCCGTTAGGGTCAGACTGGCCTTGCTCCGTGATATAACTATTTGGCATGATAAGGGGTGCGGTGCACGCGAACACTCCAAGACACTTACTCCAGGATGAATTCATTTCCAACAGTCACGCCAAGAACGTGACTAGCACCGTATGTTTGGAGTGCAGTCATGATTTCGCCTCTCTGACGTTCATAGGCAGTTCCGTTGTCGTCGACTGCAGGGTAATTTCCAAGATAGACACCCATATTAACTTGGGTAGCTTCGATGGCTGCCAAAACAAGGGCAGACTGGTTGCAGTCTGCACCATAGAGACGGATGGTAGTCGTGAGTTGAGACAATAGCTTAAAGAAATGTAAGTGACATGTCAGAAAATATGTAACGATAACATACCTGTATGTCCTCGATGACCTCCGCTATCGTGTAATCAGTATGAATCAAGTGTTGATGGGAGTTGACCTACTTAGTGAGTTTCCACAGTCGGGTAGTTGCGAACCAAGCGGGGTGTAGGCGATACCGTAGAAAGACTGTTTCAATGCGGGGTTCTTCTGGAAGTTGCTGGGGTCGTTAGGGTTCGTGCCTGGGGGTATACTGGTGGACGTTGGGGAAGCAGAGCCAATGCTGCTGGTGCTATTGTTGCTGCTGTTCTTTTTCGAGAGCACGACGCCGACCGAGACACCAACCGCGATGAGAACTGCCAAAGTCAAAACTGCACCAATGACCTGTCAAATTCGGTTGTGAAGTTAATCAAAATCAGGGAATATTGAGGGATGCTGACGAGGAACTTTGATCGCCTATTAGACCTTTGGGTTTTCTCGAGCCAGTCGCTGTTGCGAGGAGCTTCCAGGTTGTTATACGCATTTGTAGACGGCATGAGAGGTTGTTGTGCTTGGTTCAGCGAATTGAAGTGTGAAGGAGTGTGGGTACCAGGTTGGCTTTGGGTAAGCTGCGCAGCAGTCAGAATATTGGTTGTCGAGACGGTAGTAGAGAAACAAGAGAGATGCGGTGGAGCTAGTCACTGGCAGGTCTCAACCAACAAATTACAAATATATACATTTGCTAAATGGAACTTTAAAGAGCACGAGCAAAGGAATACTTGTGCTCACAGGCGCTTGATAATAGGTCCGCACTTGTTCTTGCGTCGCCGTGGCAGACATCGGTAAAAGGGATTCTGGAATGTTTTCAAGTAAGAAAAGGTTTCAGACGGGGGGTCACAACTTGGAGGGGAAAATGGGCGACTCTAAGACGCCAGTCACTAGTGCTAGTGGCGGTACTAATACCCGTTGTTAATTTGGGTCGTCAGCTCGCCCTTGTCAATCAGCTGATTGGTTCTCGCGGTATAAGTATGTACATTATGCCCTGCTGCGGATGCGGATTAAGCGTGGCCTTGTCCTCATGTCCTGTCTGGTCTCACGCACACAGATGTCGTAGTGGAGCGTCATCGTTGCTCACATTCGAGCAACGATACGGCGTGGCGACTAGCCCAGCGTCATCAGACTGGCTCGAGCTATAATGCGCCCACAGTGGCGGTGAGTCAAGTTGAACCCAGTCCTGTTGCAGATTTCATTCGAGGAGGGTGGTTGGTATATAAATATATACTAAACTGTACATGCCTGGAACATTGCAAATGGGTCCAGACTACGAAACGAAAAGATTAGCGATTCCCGGAATGTACAAACGAACCTATGGAAAGATATCATACAGCATCAATGGACAGTGAAGATGGTAGTATAGTACTGTTCAAATAGTTGATCAGTGACCGTGCAAAGCCGGGAGATGGGGCGTGAAGAAATGCGATGGTATTACATAAACCCAATTGACTTGATCATGGAAGCTTCTAAATCTACAAAGTATAGACGTCCATTATGTAAGACCCTAGATCTAGATGGACAGCCCAAGAATAGGACTGACTCGAACGAAGGACTTCATAGTCTGCGAAGCCATTCGAAGCCATATACTGCCAAAGTTCCGCGATTACCCCGCATCACGGTCATGACCAGGCCAATGTTAAATAATTGACTGTCGAGTGGGACTTGTACCTGTGGATGGATGCCACCATCAACAAAATGACAGTCTCGCACAGCCTTACATGGGCACATTTGGGGCACATGCATGGTTGGCGGGCAGGACAGCCAGTGGACCAGGCCTGCCAAGCTATGGGTCCCACCACGGGGACTCAAGTATTCAATATTCGATGACCAGATTGTAGAACGAACACGTCTCCCGATCCCAACTGACAAGGCAGCTCCACCAGAATTTCCATGAGTGCCCTAGCTATAGGTACTATCATTGGACCAGAGTTGCAAACGTTTTCAAGGACGCATGAATAACTGCACAACTACACAACTAGTGAAATCATCGGCATGACACTCACAGTGTCTAGTTAACTGTCTCACCTTGCTGCTGACGTTTGGCTTGAATTTTTTTTATTAGGAATTACCAGCACCGGCGGGCGAATGAGTGGTTCTGCAAACGCCTTGTCACGGGTTGTCACACGCGGCAAAGCAGCCGTTTATCTACTCCGGCGTATATTCGTCACAATATTTGGTGCCACCAGTGTGATTGCCTTTTTCAGACCAAAGTCACACTCAGCACTCATATCTTTTACTACGCTCGACGTCGCATCTAAAACCCTTTGAAACCTATGCAGGTACTGGAGATATACATAGACCTGATGGCTCTATTTTTTGGGGGACAGTTGTTCAGCGGGATTTGTTGGATCTGGGTCATCTTATGCCACCCTTGTTAAACATATATGCCACTCCTGCAGCTTCTACTGCACCGATTTTTACGAACAAAAATCGGAACCATATCATAGACACTATTTCTAGAAATACTCGGACTACAAGCAGTGATAAATGTGGTGTGTTGTTGTCTGAAATGCAATTTGCAACTCTGGGCCCGTTTGCAACTCTGAGTATAATTGACCAGTCTAACTTCGTGCAGCTGCCCAGTCGGCGAAACTGTCGTGCAACTGTACATAATATATGTTGCAATTAATATAAGCTCCAGTCCACATATGATAACCCGAGAAGACCCATACTATGAACATAAAAGTGGAAGGGACACCAATCGAAGCGAAAGCCAACACTATCCCGTGGGTAGAGAGCTACAGTAAAAAATCAAAAGAAGAAACCAGTACGGAAATGGTTCGTCGTGCGATCCATCCCCTAAAAAACTCCTGGTATCATATCGTAGTTGTGTTTGGTGTGAGGTCGTCCCGGCTGTGTCGGAGTTCTCGTCACTCCCTCATTTGCTTCTTCGTGGATTATTTCATCTTCTTTTCAAACAATCGTACACTCCCAAACTTCGTCGACCATCAGGTGTTAGGCACTCTGGTTCGCTCCTGGTGCAAGCCCTACTGGCGGTAGCACCTGTGCCGATACCCGCTTCTGCTTCCTCAGCACCCGCGCCCGTTGCTTCTCGTCATCGGTCCCACCTCCGGATGCAAGCCCTCGATGTGAAGGCAACGTCCGGCTCCGGCTCATTCCTACAGCGCCAGCGCCAGATCCTTGACTACCTGCACTCGACGCTGGCCGCTCAGCAACAGGGGAGAGTTGCCCACCCTCCTGTGATGGCTCCGAGCGGTCCTGCGAATCTGCAAAATCGGCCAAGTTCGAAGGGGATCGAACCAACACAACAAACGGCGGAAGAAAAGTGATAAAAAAAAGAACAAGAAACAAGTGCGGTGGGAGATATGATCAAAGGAAAGGCAAATTTCAGCGTCGTCCGAGGGTAGTGCGCGCTGGCGCCGAGGAGGGTAACCCACCAAGATGTTCGTGCGTTGTGCGTCGCCGCGTGATTCGTCGGTTTTCTCTGCCGACAAGCTTCCACCCCCCGCCTGTTGGATGGGGCTCTTCGTCCGAACTTGGAACTACAACAAGATCCGGATCTTCGGCGTCATGTGCAGGAGGCGGTGCAAGGTGTTGTGGTCGCGAGGGTCGCCACGATGACGAGGGCTCAGGTCGTGGCGGCGGTGGAATGTCAAGTAAGAACCAATCCTGTTGGTCAATGAGAAATTCGAGGACCTTTTGGCTGAGCTGGTGTTCTCCAGGCGAAAGCTCGTGATTGGGGTGAGATATGAGCCCAGGTCGGAAAATGACCGCAAGATCTAAATCAACCAAGCATCAGTCGATCAGAGAATGAATGATTTGGTAGTGCAGCGAGGTGGCTGATCCAGAATCAGGATTGAGTGATACTCACTGGCAGCTGTCATTAGATTCTTATCTGATTTGCGGGCAAAGACCGACAAGAGATCGAGAACATAAAGGAGTAGGTATTGATTGGCTCGGGGCATCCGCGAAATCAAGCGTTTGTATGTGGCTATCACCTCATCGTGGTTGAAGGGTCGCTGTGCTATCGACGGAGTCAGTCATGTAATCGGGACTGGATTTCATCGCACTAACCGAGGGCGTCCCGAAACTGGCACGGGTCGGTTGTAAATCAACCGGATGAAATGAAAGAACGGGTCAACAACAATGACTCACATCGTGATACATGTCGTGTGGTATTACAGGTTCCTGTTCGGACGAGGTATGGGCGAAGACATCCGGTATGATGCAATGTTGGCACTTACGGGCATTTGTGTGAGATATCTGCGAAAAACGCTGGCGACGTCGTGTGTCGTATAATGTTCATTCTTCCAATCCAGAGATTTGCCATACTAGGAGAAAAGGATGAACGAGAGAACGGACACCGAGAGAACGCAAGACATACGCGCGGAGGTGTTTCGAAAGCAGCCTGTAGGTCTCGCATGCGTTTGGTTGAGCCATTCACACGAAAGGTCCCCTCTACTTCGGTTGCTGTGAGTGTTGATGTTAGTGAGGGTGGTTTAGTACATAAAGGTTGGAGATGGACCATTTTCTTTGAGATATAGACCACTTGTTGGGAGAGGTGAGCTATGACCGAAGACACAGCACACGAGTTTCACGTACCACTTTGCCACGACAACGGGGATGTAACCCCAGACGTAAAGGTCGCCGTTGGCGTTGGCTGTAGATATCTGGACACTTGCATGCCTCAGGCTCTCCTTGAGGGGTTTACCAAATACAGGATGCTCCTCCTGCTTGTGAGCTGGACTTGAAGTTAAAGGAGAGTACGTTGGCCAAGACAAGTGGTCAAAGTACCTTTGTTGTATTCGGGAAACTTTTTAGCCTTTTGAGCATGAGTGAATTGGGACCACCATTTGAGAAGACTAGCTTTTGATGGGGGAGAGGTGTCGGGAACCATTGAAAAGAGATGTGACGGATGTAGAAGCTGAGGTTGGCAGGTGAAGAGCAATGAACTGCAAGGGGCTGAATACTTATGCTGGGGTGATTGCAGTTCTAGCCACGGTGATGAGGAGGTGTATGGGAGAGGTTACAGAAACTGAGACAAGACCCGACAGTGAATGGAGATAGGACGATTTACTAGTCGATTAGTTGGAGCGAAGCTGGAGTGCACTGTGACCATCAGTAGGCAGGGTGCTAAGCCTACTAAGAACGGCACAGCCACTGTCCCCCCTAAGTGAGCGCAGTTACTCCGGATCCTGCTTGCCGTGGTGCAGTGCTTCATTTCTCATCAAACTAGCTTTTGGGCAGAGCAGCAGACCTTGATTCTCTCGGAATTCTGATTAAAATGCCAGGGCAAAGATATCACTTGTGGATGGAGGAAATAAAGTGAGAATTACTCCTCAATGATTTATTTACAGGGCTGCACTTTGTCGGCGGAACTTGCTGAACCGAAAATGCGCAGTACGATGAAGCTTATTAGTGAGGTCGGCCATTTGCACAGGCATGACGGACCACACAGGTTTGCAGTCCCCTTACAGGATATGAGTTTACTTTATAATACAATCAGACTAGACAGTACAATGGAACATAAATGAGTCGAAAAGGGGGAGCATCCCAGTATTATATATACTAGATCAGAGTGGAAACAAGCAGACAAGCGAATTGAACAGGCAAAAAGGTTAACTAAGCATGACTTTTACCTTTGGTCTTGGTGGTAGCACTGACACGAGCACATTTGAACGGACTGGAAGGGAGCTTCGCTGGTGCCTGAAGTACTCAAAGGTCACGGAGGATGGCGCGGAGACATGTCTCTCGGCCTTCCTAAGGGAATGATAACCGTAAGTGCTACAGTTGCGCCTGGTAGCATATCCTGATATAGTCTCGGAGGGATGCGCTTGTTATTCTTGTCAAAGGCTGGGAGAGAACAGATGTCATGCGATTCGAAGAGTTCCTGTAAATGAGGCAGGCAAGGGAACGATAGCGTGCAAGGTCATGCCAGTGGCTTCAAAGGTTTGCGGCTGGTTTGCGGCTTCTCGAGGATGCACACTCCGACCCAAATATATTCCCACGACCAGAAATTTGAAATCATTCAGCCACAATTGTACCCAGAAACAAGGTAATAATGATTTAGATAACGTCTCAAACAAGTATATATGATAGCCTTTAGAACGGAACTCAGTATTAGCCTTCAGAACGGAATTCGGTGTTAGCCTTCAGAAGCTTCAGAACGGGCTGACCATTAGTCGACAGTCTCCCGTACTATTACTAGGCAGACCGTGGGCAGAATGAAGAGTCGTTGCTGGCCATGTGATCAAGGCTTCCGACGTGGTATCAATTGCCTCTTTACGTTTCCATCGCGGGGACCGTGGAATGTTGTAATTTGCGATCCGAATCCCCACCACGACTACTTCCTGTCAAAAGCTCGTCGTACATTCTTAATCTCGTCACTATGCCGCAGTTCGCGAGACTCCTCCAGCTCTTAGCTGCCCTCACCCGCAACTTTTCCAATGACAAAAAGTTGTGGTTGGGCTCCGCTGCGGGACTGGCCGCCTTTACCATAATTTTGAGACGCTCCCTTGCCAAACAGCCAAAGCTCATAACCGATTATACCAAAGCAGCTCGACGGATTGACTCCGCTCACCACGAATTCGATGAATACGATTTCATCATTGTTGGTGGAGGTCCGTCTCATTCCGTTCATTCCTAGCGCTACTATGATCGGTTTCGCGGCTCAACTTTCTGCCCCACAGGTACCGCCGGATGTGTGCTTGCCTCTCGCCTCTCCGAGGATCCAAAGCTCCGTGTACTTGTCATCGAGGCAGGGGGCAGGTGTGGCTTGCCGCTCGCCATTGACACTCCGTACTCACCCGCATATCCCACAGCGGGAAGGCTTTGCTGGAGAGCAGAGTACCCTCTGCATTTTCGAACCTTTTCGGCAGTGGCCATGACTACAATCTCTACACAGAACCTCAGCAGCACGCAGGTAGCAAGAAGAAATACTGGCCTAGAGGTGTGTATGCGGCGCTGATGCATTCGGTTCGAGCGCTAATATCGCAACAGGTCGCATGTTGGGCGGTTGTACGTACACTGCACCTTGCCATTGGGCACATGCCTCGACTAACAAATCTTAACAAAAGGTTCCTCAATAAACGCACTAATGTACATCTTGCCCGTATGAGACCACACTCCTTAGCTGACCAACACCTCAGGGCACAATATGGTGCACCGTCTGACTATGACGAGTTCGCAGACATAATTGGCGATGACTCGTGGTCCTGGAAGAACTTTGAGAAGTGAGAATCATTCGTTTCCCACAACCACATCTTTTCCAGACTCACGTGGACCTTAGATATTTTCGTAAATTTGAGTCGTATACCCCCGATCCTCGCTTCCCGCATGTGGACCCATCACAGCGCGGTTCCTCCGGGCCCGTCACAGTAGGCTACAACGCCTACGTCTGGAATGGGGGCTCCATTTTTGTTGACGCCTGTGTCAATGCTGGAGTTCCATTCAGTCCTGACTTCACGACTTCGAAGGGGACAATTGGCGCGAACAAGGTAGGTGTTCAGATCCTTCTTTCCTGTAAGGTGAACCAGCGGTGTCGCGTTCCCAATAGATCAGTAGGTATCACCGACGCATCATAGTAGAGAGGTTCCTAATATATTCGCAGTGACGTACATCGACAACCGCGGCGAACGCGTATCCGCTGAATCCGCCTACCTCACCCCTGAAGTCCTAGCCCGACCAAACCTCAAAGTCGTAACACTCGCACGGGTAACGAAGATCCTCTTTGAAACCTCTGGTGCCCCACGCGCCATCGGCGTTGAGTTTGCTGAAGCAAAGGACCGCGGTGCGAGTGGGCGGTTCCGCGCTAGAGCGCTCAAGGAGGTCATTGTGTGGTAAGTATCGTGCATGTTCTCTAACTTCCCGCTGTGAGATATCCAATGGCTGAACGAGTTCGCACGGCGCCGGCACTACAGCGGCGGGGCAGTGCACACTCCCCAGATCCTAATGCTCTCCGGTATCGGTCCAGCTTCGCATCTCGCCAAACACAAAATCCCCCTCGTTCTTGACTCCCCCGGTGTAGGTGCAAACCTTACCGACCACCTCACCTTCAAACTACGTCTCAAAGACAAGCTTGGTATCTCGCTCGACTACTTGCACCCGTACGACTTAACAAGTTCAGTCAAATTCTGGAAAGCTTTTGTCCAGTATCAAGTGTTTGGAACTGGACCGCTTTCGTCAAATGTGAGTTATCGTGGTTGTGACCTTTATGCCACTGACGATATCGGTTTGCCTAATCCAACGTAGGTCGGGGACTCGGTCGCCTTCTTCCGGACAGACGACCCCCGACTGTTCCCTCCTGCGGAATATAACCACGACATCGAAGACAGCACCTCCGGTCCTGATGCCCCTGACATCGAACTCATTGTCGCACACATGCCTCTTAAGAGTCACAAGGACGTATTTGATAACGGATTGCATGGGTACACCTTGTTGGCAACTTTGTTACGGTGTGTAACTCTTCTTCGGGATGCGTTCCTTCGCAGAGACTGGACTTATTTGGTTGCTGTCAGCCCGACGAGCGTTGGGAATATCCAGTTGAAATCTTCCCATCCTTGGGATGATCCTCTCATCGATCCAAAGTGGGTTCCACTCCACCTCACATGTCCCTTTCAATCTTCTTCAGCTTCCGAACTTTTCCAGGTACCTTTCTACCCAACATGACGTCGATGTGCTCGTCCGTGGCATCCGTGGAGCTTTCAAAATCGCGCATACATACCCTTTATCCACCGTAACCGATATCAGTTCCACACACACCCAGCTTGACCACCACCTCGAGCGGTTGAGTGACCAAGAGCTCGGTGAGATCGTCAGGGACAAGGTGGAGACTTTGTATCATCCGTTCGGAACCTGCACGATGGGTAAAGCGGAGAACCCAGCAGCGGTGTTGGACCCACAGATGCGGGTTAGAGGTGTGGTGGGGCTGAGAGTATGTGATGCGTCTGTGTACCCCAAGCTGGTCTCAGGTCATACGGTGAGTTCATGTTAAGTGTTTGATGGGCTTTGCGGACGGGAACTGATCGTGGTCGTGTTCGTTTAGACTGCTGCCGTCCTCGCGGCTGCAGAAAAGCTAGCAGATATTATCAAAGCAGAGTATGCTGCTATCGAGTGATGTTCGAACTCAACCAGCCCCGTGAACTTAAGCTACTTGAAATACATGTAGGAGAACCCTGTACGATTAGAACCTACGGACAACATCTTGAATGTATTTACCAATCTCAGTGCGTGCCACCTTCAACTTGCATAAACGGCCACACGTCATTCTTCGATGTTCCATTTGAAGATCCAGTCACACCAAGCACAGCATACTGCCCACCCATACCAAGCGGATCCACCAACCTATTCACGCCCTCTGCAATCACGCTCTTCCGCTCTTCCGTTTGGGCCGATTTCACGAGATTGGCAGCACGTAGATGGACTCCAAGCCGGTTGAGGAACGTCCCTTGTGGGATTGTACCGTGGGGTGTTACTATGGTTAACGTTAGACTCCGAAAACAGTAATATGAAAAGGGGCTGACTCACCAAAGTCACCAAGAACCTCCTTCAAGAGTGCGAAGTCGACGTTGGCAGTGACGTCGCATTCACCTGGGCGATGGAAGATATCTACTATTTTGTGCTCTCTGAATGCCTAACCTTTTGCGCTCAACAAAGTGATTTCAAAAAAAGGAGAACTTGATCCAGAAACTCACGCGCAAGGAATTTCCAAAGACCTTTTCTCCACCATAATCGATTACCAGCGCACATCCCCCCGCACATCCCTGCTCAGTACCCTGAATAAGCTCAGTGATTTGTCTCGCAATCTTAACAGAGCTCCCAGATACTTCGATACGAGAGCCAACAGGAAGTGCAGCAAAACGGGGGGACGCGTGTCCAAGGAGTGTCGACGAAGCTGTTGGCGCAAGGGACAATACGCGCGTCCACCTGGAGGACATGGCTTGAAGCTTCGAGGATGGCGGGGGAGGGACGAGAACTCGAGACGAGGAAGCTGGGGAGGATGGCATGGTATATTTAATACTCGGATCTTTGGAGAGTGCAATGAGCACCTCATGCCACCCTTGAGCTGTTTTCTATTCCCAGGAAATGAGCCTACATCTCATTATAGACACGATACGAACCTCAAGAACATGCACGGGTAGCGCGTCGAAGAATTCGTGTGCTACGAGCATCGTGTACGTGTCTTCGCGGTGCGGGACGTCGTCGATGGCGTCGTGCCATAAGAGCTCAAAGCCACCCGCTTCTTTCGCGTTGCGCAGTTTCTCGCTTTGGAGGGTGCGCATGGAGCCACTGGTTTCGACCAGGTGCACACTTTTGAGGTTTTCAGATGCCATTGGAACCTGACGGACGACCTTCAACGGCACGTAAGACGGAGGAGCGACGATGAGACAGAAAGGGCATTACTCTCAACATATCATCCATCAAAGTACCCCGTCCGGGTCCCAACTCGACGATCCGGAAGGGTTTCGACCCGGCAGCACTCAGCCATTGCTCAATCATCCACAGTGCAATCAGCTAATTCAGATCTGCGTGTTCGTTACCTCTGGAGGCTCGACGCATGTGAATGTATAGCCAGAACGTACCTCTCCGAAGACTTGACTAATCTCGGGACTGGTGGTGAAGTCACCCCGAGTACCAAAGACTGCATGTTCCGGCTTCATGTAGTACCCATGAATAGGATGTGAGAGGCATAGCTGCATGTACGTCGAAAATGACAGGGGACCAGTAGCCTTGGAGGACCACGCGTCAGTGGAATGAAACGGAAGACCAATTGTTCGTCACACAGTTCAACACACCTTGACGCTATCAACCATTATCTTCTCAATTTCAGTCATGTCCCCGAAAGCATCGCCGCTGGATGCGTGATATAACTTTGCGTGATCTGCGGAGCCCCAGGACCAAGTAGGACAGGTCGTCCGCCTCAACCACGCACCCAAACCACTGGACAATCCACCTGCACGGGCTTTGGTTGCCGATCTGAGCATGCTCGTGGGTTTTCTGTGACTCGGTCTATGATTCCTAGCCTCGTGACGACTAAAATTATGGCGAAAAGAGGCGAATGACTGGGAGGAGGCGTGGTTAAGTCCGGCTCCGGGCAATGAGTTGAACTGACTTTACAGTAGCCGAGCTCGGCTTGAGTCTGGTCAATTTTCGTATATCTTGATCTCAAAGGGAAGCGTAATCTAAATCCCCACCACAACACTCACTCCCTGCCATCCTTTCCGTCGCAGTTCTATCCGTTCTTTCTTCTCTCCTCAAAAACAGACACACCTATAGCTGCATCTCATTCCCCTCCAGCCATGACAACCCGTGTGTAAACTTCCCATCGGTGCACACCCATCGTGATCTAACCGTTATCTATGGCCAGGTATCCAGTTCGAAAACAGCAGTGACATCGGCGTGTTCGCAAAACTTACAAACAGTTACTGTCTGGCTGCGATCCATACCAGCACAAACTTCTACTCTGCCTTTGAGGCTGAGCTCGGCGATGTCATTCCCATCGTCCACACCAGTATCGGAGGCACGCGAATCGTCGGCAGGTTGACCGCTGGTGAGCTAGAAGCAATAGTTATAGGTCTCGAGCTTGTGGCTAATCTCGTCATACTCAGGCAACCGACATGGCCTTCTCGTTCCTTCATCAACGACCGATCAGGAGTTGCAACACCTTAGAAATTCTCTCCCTGATGCAGTTGGCATCCAGCGTGTGGAAGAGCGTCTCTCCGCCCTTGGAAATGTAATCGCGTGCAACGACTACGTTGCTCTCGTCCACCCCGACGTCGATCGGGAGACCGAGGAAATTATCGCGGATGTCCTCAAGGTCGAAGTATTCCGACAGACCGTAGCAGATAACGTCCTCGTTGGGAGCTATTGTGCGATCACCAATCAAGGTGGTCTCGTGCATCCAAAAACAAGTATACAGGACCAAAACGAGCTAAGTAGTCTGCTCCAAGTACCTTTGGTGGTAGGTTTTCTTCCCTGTCACCCGACGATTTTGGTTCTGACAGTTGCTGTCAAAGGCTGGCACTGTAAACCGTGGTTCGGATGTCATCGGAGCTGGTCTGGTGGTCAATGATTGGTGTGCATTCACCGGTCTTGACACGACAGCAACGGAAATCAGTGTCATTGAAGCTGCCTTCAGTATGTTCTTCTGCTGTTAGCTCCTAGATTGACACTCACCACTCCCAGAACTCCAAGGACAGTCTTCCTCCGCAGTCATCGGCGAGATGCGGGACTCCCTTATCGATAACTGGGCATAGCGCTCACTATATCCCAAGAGTTCGTCATTCCCCCATGACACGACACAGCCCTGGCCACTCTATACCTATCGCGATTGCAACGTTGATGTATCTTCTCGTCCTTTGTTTACGCACAACCTCGTTCCTCTTGCACGCAACCTTTGTATCCTTATACGCTGGAATAATAGATAGTGTAGGTGTGACCACGTCGCGTTCTATTTTGGGGTATACGCGGCCCGTCGCTCAATCAAGCTTAGCAGCGCCATGGCATCCAGTTCTGCCCAACATCGACGATCGTTGCACGGATTCCGTGTCCCATTTGGGCATCATAGCACCCCTGAACTCTTCGCAAGTCCCTTCCAACTCCTGAAGATATAAGAACCGAATAACGTGACTTCTTGGACAGCTTTCTCAGCTGCGCCCGAGTTCTCCAGAAGGTAATCAAGGAATGACTCTGCAGTGTTTGGCGAGGTCAACTGGTGCAACTCGGCGGCAAGGTATATAACGGATAGTGAGGCGCGGCGCGTGTACCATGCCATCTGTTATTAGTGAGCATGATATGGCGAAGATTTCGATGGGACGTCACATACTTCCTGAGCACGAGGATCGACTATCCAACACGCTTGGTCTGCGACGAGTGCGGCATGCTTGAGGATCGGCGACGGGTCGACCGGTAGAACACTGGATGACGTCGCAAGCAATGCGAACGCCTGTATGCCAACCATCGGAACCGGAATGATGGACTTCTCTGCGAACCACGCACCTCAGGAAGATGGCCGAGCACTGGTTCGTTCACTTTCATCCGCGAGTGCAGAACTCGCCGCATGCTCGTGGATGCCGAGGCGTTGTCCTTCATGTGGCACCTCGCGTCTTCTAGCCATGCATTCACGAGAGTGCGTCGTGCATCGTCTCCACGTCCAAAAAGAGCAGTTACTGAGATGTCTGGAAGGGGTTCTGGGTGCGGTTTGGGCAAATGCAGGACAGACCGCGCCAGGGCTTCACGAGTAAAGCCATGTGACTTGACCAGCGGAATAGCAAGCTGTAACAGCTTAGAGCTGCTCATCGAAACTACATTAGTATTTACCGACCCGTAGCCCCAACGCAAGGAGGACTCTGGACTAACCTTGTGGTGGTCATCGTATATAGCTGGCCACGTGGTTATTTAGGATTTTTAATATTTTCTTCTCAGATAACACGTTATGTAAGTATGTAATTAAGTGCACTGGATCAGTGTTTCGGCGTTTAAGCATCTTCGTATCATTTGTACACTAGCAGCGTAACATGTCTGACTGGGGTATTTTCTTCTTTCTTTCTTTCCTCTTCCACTATAAAACTCACGGACAGCACGAGCACAGAACTCTCAAATAATGGAACCCCTGCTGTGCCATCGATAGCAAAGCCCGTCAAGAAGTGGGAGGGTGAAGACGAGGATGACTCTTCCCCTGCGGTAAGATCTTGATCTTGTTTGCCGGTTCGCTAAGATAACTCACATGATCATTGGACCGTCGCACAGAGCGACTGGGACGAGTCCTCGGAAGAGGAAGAAGAGAAGCTTGCATCTGCACCGGTTGCGCCACCGAAGAAGAAAGGAACTCTGAAGGCGAAGCTGGCTGAGATCGAGGCAGCCAAAGCATCACGAGCGGCCGCAGGAGAGGGAGAGTATGACGAAGATTCAGTCCTCGATCCTCGAGAGAAAGCTCGACTGGACAAGGAGAGAGAAATCAATGCCGATCTTGATAATGCTGCTGCTTTGTTCGGTGCTGCTGGTCTAGGAGGTAATGAAACATCTCAACCCGCGATCCTGGCTTCTGACGACGCGATCGGTTTAGGGACAACATCACAAGAGCTCGATTCGATTATTTCTGCCAATCCTCAGAAGAAGGAAGACTTCGAAGCGTTATCCAACCAGATCATTGAATATATCATCAAACAACATCAGAACAAGCCTCTCTACCCAACATTTGTCGAGTATCACGTCCGACAATTGGCCGAACCTCTCAGGGATGTCGAGGTTCGCAAAGCTGCGAGTGGTTTGACCACTCTAGCGAACGAGAAGCAGAAGGAGCAAAGAGACAAAGCAAGTGGGAAGAAGAAACCCAAAGCCACAGCGAAGCCAGCCTTGGGTGCTGCGAAAGTATCAAACAAGTACGCACCTATTGCCCTTCTTCGTCTCGAGGCTCACTGAAATTGCAGACTTGATACGGAGGTTTATGACGAGGCTTTGGATGACTTCGGAAAAAATGCGGACGACTTCATGTAGAAATGTAGCAATACCTCGCATATCGTGCTATAGTGCCTTCTTACAAGTATCACCCTTATCCGCAAGATCGCGGACGTCAGGAACACATAATCCGTGTTCCAATGTATCAGGAGTCATCTTCGTCATTACCGTCCTCACTATCTTCATCGTCGTTGACAAGACCCACTAGACCTCCACCTTCCTTTTCTTTCAGAACCTTTCCAGCTTCTGCAAGTTTCGATGCAAACGCTTTCCGTGCGCCAAAGTTTGCGCCTACATCCCAAATCTGAAGCTTTGCTTTTGAGCCTGCCGCAGCGATTGTGAGGGGTTCGTCCGGCGAGAACACGGCAGAGAATACTTTGCCCTGTAATATGATGTAGCATCGTAACACAGAAGGTAGGAGGAGCTACACGTACGATTTCCAGATCTCTCGAGGCTACCATGCTCACCGATGGCTTGCCATCTTCAGCTTGGTTAACATTCCAAACTTTTACCAGCTTGTCTGTTCCACCAGTGACTATGCATCCACGAAGGAGGGGGCTAACATCCAGAGCTGAGACAGCCCCATCGTGTGCAGAGACCGTAAACCGCGAAGGTGATGGCGATTTGAGGTCTGTTGGTAACGTTCGAGTATCGAAGTTGAGCACAAGACCATTTTCTAGTGAGACCTGTCACAGTTGTATATTATGAGCGTATGATGATCGGGCCAAAAAAAAACATGCTTACATAGAAAGCATGCGACTCCCAAGGGTCCCATCTGAGGGCTTCGACGTCTGCACCCAGAACAGCACCAACGCCTGTATCAGGTGCCCTCGAGTCGAAGACACGAACTGTCCGATCGTAACTGCCGGATAGTAGAACACTAGGCTCATTCTCGTTCCATTGCACTGCCTGCACCTTATCCTTGTGGATACTGAAATTTCGTATCGCAGCTCCGCTTTCACCAGTCCCCTCCGCATCTGCCACCGGTGCGCGGCTCAGATCCCATAACTTAACCGTGCGATCAGCGGATGCCGAGGCCAGCATATGCCTGTGCTTTTTGTTCCACGAGATGCCGAGGACAGCGTCGACGTGATGGGTCTCTGACATTGGCCTGTGTTTTGTTTTCTTGCGCTTTTTCTTACCTGTACCGGCAGGCACGGGTACATGGGCAGCGGTTTTGTCAGGTCGCCCCAGGACCATGTCGGGGTACATGCTTTCGACGACGTCCAGCGACCATATCTCTATCTCGGGGTCTAGTGTACCAACCGCGATATAGTTGCCAAATTTCGCTGGACCGTCAATTTGCATAGGTGAAGAAGAGGAAGCGGGTGGGAAGTCGAGCCATTCGAGGCAGAGCGGAAAGTTGGGGAGCATCAGATCATGGTGAATGTAGAGATTTTCTTGAGATTCGTCGTAGACGTATATTTCCAATTGGGATATCTCGTCCTCGGTTTTGGCTGTGACGAGGACGTTATCGGTCGGTAGAATCTCCAGTTCTTCACGTTCGACATCTTCCTCATCCTAGATCACACTTTGTTATTGATCCCACCCGTGCAGAAACAGACGGACCTCTTTGAGTGTGATATATGGATCGTCAGCGTTATCACGGTAAAATGTCAGTCCTTTAATGTTGCTAAACGGACCAATTCCTGGAATTTTGAATGAGCACCGTCCACTCGTGTCGAGAGCCTCCGACACTCACCTTCCTCCTTTACATCATCGTCATACTCATCAAGATCGTACTGCGATAGATCGTCAGTTTTTGCGGCAGATCCGACTACAGGTTTATCCTCATCCATAGCCATCGAGCCATCCTCCTCGCTTTCTCAGCCACTTAGTCGATCCTTGGTCATGAAATGGACAGGGTACTCACTCGACCCATTCATCCTCATTGCCATCACTGTCACCAGGATCATCTGCTTCGTCGCCCTCGGCACCTTTTCCCATCTTTTTGGCTGCTTCATGCGCACGCTCGAGCTCTATGCGTGCGTCCTCTAGCTCGATACGTGCGAGTGCGCTGACGCGCTCCAACTCTGCCTCGTCAAGGACATATTTACGTGGATACCTGGCTGCAACACCGCGTTTGACCCTTAGAAAATAACGTTCGATGAATGATTGAATGGGCCTATGGATATCGACTTACCATGACACGCAAGATATCAGGTTGCTCATCGTCCTGGAGCTCAGCGCTCAGACCTCAGGATTGCAACCTTTGTGTATCCTGACTCTTCGATTAAAGTTTTTGAGAAACGGTCACGTGAGTAGTCTGAGCTTGATTCAAATTCACGAGTATATATCTGCAGCTATCTGCATACATGGATATTTCGGAATCCATAAAAGTAACGAAAACTTGAATAAAGATAATGAAAGCTAACCGCCGATATGCTTCTCCCACCAACACCGGAACTCTACACCAACCCTCCGCCTCCCATTCGGACGGTGTCCAAGATTGCTCTAATCACTTCATTCCAGAGTCTGCTCAACACCGAGTCTCTGCGGGTGTCAAATAACCGCCGTTTAACCTGGTCTGCTGTTGACTGCGGAGCTGATACCGCTCGCATACGACGTGATCGTATGGAGTACGACACTAACGTCAGGAGGAGAAACAGTATAGACAGCGTAGCGAGACGATTCGCAGTAAGGTAGGCACGAAGAAACTCTTTGATAAGTGCCAGTGTGCCAGGTGGCTGCCCCGTTGTCCCTATGAGAGGCCCCTGTACTATTCGAGAACTGCGGATAACGCTAGTGCTCGGGTCAGCGCGAGGTGCCGGCGTGTGGTTTTTTGAATGTTGACCCGAGGAGCGTCTCGTCACAGTAGCATCGGAAGTAATAGAGATTGAAGATGCTCCCGAACCTTGTTTAAGTTTTGAAAATCCAGAGCCCGGTCGAAATGAAGGAACCGCAGTACGGCTGGAGATGGTCGAGAGAGAAGAGCTCGAAGAAGAGGTAGATGGGGCGGGTGAGGGTGAACGCTGAGGAACGATAGCGGGGGTCTGAATAGCGCGGTCTTGTAAGGCTTGCGCCTGGAGATTTTCCAAGGAGGTTTGAAACTCCTGCAACCAGATCAATGTGAAGAAACCAAAATCAGGTTGAGCGACTCACAGTCCTTTTCCCTGGAGACAGTTCACTCTCGTATCGCAAGAATTCCTTCGCATAATCCCACTCTCCCAGGCGCGGCAAAACATGCAGGCAGTACAGTTCTAGCACTTTCTCGTAGGCTTCTCCTGTTGATGGGACGAAGTCGTACTGCCCGCGATTGGACAGCCAGTCCTCTGTCATCTCTCGGCCAAGAGCGGGACAGTCAACCTTCATGCTGGATGCCACAAGGGTAATGAGGACTTGGTGAGGGAGAAATGCGGAGGTAGGCTTTCGTGGCAGTGAGGAAGGCGTGAAGAGACTAAGAGACCGTGCATGAGACGTGATAACGAATGCCTGCGGTGATGATAATAGTATTTCGCGCAACGTAGTCGGTAGAGTCTCACGATCTGGGGGCGAGGAATACACTGTGGACTCCAGGGTTATACGAAGAATATCCCATTTGCGGCGGTGGGAATCCAATGCGTCTGATGCAGGTGCTACGGGCGGCTGCAACAATGCGAATGCTGAGGCGACGAGGGTAGTTGTAAGGACCACATCACGGTGGAGAAAAGCTCTCGCAGCCCTGTTGTAAAGCGACTGTAGAGTTGCCTCGGTCGAGGGAGATGAGAGTGCTGGGTTTGGGGGCGCAGAACCTGCTTTGAGTGGTAAGACACCCTGCGCCGGCATCGCTGTCGCTGTTGTTGTCGCCGTCGTTGTCGCCGTCGCTGTCGGCATGTCTCTGTAGTCAATAACTTGGTATCCCAGTTGCACCTGATTGTTTCTGGTCAAGGGGTGGAATAGCCGAGCAACACACACTTGCCGCTGAGTGGCTGAAGTGCGGAGAAATCGGATCGGAGTGTGATTCAGAGTCTGACCACGTGCACTCACGCCGAGCTGGGGCGCCTACTGTAACAACTCTGCATTGCACGGCGAAAGAGTCAAGCGTCAACGTAAAGGGACGTTGTCTCCGATGTGGGATCGAGTAGGTATTAATATTGCTACTGGGTACTGCGGCCTGTGCACTGGTATGTACATCCTATGGCTGTTAAGACGAAGGCACTTTGACCTGTACATACAGTGGCTCAAAACTCCGGACTACAGTGTCACAATGCAGAGAACGATAGGATTTGCAAGCAGGGAAATATGCGGTGATGTTCACAATCAAGACATTGAAACATGACAGCGGGACGCATCTTTCGACGTGACTGCCCAGGTGTGGATTGTACTGATACTCACTGATCACTGTGTTGTTCCTGTGTGCAGAGACTGAAGTCAGAACAATGATGGGAGCCGCTATTGATAAATGGTTTGAGCGTCTGCAAGAGCCTTGGAATATCGACAATTCGAAAGGTGCTAGTAACTACAGCAAATGTAGAACCTCCACTCAGCCAGAATCCCCTCTCCTAGTAGCCTCCGTGGTTCATGGGCGCCAGCAAAAGCGGTACCTCCGTAACAAGGGCAGAACTAGTCAAGACGAGGAGTTCGAGAAAAGTGGAAGGATCTGGATACAAAAGCACCCGACATCACTCTAGAGGACGGGAACGCGGACAAGGATGCGGAAGAGCTTCACCAAGCCCGAACTTTTGTGTCCTCAGAAATTGTTCGTGGAGGAAAGTTACTCGTTCCCTTGGGCAATTATACATGTTTCCTGTACAGTTCTCTGTCAGCAAGTCTCACGATCACATGCAAGATTTTGGAGGACACCCCCGAACCAACTCCGCAGGGGCACTGGCATCAGTCTTCTGAACCGTGAGGTCTCTGCGCCCTGGGAATGGTCGATTGCACCTACTATAGTCCAGTCAAATTCTCCGAGGTAAACGACTGGTAAACGTGGTTCCCAACTTCTCGAATATTTCGAAGCTTCATCCAACGTCAAAATTACACAGCTGATTGCTGGGAAATGTATGATGCCTGGAAGTCCAGCTGTCAGTTATCCATCCCTGCTGTGCCACTCTCTGGTCTTCATTCAGTAGCCATCAAGGTTTGGAGTCTCTCCTGCGGTCGGGCATGGCACACTAGATGCAAATTTTTAACATCATGGTGGGCTTGAATGCTGGTTTACTTATCCATTCGAGGAGGCTCGCGGAGTTTCAGTGATCTCAAAGCGACCACATAATCTTTGGTCCTCGGAAGTAGTATGTGCCACAACTATCCATTGCACAAAGGTGCTTTGGTGTCCGAATATCATCTGGGAGCGTCTTGCTCAATCGCCCTTTCAAGAGGTCTGGTTACCATGGACTCGAACGGCTGCAATCCACCAACAGACAGCGCAGAGCGACCAGGTATTCATCTCATTGCGACGTCAGACAAAGACGCAGACCGTTGATACCAGGCTAAAGGCGAAACAGAAGTTGTTCCCAATGGTACCGATCGAGGATCGCGGGCGTTGGTGGTTTGTGATGCTTGACAATGCTGCGTTGACAAGACGAAGGAACTCAAAGGGGGGGATCTTTCCTGTGGCTTTGCCAAGTTGTAGACCTGTAGATTGTGGTTAGCCCGGCGTTTTGACGAGGTATAAAATCCAGTCTGTGCCCGTCTCCTTGACCCAACCAAGATCTCCACCTGCCCGCTTGATTCTCCTTACCACCCCGCTAACTCGATATCATGGCTTCACCGTCCACGCATCTATATCCACTGCTCGTCCCTACAGCCCAGCCAGCAAATACATCGTCGCACTCATCCCTTGCGAACGCGCTAGGCCCTGAATCTGGATACGTGAGTGGAGTCATCGCTGGGAGAGGCGTGTGATAAAAAAAACTAACGCGTCTGCCACCACCTAGTCGATTTATTTAACGGGACCGCCCGTTACCAATCCCTCGTATCCATATCCGGCGCGCAATGTCTTGAATCCCACTACGTATCCCGCACGGACGCCCCTGTTGGCGTCAAACGGAAGGCGGCCCATCAACCCCGGCGCCAGGTCAGCTTATCAGCTTCAAGCCAACGAGGATGTAAAGGGCCTACCGGAAATTTCATCACGCCATAGGCTCCTGCCACAGCCAGTCCACGTCGAGTCGCCCAAACCCTATGGGTACCAACCCGGGGCGGAGTTCTCTGCAATCTACTTCCAGCGTAAGGGCAACAAAGGTCCATATTCCATCGGGGATCTATTGACCATGGACACTCTACCGGATCTGGTCGATGGCAATGCTCCGTTATTCGCACTTACCCCTGATCGATGGATCAAGATCAAGTTAACTGTATGTCTATTTGTTTCCTCAACCAAGTAGATACCTACGTTATGCCACAGTGGCCGGGCTACGCTCGGTATCCCTTCGAAAAACGAATCCCCATAAAACAAGGTGTCCCCCTTACGCCGACCCTGGTGCTGATGGCGCTTGCTTCTCACATCGATGAGTTCGTAAGGTGGATTCATGTGTGTCACCTTTCCCCATGAATGGGGAGCTGGTGCTGACCTTTCTTCCTGGCTATAGAATGAAGGTGCGATTGTGGAACGTGGTCAAGAGCAGTGGCAAGTCAAGAAAGTGTTGGCAGGTGTGCCTGCCATGTGGAAGGACTGTGTCATCGCCAGCCTGCAACACCGAACAGGCAGTATCTGGCAACCAGAGATATACTATCTGCGAGGATGAGAGGCACACCTTGGCACCGATATTTGGTATATGATCGTTTAATTGTTATACTGATATAGTCTCCATTATAAATCGAGCCTGGAGCTCCATGAATTTGTGATACACGTGCAACCTTCTTATATGTACACCTGCAGTTTAGCATAAGGCGCGCAACGACCTGCTAAGACGCGGGATAGGAAAACGTCTACTCGCCAGGAGGGAACCTGCCGGTTGGTAGCCCGTGCTGGGGCGCTATGTAAATGATGATACGGTCAAGCTTCTAGAGCACCGTGCGAAGCGGGTTGACGCTCGATGGATACCTCGGTGGCGAGTCGGGAGATCTCCGAGAATGCTGCTTTGAGCGAATCAAGGTCTGCGTCCAGGCCCTCAGCGCGGTTTTTCATCTGTTACAGAGTTTACAACTGGAGCGACGATAAAGGAGAAAGATCCCGCATACCGATGCTATGGTGTCACTAGCGGCAATGAGCTCGTGGTGGTGGTTGTACACAAGAGACTGGCGCTCGCTATCTAGTTGTCGTATCTCTATGCAGGACGTGAAGACGATGCACCTGCTGCAGCCGAAAGAACCTACCCGTCAGTAGTTCGTTCTCGCGTTTCAGTAGGGTGGGAAGAGAGGAGGTTGTGATTAGCTGGTCATAGTACGACTTCGCATCGAAAGTGGCTGAGTCTATGGGTAATTCATAGTAAATAACAACTGGCGTGACGTTCCGTTCTGACATACCCATGTTCATTGGATCATTCTGTTTACCAGGTAATGGCGGTGGTGGTCCGACTCCAAGACCATAATGCTTCCTTAAGAGGTCCCTAGCGCGAGTCTTGGTGGATGATCCAGGAGGGGTGCTGGGACCCGGAGAGGTTGACTGGCTAAGTGAAGAAACTGAACGTTGTGGAAGTGCAGCGGAGGCTGGTGGTGTGATTGGACGCAATGGTGAGGGTGCTGCCCGCGCCGTCGACGGCCTGCGCTGCTTGGGTGGTGGTGGGGGTTGCGACATTTCAGGAGATAGGGCTACTAGTACGGTGCTGGTGCCGATGGCATGTGGTCCGTCACCGTTGTAGATCATGATGCGTGACTCAGACGAGTTGACCAAATGCTGTCGCGATCACGTGACTATTAGACAGCTATCACAGGCTGAGGCTCGACTCCGGCAACGACGAGCAAGTACACAACTGTTGCAAGAGAGACATCTACAAGATATGGCAGGCGTCGATGAGTGGCTCGTTCCTGACAGCGAGGACGAAGATGCATTTACTCTAGGAGGAATTGGCTTCGGTGACTCTTCGGGACCGAGGCATAATCACTCCATGGATAACTTGAAGTCCACTGAAAGTAAGCACTTCGTTATAAATTACATCGATAAACTCTCTAATAAGCCACTGGCTAGCAGCAACGATACAAACAGCCGTCTTCTCTCCCGAGAATCCTCATACGCCTCACCGGGGTCGGCAGTCTCCCCATGCAGCGGACGTGTCCCTTTTCACCCCACAAAATGGAGAGGCGGACTCCATAATTGACGACTTCACGAGCATCCCTTCACCATCTCGCGTTCCGGAAGTAGTGGCTCCAAGACCGAGGCCAAGGCCACGAGTAGTGATGAAGCAAACCAAAACCCCCGGCGATAGTGCCAACGTAGCAAGCACATCATTCTCGCACATCAGCGACTCTTCAATCCCAGCGACGAGAGCTACCGAAGAGAGTATTTGGCCTGCAACCACTTCATCGTTTGGCTTTCCCGAGACAACTGGCGATACGCACTCTTCACTCGGCATCGCAGATCGCGCCAAGATGCGCTCGCGGAAACCACAAACAGCCAAGAAGCCCCTCTATCGCCCGGCAGACGATGTGGAAGTTATCGAATTGACCTCTGACGAGGACGACGAAATCGCTTTAAAGCCCCAAAAACGGCAGAAAAAAAAGGACAAGCCACCCCTAAAGCCCAATGTGCAACCGAAGCCACGACCGAAGCCAACCCTGAAAGTCAAGGCGGTGGCAGCGGCGGCATTGCCACCTGATTCGCAACCCAACGAGACCGCCGTTCTTGACCCTCCAGCCCCACCAGCAAAATCCGCGTTTTCGTCTCAGCCACCTGCGTCCACGATACCCTCTATCCCACCGTCGACTCCTGCGCAGGCTCCCGAGCGTACTCCCCCTTCTTCTCCTATCCTAATTACCCGAAAACGCAAAAGAATCCGGACCTTCATTCCAGATGACGACGTTGATATGGACGTCGGAGGTGACCTTTCCAGGGAAGCCCCACCGCCCATGCCTGAGCCCCCATCATTCTTTGCTCCCTCGTCGTCGTCAATGCCGATGTCGAGTTCTGGAGTCGAAATCCCTCCTCCCATCGGAAGAAGCAAGAATGGAGGCAAAAAGAAACAGGTACCTCCCTCGAAGCAAAAGCGAGTCCAAAGCAAGACGCAGAGCAAAGGAAAGAAGGGCAAGGGTAAGCAGCTAGACGACGACGAAGCTGCCGAAGAACCCGGACAGATAGCTCAGGAGTCTTTCGTACCAGCTACCTTGGACGGATCTGAGTTTGCGGAAGAGCAGGTCTCTGGCGTATCCTCCAAACCCACGAAGAAAGCGTCAGGAAAGCTAACTGCAAAAAAGAAAGGTAAGGCGAAAGCTATCATTTCCGACGAAGAAGAGGACGAAGCAGTCATGCTGCCGAGGCCTGGCAGTACAAATGCAATGGATACGCCCACCGACGAGGGAGGGACAGAACGAAGCAAGGTATATCGCATGCCATTCTTAAATCTCTTTGTTAATTCATACATCCCAGGAAAACCTTCCACCTGACGATCCCAGTCCGCCGAAACGAGACCTGCAGCCCCAAGCACCTCCTGCTTCTACTTGCCAATCACGTGGCTTTTCTGTCAAACCCAAGCCAACCCCGATGTCTGAGCTCATTCGTCGCGTGAACTCGCAACCAAGTTCACCTTTCCCGAACGCGTCGCGACCGTATTCGCCCTTCCTAAAGTCATCCCGAACGATGCTCTCAAGGATTGCCCCGCTGCATCCAAACCGTCGTACACCGCCACCGCCTCTTCCGAGGCCACCACCCCCCAAGAAGAGCAAGAAGCAAATCGCGATGGAAGAAAAGCTTGAAGAGGAGTTAGCCGAGACAGTCGAAGGGTGGTCTTGCATGACAGATGAGGAGAGGAGGGACCTACGAAGAGCGAGAATCGATGCTGCACTGGGCTATGAATAACGGTGCCCCTCGCCAAATCCGGGACTCGCATTTTCAAGTCTTGCATCCCTCCGGCAATACAAAAGCTTTCACTGAGTCTCAATCACAACCGCACACTTTATTCTTCGCGTTCTTTGTATCATGGTAGCTAATGGTAGTCCACCTGTCTTCTCGAAGTTATCGGTACTTTGTGTGGCACAACGCTGCGCCTCGAAGTCGATTAGCATGCCTTTGATCCTCTTCTCGAGAATGTACTGCCAGTGTATGCGTTTACATACTGGCCAGTAATGCATATGTATACGTACTATGTTAGAATGTACTATGTAGTGTCCCGACCATGGCGTGCAAGACATCGTTGATTAGAATATATATACGATGCACCATGAAGCGACATGGAAGAACCTGGAGGTAGTCTAAACTCCTACCGACAACGAGAAATAAGCGTCAAGATCTTGACCCTGCAATCCTTCACCTTTTGGTCTTGGAGGTCCGTGAACGTTGGCACAGCTTCTATTAGGTTCATGTCAATCGATTCCCACACAGATTCAATCCCTTCCGCTGCATCTTTGCAGGTCTTTTTCCACTCGGAGCTTCTAACCTCCCCATCTCCCATCTAAGTTACCACCACCGCCACTTTGATCCTTTTGACATGAACCTTGGTGTATACCTTCCAATGCGTTTTGACCGCTATTTTCGACCCGTCGATGCACAACAGAACGAGGTTGATTTTAGGGTCGGTGCCGCGTAAAAATTTCTTCAACTGATGATCCGCATCAGGTGAAATCCTGAAGAAATTGAGGAAGCGCTGGAGGGGAGTTGTAGCTGCCTCCTGGGAAGGCTCGTGTAAGCCCCTCGTGTCCCAGATACGATATGTAGCCTCGGCTTCTACTACTTCATAGGGAGTAGTTTTAATGGTGCATGGCTCGACATCGTTGTTTGCTTCGGCATCATGTGAACCTTTGAGTACGTTGACCAAGGTACTCTTCCCCGCACCGGTGATGCCAACGACGGCAACATTAATGGTTGGTCGTGTCTGTCTCTTGACTTATTTTAGGATACAATCACTTGAAGGACGGGGAAATCCAACTGACCGATCCAGGCGGCATCATTTGAATCGGCAGTGCGCTAGGTGTAACGGAAGGAGACAACTTGGGCGACATGCAACCTGTGGTTGGCCAGGTGCTTCGATTCAGACTCGGACTTATACTCGTATAGCACGAGGATACTCGTGGCTAACCAGGAGGTTGCCATGTCTATGCCTCGATGTGGATAATGAAAGTATTCAAGTTCAGGAGGCTAGAAATTTCAGTTCCAAACGTTAAACCCTAGACCTTGGTCAGGCTTAAGACACACCTTAGGTAACCTGCGTGCAGTGCAGTTCTAGTTCATGTGTTCATTGTGGTGGGTGGCAGAGACTTCTGAATTGTAAGAGTTGGCTATAGATGGTAGAAACATAATTAACAAGACGGCCCGGGATATTTGTACACAGCACAACGTTTCTATCCTGTTGGTATTCGTAGTAATCTCGTACTGCTCGTACTTATGGCTGGAAATTGGAACGACCGTAGTATTCAGGGACTATGAGCAACTCGGGAAATGAGGTCTCTAACAGCTTGCGAATCCTCTTTGTACTCAGTGGAAGAGGGACCCTTGTGTATCCGCACCCTCACCAATAGATCATCGACATTACCAGTCAGGCCCAACCCCAGGAGCTGCTCTTCACACTTCACCTTCCAGCCTGAGGCGATTTCAGACTTCCCGTTCATCTGAGTAATCACCACTACCGGCTTAACCTTTCTCCTACAGTAGTTGTCATAAGCTTTGCGAAACTGCTCCCAGTGGACTGCGACAGTGATTTTCGAGGCGTGGATACACCAGATGAGGAGAGGCACTGCTTCTCCTCTATCAAGCTTGCTAGTACATGCTCCACAAACGTTCTTCAGCTCGCGGTCGCATTGGGATCCGCGGAGCCAACTGACCGCCTTTTCCATGAACGTTGCACCATCCAAGGCTTCATCAAGGCCCCGCGTGTCCCAGAGCTTCCATTGCAAGTCGCTCCCTTCCGACGTGACTGTATAAGGAGTGGTCTTTTCTGTGCATGGTCGGACATCGCTGGACACTTTGGCGCCCGCGGGTGAAGTATCTTCAACACCCATAATCATGTTGACAAGGGAGCTTTTTCCGACGCCCGTTTGTCCAGCAAGGACGACATCCACTGCGGAAGTTTCCTGAAATGGACATCATGTCAATATGTTGAATGGGTGACAAAACCGCCGACTCGATTGCCCCACCATAGTTGCCATCCTGTGGGTGGATGTCGGACGCAGTCGAGTGGAGGTTGGTAAAGGGCTTCTGCGCGAGCCAAAGCTTTTGAAAGTCGACAGAAATGCCAAATTCTAGGGGTGGTCGTACACGAGGCTTGACACCATCATTCTGAACTACCTTATTGAACCGAACACTATTTGCACGAGGGTCCCCTTGATTCCTTCAAGGATACTTCAAGGCGCACATCTAAGTATGCACGCTTGCAAAGCTCCACTTTAATAGCAGAGATTCATCCGGATGAAGCCGAAAATGCAGGGCAAGGGTTGCATACTTCCCGTAAGGATATGGTGTATATCAAGGTTATGTATACAGGGTAAGCCGTGAATGAGACTGAACGTTGAAGGTTTGAACCACAGCGAGAGATCGATTCATCGAGATTCAAGTCGGGGACGACTTGAACTGCTGAATACGGTAGCGGTGCACACCGTGGCTGTGCAAAGTCCTAATTAATGTGTTGCGATGTCCTCACCTGCGACCATGGCTTTCCCGCAGCTAGTGAGGGGGCTTGACAGTCTGAAAGATCAAGCCAAGGACGCGATATGGGCCCTTTCATCATGTCTCTGCCAACAGTCAGCCAGGGTGAAGATTAATGGACGAACATGTTGGTATATGGTCACCTCGTGGACAACATGCATTGTCCAAATCTCATTGTTCTGAAGCACTGATGTACCTCTTGCGCAGTCAATATCGTCAAGGTTCTCGGCGAAGGTGGTTTCTCATTTGTCTACCTGGCCCAAGACGAAACGAGTGGTGTGAGTGTTAGCCTTTCAAATATCACTGGCCAAGGTTCACAAATTCTGGGGCTAGAGGCAATTCGCGCTCAAGAAAATAAGATGTCCCACTGGCTCCGAGGGCGTGAAAGAAGCCATGCGGGAGGTCGAAGCCTACCGACGCTTCAAGTGAGTGACGATACATCTTTCAATCATATCTCTCATGGTAATGTGACTGTAGGCATCCGAACATCATACGGATACTGGTGGGGTTCCTTTTATGACCGTTTATGAGGCAATAAGTGAAACTCGAATAGGATTCAGCGGTGGTCCAGGACCCAGAAGGCGAAGGTCAAATTGTATACCTCTTTTTACCACTGTATAAGGTTGGTCTACGTCAAACTATTTCTATTTCTCCATTGCCTAATCCTAGACCACAGCGCGGAAACGTCCAAGACGCCATCAACGTCAATGTCGTCAATGGGAAACACTTCTCAGAAAAGGATATGGTCCGCATCTTCAAGGGTACTTGTGAAGCCGTTCGCGCTATGCACGATTACCACACGACAACTGGCTCCCAAACACAACCTCAGACAACCTCTTCTCGTATGCCCGCGCCTTCCACCTCACGCGGCCAGCATTCGAATGATCATCACTCCGACGAGGAAGAGGGTGACGAACTACTACCGCATCCTGAAGGTGACGGTGACGGCGGTTACTCCTATGGGTCATCTGTAAATGTTCCCCTTATGACGAAGCGCCGGGTAGATGAGGGCGGCGATGCGGTATTTGAGGGTGACGAGGAACTTTCGAAAATCCAGCATCCAGAGAACGGAAATGCACAGCCTGGGAAGAGCGAACACGTACCATATGCTCACAGAGATATCAAACCCGGGTAAGTCCTTCGAACCTTCCGCGCGTCCTCCACCTCATCTGTGTTCATGTTAGGAATGTGATGATTGCTGACGACGGGGTAACGCCAATACTCATGGACTTCGGAAGCACAATCAAAGCGAGGATTCGGATAGAGACTAGGTCACAAGCCTTGTTGCAACAGGTAGCGTTCGATCGACTCTGATGCCGAGTCTCTCCTCAATGACTCTTCGCAGGATATTGCAGCTGAGCAAAGTACGATGGCCTATAGGGCACCCGAGCTTTTCGACGTGAAAACGGGTGTCACTCTAGACGAAAAAATTGACATTTGGGTGAGTGAGTTCATCAGTGCGAACCACGCTTTCCCCATCATGTACTTAAATTACTCAGTCACTCGGGTGTACATTGTTCGCAATGGCGTATTCGCACTCACCGTTCGAAAATACCCAAACCACGGAACAAGGTGGATCTATTGCTATGGCTGTTCTGAACGCGCAATACAAGCATCCAAGCTCGGCATATTCTCAAGGTCTAAAAGACCTCATCGACAGCATGCTGAAGGTCAACCCAAAAGATAGGCCAGATATTTACCAGGTGTGTACACCATTGGCTAACTTCGATGAGCCCGAACAGACGAGATTTGCAGGTCATTCAAGCGACTGATAGGGTGTTGCAGTCTTTGATGTAGATGAGCGCATTGTGATGAACTATCTTTTGAGTACCTTTCCATATTTATGTCTGTTCGCTACATGTCATTTAAAGGGACCATTAATCTGATCTGTATACGAGTTTGCGTCTCGTTATGATGTCTGTGTACGTTTCTTGGTGCCCTTGGGATGAAGATGCCTGGTAGACCCGACAGTCGACTTCTTCGCGCTCAATGCCTTGACTGAGGTGGGTGCGACTGGTTTTGGCGTCACCTCTTGAGTCTCCACAAGTGTGTCGACAGAAGTTTTCTGCTCTGTCTTTCGCTTCTTCCGAGGTTTTTCGGACCAACTTTGCAACGGTGGTAAGTCCACTGGTGTTGGTAGGGCGGAGGCTCCATTTACTTCGCCACCCTTCAAAGGCTTTTTAGATGCTTTTTTCGCTATCGCTTTGGCCTTGAGTTCTTTGTGGCGCCTCTTCTTCTCTCGTATAGCCACTTGTTTAGTTTGCTGGATGACATGCCGTTAGAGATCGGAATTTGCAAGGGATGGCTGTCTTACGCGTTTTAAAGCTCGATTCGACAACATCTCCGATGGTTCTGGGCGGCGTGTCCTTGATACAGACTGCACCACCTTCACGATGTCCCATGCGTTGCTGCCTTGATCTGCATCTACAGCGAGCACCTTGAAGCGTTCAAACCGTCGTTTGTGTGCCTAACCTGTCTTGAGCAAAACGTAGTTGGACCACTACCTGCCCACGGAACCTACGTACAATTGCGTTTTTGTGGGCAGCAGCCATTCCTGCGCTTTTTATGAGCTTTCCCCTGCACAGCATGCACCCGTGAACTGTCGGATCCAGCGAAATGAGATAGACAGGATTCTTCAGAGCCTCTGCCACCGACATCGGAGGTTCCTCGTCTATGCCTTCTTCTTCCGAAGTCATCTCGTCATCCTTGTCCCCACCCACCATGCCCATTTCCATTCCACCGTCTGCGTTTACGCCATCTGGACTACTATCCTCTGAGTCGCCCTCCGAGTCCGAGTCTGAATCGGATTCATCTGAGTCGGTGTCGTGGAGACCCATTATTTCCTTCATGTCCTCGTCCAACCCCAGGTCTTCCTCTTCCTCGCGTTTCTTTCGCTTTCTGTCCACGCGTTTGAACATAGCAGTAGCCGGCGAAGAGGACTGATAGTGCTCTGTAGCTGAGATGAGATTCGTAAGATATGGATGAACTTATTCGAAAGACACCCCCGATGATACATTGCTAACTGACTTTTTGCACAGCCACTCAGGTGACTTTCATTTTCTTTCGTTCATGCATCGTCGAGGTGCTCAAGTCCTTGGAGACGTCCGGCCAAGCAATCTCCTCAAGAGAGCTTCAGATCTTTCGCAGGAGGTTAAGCCTAGTTCTAAGGCGAATCTCAAGCAGGGGGTCTCAGAACCCCGAAGTCCCTCTCGTCCCTCCCGCAACCACTTCTTTAAAGAAGTACAGGAACTCAGACAAGTCACCGAAAAACTCGTCAAAGCGTCTTCCAGGTCAGCGGTATTACCTGCGTCTGGGTGGACTCACAAGAATACACGGAGAGGAGAAGAGAAACGGCTTCAGGATGCTGTCCGAACAGCTGTGAATGCTCGCAGACCGCCTACAAACCTCCAGGCTGCATGGCAGGACGCGGCAGCGAACCCTACCCTGAGACTCGACGAAGCAGAAGAGTTGCAGGCGGATGATATTCCGGCACCCGGAACATTTGTCGAAATTCGCAGGTTTGCTTTGGTTTGTGATCTTTGTCTACCACTTCGCTTACTGTATCACAGAGGTATGACGGTCACGTCGGGTATCGTGGTGGGGAATGCCTTCATCGATAACCGCAACTACCTGCTCTCGCTTTCCCTATCTGGAGACACACTCACTCACAACATTGCCGACATCTTCTTCGAAATTCCACAAATGGTCTCTCGTGACCTCGCGGAGAGGGCGGGCATTAGCGCATCTCCCACCAACAGGACGGAAATCAGTGCTCGTGTGGAGATCCTTAAGCAGCTTCGGGAAGTCGAGCGCCAGATTGCTCAAGCCTATTGCGCCATTGGTAGTCGGAATATTGCTCTCTATCCTCTCGTTAGGTCGAAAAATCCTGATGAATGGTCGACAGTTACTGTACCACAGGCTGCGAAGTTCATCTCCAACACACGAGAGTCCGGTTATCCCACCCTATTGGCGTCGCATCGATACCTCATGAAGCATATAATCGAGTTCGTGCCTCATCTGACATCGCACCGCGTGGTGCAAACGTGGGCAGTCCGCCCACAGTCCCATGTGGACAAACTCACTGCCGTCAGAGACATGATTCACCGATCGGATCCTGCTATCGACATATTTGTTGCGAAGGCTTGCTCAATCATGATTGCCAACCAAAAGCGCAGACTGGACTCTTGGAACGAGCCTCCCGCTCAGGAACCCGCTATGGACGTCCACTACACAGCGGAAGATCGTTTAATTGTTGATGTCCTACATCATGCTCTTCGCCAGCATCGAGACATCCGCATCGATCCGTATTCTCTCGTCGTGACAACTATCCTTAAGAAAATGGAGGTCGCAGAAGTCATCGACAGTGGAGTCTTGCATCAAGTGCTGGTCGACTTGGGTCATTTGGCACCATGGGATGACTTGGTGTCGAGGAAGCGAGAGCTTGGCTTGAGCCAAATCCCGGACCAGGAGTCACCCAAGGTCATTGCCGAGAATCATATAGTCCAAAAGAACCTGACCAGGATGACCACTGCCACTGCGCATGGCAATACTCCTCTGGGCCCCGAGGATTTTTACTTCCGTGATCCAGTTGAGCATCTACGTCATGACTTCGGCAACTTGCCGGTATACGTCGTTGACGACGTGGGCGCTGAGGAGTTGGACGATGGTTTATCAGTTGAGCCCATTCCGTCTGAACCTGGTGCGGCATGGATACATGTCCATGTTGCGGATCCCACTGCCGTTATCCCCCCTGCACATATTTTCGCCCAGAGAGCACGCCAGATGGGGTCGACTGCGTACTTCGCACATCGGACGTGGCCCATGCTACCCGTCTCTTTGACGCAGTCGCAATTGAGCCTGGGTGCAAAATCTCAGTCGGGTCAACCTGAGCATGTGCTCACGTTCAGCTTCAAGATCGACTCGGCGGGTAACATGGCGGATTACACGGTCCGGGCGGGCCTGATCCGCAACGTGATTACAGTGGATTATGACAGCGTTGACCACCTCCTGGGGTCTATCAAAAAACATGAAACTTTCCGTCCCTTTGATCTCGAGCGCCGTTCTTCTCTTTGCGTCACGGACCTGGCCACCGAGCACGTCGACAATCTGCGTCTCATCACCGAGGTGACTTCACGGCACAAGCAACGAAATCTAAACTCCAGCAACTATTTCTACTCTTCCCTTCCCAAAGCCAGGATCACCATCACGCCCAAACCGCTGGTGGGCACTCCTATTCATTCCCCGACTCCCTTCCATTTCCTCGGCTTCCCAAGCTTAACCTATGAAGTGGTGGGGCAGCAAATGCAAGATTCTGGCTCACGGATGGTAATCTCAGAATGCATGAAAGCTGCATGCCGCGTGGCTTCTCGCTGGTCCTTCGACAACGGCCTTCCAATGCTGAGAAGATCATCGAAGTCGCCCGTTTGTCTTGGAGACCCGCAAGCTCTTGAAAAATTGCTGGCAATGCGGGATCCGGCTGGCTACGTGGACTTCTACGCTGTGCAGAAGTCCAAATTATACATCCCCCCGGTAGAGCACAGACTCGAGCCTGCGATGCACTGGAGCATGGGGATTCCGGATGGTGAAGGCTATATTCGCGTCACGTCACCGTTACGGCGATACAACGACCTCGTGGCACATTGGCAGATCAAGCATGCGCTCTTGCATCCGAGAACGACCACCCCGCTGTTTTCGCCTGGATGGTTGACGGAGTATGCGCCTGAGATCAAGAAAAAGGAAAAGGAATCCAAGAGAGCGGAGCAGTCTCACTTCTCCTTTTGGTCTCACTTATACATCAAACGATTTATGGGTGACCCTCGTGCGGGAAAAAACCGCCACGATCTACTACAGTCTCTGACTGCTATCGTCTCCGGCGTGCGTCCGAATGACGGTATGGTTTCCAGTCCAGTTCCCTGTTATATACCGTCGCTTGGGCTACTTGGATCGTTGTCCGCTCCATCTATTGCGGCGTATGCGGTTGGTGAATCGGTCAAGGTTCGGATAACGTCCGTCGAAACAGGTCTTCAACCTCGGCTGCATCTGGCGCTAAGGAAATAGATAACACATTATTGACACATACATTTTTAGGCACATCTAATGTACATCCACCTACCATACGCACCCACTCATTTTCTGTAGTACTTGATGAATTCACATATCTCGCATGATCTGCAAGCCGTTGGGATGGCGAGTGGTGCGCCAATTTCTGATTTGTGGTTGGTTGAGAGCCTCTGCTGACTAAGCTTTTGGGATCGTTCGACTTCCCTAATTTGTCACTAAATTTAGTACATATAGAAAAAACAAGTTGTGAGACTCGGATAGTTGAGGCTTTCCTTGGTTTCTACTCTCATGTCGGTCGATGCTACATTGCCCGCTGCGGGCTACGTAGCGACGCTTCTGGTCTCTACACAAGACTATCTCGTCAACTCACCAGGACGCGCTGTCCTACTGGCGTTGGTCTACTCACCACTTCTTGCTATCGTGCTAAATGTTCTCAGACAACTAGTATGTACTCAGTGTCCTATGCTAAACCCAACTAACATCCCTGCAGGTTCTGCCCCGTGACCCTTCGCTGCCTCCGGAGGTGTTCAGTTTCATACCAATCATCGGCTCTGCCATCTCGTATGGAAATGACCCATTGAACTTCTTTTTTAAGTGCAGAGAGAAGGTGGGCTATGACATCTATGTTGAATGAGACTGCCCTCTAAGCATTTTATTAGTATGGCGATGTCTTCACGTTCATCTTGTTCGGACGAAAAGTCACCGTTGCCCTCGGTGCGAAGGGTAACAATTTCGTTCTCGGTGGTAAATCGACAGCTTTCTCAGCTGAGGATGCCTACACGGTAATTCGCATGTTGTGATGCACTGCTTCCCATCTGACTGTCCTCCAGCATCTTACCACCCCAGTTTTTGGTAAAGATGTCGTCTACGACGTCCCGAACGAGGTTTTCATGGAGCAGAAGAAGTTCGTCAAAGTCGGGCTCTCAACTGAGAACTTCCGTGCCTACGTTGGCATGATCGAGGACGAAGTCGAAGAGTTCATGAAGACCGATGGTGCATTTTTGATCTACCAAATGAACGACATCAACGAATGGGGACGCTTCGATGCTACCGACATCATGGCACAAATCACGATATTGACTGCTTCGCGAACGCTGCAAGGCAAGGAGGTTCGGGAGAACATGGACAAGTCTTTCTCGGAACTGTACAATGCTCTAGATGGCGGATTCACACCTTTGAACTTCCTCTTCCCCAACCTGCCTCTGGAGAGCTACCGTCAACGTGACGAAGCTCACAAAAAAATGAGTGCTTTTTACGTCGATATCATTCGTAAACGCAAGGAGTCTGGCGATGTAAGTTATAATTCGTTAGCGCTCTTTCTCTTTCTAACGTTGGTTATAGGACGCACAGGACATGATTTCTGCCCTTCGAACACAGAAATACCGTGATGGTAGACTGCTTCCTGATCATGAGATTGCGCACATCATGATCGCTCTTCTCATGGCTGGCCAACATACGAGTTCTGCTACTGGTTCTTGGGCTCTCCTTCACCTTGCAGACAACCAAGACGTACAGTGAGTGGGTTGCAACGCTGTTGATACTGCGCCTTCATCACTGCTCTATAGGGAAGCTCTCTACCAAGAACAGGTCAAGTATTTCGGCAACCCTGATGGATCGTTCAGGAGTATGACATATGAAGAGCTTCGTAAACTTCCTGTTCTGGACTCTGTCATTCGTGAAACTCTTCGCGTGCATCCCCCAATTCACAGCATCATGCGCTACGTCCGTTCTGACGTTCCCGTCCCGCCAACTCTCGCTGCGCCTTCTAAAGACGGTACCTATGTTGTTCCTAAAGGCCACTACGTTCTCGCTTGCGCAGCTGTTAGCCAGGTTGACCCTAATATCTGGTCTAAACCCCTTATTTGGGATCCGACTCGGTGGAGCGACCCCGAAGGAGCTGCCGCACAGGCTTTCGACACGTACGCGGACGAGAACGGCGAGAAGATTGACTACGGATTCGGTGCTGTGAGCAAGGGTACTGACAGTCCGTACCAGCCGTTCGGTGCTGGCCGACACCGGTGCATTGGCGAGCAGGTATGTGCTACCATCCTGTTTTTGAACGTTGGCTTATAACTTCTTCTATCAGTTCGCATACCTACAATTGGGAACAGTGATTGCAACAGTCCTGCGCAAAATGGAGATCAGGTTAGATCAACCTGTGCCAGAGCATAACTATCATGTGCGTATACGTCTCTGGTCCTTCATGTAACGTATCATCATGTTTGCCTTCTAGACCATGATCACGATGCCTAAGAAACCACGCAACATTTGTTATAGACGCAGGGCCTTCGACTGAATGACGCTGCCTTCAAATTATTATATACCTAGCATATAACTTACTCTTCTCGACATTGGGATGCGAAATTTATACTCTTGCAGTCGCAGTACTTTGAGTGTTTGATGAAACTCCCTCAGACCTAGACGAATGCAACTCATTAGGGTCAACGACCAAAATTGGTTCCCCATTTGGTCAGAGTCATGTGACTTTGGGTCGGAACTCGGGAATCATATGCTGCGGGAGCAAATCGCATCCACTGGCAGGTAACAAGTATACTAGTACCACTCAGCGCCAGGACAGCTGCACCTGTTTCTGCAATATGACCTCAATATTTCCTGTGGTTTTCGTTCTTGCCATTGTCCTGGGCTTAATGGCTTGTGGCTACTTGTTCGTGCCCAAAGGCCCTCATCAAACGTAAGTGTCCATCAACCATAATTGTTGGACCAAGTCAACTGAGGATACTGTCGGTTGCAGGACTGTACGGACCGCCATTCTGCTCACGCTTACATCTTGCTATCTCATGTGGATGATTACCTACATGGCGCAATTACACCCCCTCATTGGTGTGTAGATATCGTCTTCGGGCCTTGTGAACAAAAACTTACCACAGCCCGGTTGTGACAGCGCCATCTCGGTCACCGAAGTTGGAGAACTGACGAACATCTGGTTCCCAACGCTCATTTCTTTGGACTTTTATACCATGTCAGTGTTGTGTGTTTGGTACGCACATTCTGACCTGACAAAAGCTCAGTTCTGTAGCATGTACTAGACCTAAATCCTATCAACATTAATATCTCTTGTTCGAGCTCCATTCCGAGTCAACGCCTTGTCAATTTGATGTAACTACTGTCGTGCCCAGTCCAAATGAGCCTCGTCTGCCCAACCTCCGACCCAATTGTTCTTGTTGCCACCTTCTTGACTCCAGCTGGCATCTTCAGAGCACCAGGTATTGTCGTCGTGATTGCCTATGTATACTCCAGAGTCAAAGGAACTACGCTCCATGCCGTGTTCTGGTTCGTCATCTTCCATGGTGACAATTTCAGCCTCTGACTTGAGTTGTACAGGAGACCAATCCATGAGACGTCGCTGAACCCCCCCTACTAGTTCAATCTTCCAATTTCCGCGCCTTCGGCCGGGTATTCTTTGCAGGTCTAGCCGCTGGTGTCGCTCTGCTGCGTTAATCATGACCTCGATCGACCCTCCGCATAAAATGGGAATATCATCCGCAAACCAGAGCTCCTCGATCCTGAGGGTCGTTTCGCCCCACTGCTCGAACTTTTCGACCATTGCCTCCCCGATCTCCCTCAAGTCCGACGCGTTCCCCGCGCGAGGATGCGCCTCATAGTAGTACCTCTTGACCAACACATGTGCGCCTTTCATGTTTGTCGCGCTGTGCACGGCCAGGCTCCCTTTCTCCCTTTTCCCAGCGGAGACACGGTCATCCATCCGCTTGAAGGAAGCGACCTGGGTGGCCCCTCCCAGGATTTTGTCCCGTCCCCAAGGGTCCTTCTGTTGTGCTGTTCCTACGCTCCCTATATCCACGCTATACCCCCACTGGTGTGCGGTACTCATACACCATTGTGCAAATTCCTCGACCGTCCATTCAAATTTGTGATCGGGATGCCGGAATACGCGGTCCGTGCGTTCAGTCGGGTCGGAATACCCCCCTGGCTTCCTCGTCCCAGGTGGGCACCAGCGCGCGTTGAAAGTATACGATGGAGTCGTGATGAGGAACAAGCGTGGTCGGTAGACCCCGAGTACGATAGGGGCGACGTGAACGAGGATATCCTCTGTCAAATGCTCGATACTATGTACATCGTACACCGATCACGCGCACATGAGATCCTAGTTAGGTGGATAGCCCAATGCGACTCACAGTTCGGTCGCGACGACACATTCGACATTGATGAACGCGGGATTGATAACGTCGATGCTCCCCTTCCACAATTCGACATCGAGCGGCTCCCAACGCATATACAGAGGGTTCGCTGACGCTGGGGAGGTACACTCCGCTGCGACGTTGAGGTCGCAGGATGAGATGTCTACCCCCGCGATGCGCTTAGGATGCAGATTAGGTGTATCTTCGTCGCTGCATCCTATGTTGTCGAACAGCGATGACAGGTATTGATCGTCGTCTTGGGATGATCCAGGTCCTAGCCACGGAGCTGGCTGGCACAGGGTCGCGAGGAGAGAGCCTTCCCCACAACCAATATCTACAATCTATACCATTTGATGATTAGCCTCATGATTGGGTCCAAACTCGAAGTTTCAAAAAGTCCTGACCTCCGTTATCCGTTCGCGCCTGAGAATCTCAAGCAACCATATTCTTCGTTGATGATACAACGGGGGAAAGAATGTGACCTTGAGATCCTCAAAATCAAGGCTCATCACAAGAATCCTCAAGGCTTGTCAGTGATGTCGATGGGCCCAAGAGAGGAGGGATGAATGGCAGCGCGACTATCCGTTCTGATGTAACATCACACAAGGGCCACTTCGTCGGAGCAGACCAGATAAAGTCATGGTGGTACGTACTGCAAGTAGCTACAAGGCACTTGAACGACGCAAATCTAAGGAAGAACAAATTTGACTGATACGAAAACGAGACAGATATGACGCCGCAGAACAGTGTGACAAACAGGGAATACACAATCGAAGATGCGAACAATTTGTCGAACAGAGCAGGACATTCGAATGAGCGAGGGAGGCAGAAAAATACACAAACAGCTATAATGTACGAGGGCTCAATTGCAAGGGAAAAGGTATACTGAGAGTGAAGTGCGGACACAAGAAAAGGTGGAGGTATCGTTGTGGTATCAAAAACAATTGATCTCAAGCCGAAACACCTCGGGGAATCAGACCAGGGCAGCTGATTGCAAGTAACCCCGGAAGATGGAATCTCGCACTGCATGCGACGCTTGTAATCAGGGACGGGATACCGCAGCCAACTAATGTACTTACCGTTGCCGATGATGCTCTGGGTGGCTTTTGTGTCCTGGGGTAACCAAGAGATGTCAACGAGCACAGCTTTTGGAACTAAGAGAATACGCACAGTAACATTAGTCAGGTGCGTGTACAAGACTCGTCGGTTCTCATTGTTCCGTCTGTGAACTTGCAAGAAGTGGACTCGGAAATATTGTACAACCGATTCGTATTCGTTGGGACGGTCGCCGTATGAGAGGATACTGGGCGCAATGTGAGTGGCGCAACAGACAAGTGTGCTGAAGCCTTACTATTTTGAAACACGGAGGCCCTGTTCAAGCTTCTTCTTCAGGATGTCGGTCTTGTCTGTTCGTTCAAAATTTAGTTAGCCCCATTTTTTGAGTTCGGGTGAGACTCACTGAGGAACAAGACCAAATGAACCTTCTTGAGAAGCTGATTTGAACAAATCTGGGTAAAAAGTTGAAGAGAGTCGTCGATGCGGTTTGTCCGAGGGTCTTCCTCGAGGTACTGTAGCCACATGCGTTGAGAGTTGAAACAGGCACTGACCACACAACAGGGAAATAACACACCTGGTCGAAGGCACTGATTGGGCTGACAAAAATAATGGCGTTTGCGTCGTCAAAGTATGGCACCCATGAATGCCTTTGGCCCCTGGCGCCGCCGACGTCAAAGAGATGCCATGCAACGGTCTTTCCGTGAATGTCCACGTCAAAGATGTGCTCAGCCACCCCCATGGTCTGGATGCGGGCATGCAAAATGTCATCTACTCAAGTTAGACGACAAATTTAACAAGGTTCATTTGTGAGGACTTACCTGTCGACGGAACATAATTCCGCGCGGAGATGCGCGCAATATCATTTAAGAAGCTGACAACCGTTCGTCATCAGCAGATCGCCGCGTATATGCACCACTTACAACTCCGACCACTCGTCAAGCTTCAGTTTTCTTTTTGAAATCAAAGCACGGACGACTGGATGTTCCCAGAGGCTCTTGATGTCCTCTTGTGATTGATGCAACATGGTTGCAATGTCTTCGACCAAAGGATCTGAATCAAGGACCGACAATGCTGTACCAGGCCGCTCAGTAGTCAGCTCCAAGCTCTCAGCTTCGGCCCGTTTCGATCGTCTCCCAATGAGCCTGTGACCTTTCTGGATTGTTCTTGCCTGCCAGCCGGTCCGGACGTAAACTTCTCCTTTGCCGGAGCCTGACACGGAAACGCCCCCACTAAGCCGATCAGCCAGTTGAGGTTCGATGTTTACCAAGGATAGAAGGCGACGGCGCAAATCTGAGACACCTGATTTGGAGGGGCTCGAGGCTGAAGGACTCGGAGGGTCCAAGGGTGAAGGGGGAGAAAGAGCAACACCAATCTGCGAGCCAAGGAGGCTGGCTGGTGCCAGGGGGAAATCATCCTGGTTGAGTTCCTGGCGTTCTATGGTGCTTTGAGAATCCGACCCATCGTCTATGTCGTCCCACGCTTCCAGCGTCGCAAGTATTTTCTTGATGGAGCAAACTGCGTTGTAATATACAACAGTTCTCCAGGACATGCGCTCGCCCTCAAGCGAGGCAGGGCTGTACATGAGTTGGAATTGCTTCTGTAACGTCGATTTCCCTGACTCAGCCTGCCCCAATAGCAGTAGCTTGCAAACACATGTCAGTGCGGCGGAATCAAACGAGAGAAATGCGATCGAATACCTTGACGTCGCTTCTAGACTTTCTTAATTTTTCCCGCTCGACTCTCAGCTCTTCGTCGATCTGTTCAGAAATGCGACGGGCCTCCGCTTCCTGTTGCAGACGAGACTGGCGATCCACATCTGATTCGGATGCTGGTGGACGTATCGCGATAGACAGGGGATCGTCCTGGCTACGAATTGAGGGGGTTCGCATCATAGTGGTAGTTTGGAGAAAAGAAGAGAAAACTGGGAGGGACTCGGACTTGAGAGGACTCGGAAGTATACGAATCTAGTTACACCGCTAATTTAGAATTCCCGCGCGACAAGGACTTATCAAATGCGCCCAGGCTCAGTCACACGTAACACAACGTCACGTCACGATGGTATGTTCTCTCCTCCCCATCACGATCGCGAGCTCATTGAAATGCCATCGCCTCGTTTTCTAGTCCGTCACTCTCCATACATCCCATGGCGACCTCAAGGTATGCCATGCTACTATGCCAGGCTATACCTTGAACTCTGAGTTTCCTTTCTTCCTTTTTTTGGAAAGATTGAAGTCTTCTGTGAGGCTGTACCCAAAGCCGCAGAGGTCGGTGTTCTCACCGCCTTGGAGAAAAATAAACGCGCTCACCATCATCCTGCTAGAACTTTTTAGCCTTGTGTGCCTCCGGCTACTACGACAATTGCAATTTCCACCGTAACATCAAAGGTTTTATGATTCAAACAGGGGACCCATCAGGCTCAGGCAAAGGTGGCCAGAGCATATGGGGCAAGCCTTTCGAGGATGAGATACGATCCACGCTGAAGGTGCGGTGTTTATTGCTGGCGGTCTGTACTACATGTTGATGGGTGATTTCATTCTTTCATCATGATTCACGATAGTTTAACAATCGTGGAGTGGTCGCTATGGCGAACTCTGGGCCCGACACGAACAAATCTCAGTTCTTTATCACATACGCAAAACACCCACACATAGACAACAAATATACGATCTTCGGGAAGGTGATCGATGGGGCTGACTCCACTTTGGACATGATGGAGCGTGTCCCCGTCAACAATAAAAACAGACCCTTGGCAGAAGTTAAGCTAACCCATGTAGGACATACGTTATGGCCGTTTGATTGCTGCCTAAATCGCATTTCCAGGTAACAATTCACTCCAATCCAATAGCTGATGCCGAACTGGCGGGACGTTGAAGCACCACCGAGCCCTATTTACGATGTATCTCGTCACACTTCGCGCTGCAAGCACCAGCACTCCGGAGCTAACATGGTTTCCAGCAGTGATGTACAAATATGCCATTGGGTGAGGGGTTGAGTTCACCGCTTTATAAACCCAACAAGCTCTTTCTGCAGGTCCCGTTGCTTTCTTGCTTTGTCCAGATCGTCCACACTGCGTAGATCGTAAACGATGTCACGCGTTTTCCCAAAATATACCTGTGAATGCCATTATTATATAGCTGTTCTTTGATCGCAAAACGGAACGGCGAACTTCTTGGAGAAGATTACGCATTTTAATCTCCATCTCTTCGATCATCTTACCCGTGTTCGTGATGTGCGATGAAGAGTCCTGCAGTGGCCAGTCTTGCTCCGTCTTGCAGGCAACAAGGACGCGTACAGTCAAAAAAGATGCACTAAGAAGGTTTGAAAATCGATGATTCACCTGCCGAGTCATACTTCCGCTCAAATTGACTTCTCCTGCTGACTTCCAACCATGACCGCCGACAGTCTGGGCTTGGGTATCCTCGGCTTTTTCAGTGCGTTGTGTGACGAGCTGGAGCATAACCGTGGACGTGAGCTTGTAACGTGCCTGTCTCCCGCGCTCTGCTGTTTCAAAGACATGTATGGAGTCCCATGACCCTGATGGTTCATCCACAGTTGAAGGGTTCATCACTAGGAAGATACATAATCAGCGTAACGGTCTGCGATCCCCGGAGCGAAGAGTCCAGAAAGACATCAGGCGCCCCATCAGACAGTTCACCGACTTACCCTTCTTCAGCAGTACAACCCCCGCGAACCCGCCGTCCTCGAGTTCCCAGAGGTAAACAGAAGAGACTCCGCCTTCGTAATACCTGTCGTTATGTATGAAAATAGTAACATCAATGCGTCGTAAAACGCGGATGAAGTAACAAGCAAGTGTACATTTCCCGATACGTGTCAAAGGCTTCGTTTGCTGCGATCTCTAGCTTGCGTAGTTTCGGAACTGGGGTGGTTCCGTCTTCTAGTGGAGGATCATACTCATTGGACCACGGCGATCTGACCAATGTGTCAGCCAAGTTGTGTAATTTATGTGAAGAGAGTAATAGCTGGAGCGCATGTGTGGTCGGGGACTTGATGGGCAACGTCTTGTACTTTCAGCGCGGTAGCACAACAGGCGGTGCTCTAGTAGAGAAGCACATGCACTCACCGGTAGCTATCGCCGTCTCTGTTGTAATCGCATGCGAGATAATCCCTTCCGGTGGCGCGATCTGTCATGACTTTGAGAGGTTGGTCGACACTACCTAGAAGATCGTCTGCGTAGTCTGGACAGATTCGGATGAGTGCGTTGACATTCTCCTCTACTCGACTTGGTGGCAGGCGCCGCATGAGATCGAGCATCGAGTCCACTGGATCTGCCATAGTATCGCAAAGAACGGTATGCACAACTGAAGTGGTTGTCAAGTGGTTTGTTGATACTTCTGGAGGCACAGTCCGCGTCCAAATCGGGCAGATCCATATAAACGACTATAGCATTCATCTTTGCGGATTGATCTATGTATGATCTGCAGCTACCCAGTGCTGTACGTACGTCCCTCTGAGGCAGGTGCAGTGGGCTTAACAAAAAATAATGATCGCTCCTGTCCGGTCTGCTCTACGTGAATTCCAATACTGCTCCTGTGGAATTAACGTCGTCCGCTTCTTTGCCCTGGACACGTCCAGCATCACGCTTGAAGTTATCCACCATATTCTTCTCATTGGCTAACGTCATGACGTTGAATTTCTGAAGTTTATAATAGTCCCTTAAGATGCTCACACCGCACACACTCTGCCACACAACCCCCTTGAGCGGTTTTCAATTCAAGAGAGGAAGCATATTGACAAACCTTGAAAACTTCGACAAGGACAAACACTTCTGGGTCATCAAGATCCACCGTGTAGTTGTCGGGCATGCACTTGGCTACTTCCTTGATGATGTCCAACCGATCTAAGGTGCTATGATTTCTCATTCGCAGGTCAATTTTGTACTGGGAACGAGTGCCAGGTTAACGAAGGTAGCCTGAAGAAGACCCGTGCACTGAGTGCTAACCTTGCGTGTTTGAGGTGGATTATTCCCGTCATCTTGGGAAAAGAACGAAGGAAAGGTCCGACGACATAAAGACTGGATCTCGGGAAGGTTTGCGGTACAAGATCCAGTGACTGGGATGAGTCTGTGTGTATATCTAGGACATGTTGTCAGGACGTCATCACTTTGAACAGGGATCCTCGCACTTTGTTCGTGTCACACCCGTTTTTCGGACGTTCTCCGCATGCGTCACGATCAACTTCACTGGATCCACCGGAGGTCTACAGGAAATGAAAACCACTGGATGTGATCAGACTGGCGTCGGGCCCTTCTGCTGAGATACTTACCACAAGGCGTATTCGTCTGACAAGTGACTAGTGCAGGAAAAGAGGAGGGTTAATATAGAAAGTAATCGCGATAGGAAGACCAAATACTGACCAAATCGCTTTTCTACGCGAGGACGTTTGATTGCAGCAACTTCTCTGGCAACCTGGGCTTCAAGGTCCCCATCAACATCTTCATCCTCCGAGGCACAGTGCCCCTCAGTCTGATCCCTTCCTTCGATTGGCCACAGTTCGCTAGATAGCTGATTATAATCACTCAAAGACGTCCAGAACAAGCGCATGCATCTTACCGACTCAAATAATTCACATAATTCACCAGCCGTCTGTTTCTCCTTTCCTTTAACGCAACTAGCCCAAACTCCGGGACCATCGATAGTCCGTTTGACCCAAGTAGGCGTACCATCCTACATGAACGTGCGTCAGGATGGCCCATGGTGATGGTGCAATATTTACTTAAACATACCGAGCGATATTTTCGTTTCCGGGGGTGCTGAAATGTCTCCGACATAATACTAAGCACTGAAGCTTCAATATTCAATGCCAGTAGGACCAGTAGTGCCAGTGAGTGGTCCAAGTTTGGAAACTTTATCAGCGTCATCTTGAGCCACGTGGCTTTGATGCCTTGATGAGGTCTCGAAGGTCCGTCCATTGAGTCTCGAACTGAATATTACAGTGATTTTGATATCCCCCCACGGGGAGCGAACATGCTAAGAGCAGGTACGAGACAGTACAAGGTATCTGGGTCAATAAGTACCACTAGAACACTGCTTAACACTCGTCAACGTATAGTCTCACCTGTACACCTACAGTCCAAATACCGATAACACATTAACTGAAATATAATGCCAAAATTCGCCATGTTTAGCAGCCCGGGCACCCCAGTCGACCAATGTCTGCAACATGACCCGAGTCCGCTCACTTCTCCATCTAGGGTCCATCGCCAAGGCACGTCTGGTCAGAACATCGCCTTCCAAAAAGTTGGCGGGGCCTCTTGATATGCTAGTCGTCGTCGTCGTCATCGTCGTCGTCATCACCTTCTTTCTTCTCTCCCCCAGTCCACTTTCGCTCCCATGGAGAGGGCGTGTCTGGCTGGGGACGAAGTAATGGATGATCAACTGGCAAGGTGCTGCGCGCTACATGAAATCGTTGCATTAGAGCCTCGCGCTCTGATAGCAATTCATTAATATAGTCGATCGCTAAAGAGAAACGAACAGGGAAATAAGCCTGAAGTGGAGTAGATGTCGTATTATACCGCTTACTTTTGGATAGAACGACGTTCTCGCTGCGCGGTCCCGCCCTTCCATCAATCTTTTCACCGTCGTCATTTTTTGCCTTGCCCTTTCCTTTTCGTCGATTCCTAGTCTTATCATTTGCAAGGTTTTGTTCATCTTCAGCTTGACACGCTTCTCTGAGCGCCGGCACAGTTTCACAGAGTGCATCGTATCCTCTACGGATATTGGCCCGCCGCTTCTGCTCAGATTGGATGTGATTTGCTTTCTTTTGGGAGGGTGACAACAATGCAGCTTTGTTTTGTGGCAGTTGCTGTGCTTCACCCAGCAGCTCCTGGGAAGTAGGAGAAAAGCGATGGCGTTTATTAGACAGATTTGCATCCGGCGGGGGAGACCGCTTGGTTGAAGCTGGAGAGACAGGAGTCCAGGTATGAGTGGACGAAAAGGAAGAAGAACCGGACGGGTCTATGGGAAATTTACCAGAGGATGATGATGAGCTGCGATCGCATGAACGAGTTACCGCTCGGCTTGAATCCGTTGCTGAGTTGATGAAGTAATGCAGAGAGGGCTGTTGCTCTTGACCACGGAAGCTCGATGACGCTGCACGCGCAGACAATAGGGTCTCTTGATCTGTTTCGAGAGCCTTGCTACTTGAACGTCGTTGTTGACGAGTCGAATACAAAAGCGAGAGCGAATTGGTTTGTACCTGTGGATGCCGATGTGCTGGAGTAGCCGGGTTCTCGCCAGGAGACGATCCGAGTGGATACCGCCACTTATCCCCGTCTAGCGACATAAGATCTTTTGTCGCCTTTGTGAGTGCCTCCTTTCCGCGTGCTGGGGGCATGTGCTCATGAGAGATTTCGAGCTGCATGTTCAAGTCTGCAGGAAAGGCCGCAGAGTCGAGTGAGCTGAGAAATGACTGGAACACACGCGATTCTGAAGGAGTCAACAGCGACATGATGACTCGTAAGAGAAGCTGAGTGTTCGCTAGATCGTACGCCGGCGACGTTGGTGTGCTCTAGAGTAAAGGAGAGGAAGAGGCCAGTGGTCGTGAATCAAAGAACGGGTGCTGATTGAGCCTTATGAGACATGTGGCTGTACTTCCCCACATACGGGTTTCCGTTTTGGGAACATCAATTTTCTTGATTGTGAGTTCTAGCAGCGCAGGGCTTTCCAGGCTTAAGCTTCCCTAAAGTATCTCATATACAGGTATATTATATCACAGGGCTGTCTCTATCGTCTGGAAGCAGGTGCTTGGGTGGTGTGACAATCCAGTCAGCCAGCAGACGGAACATGCGTACTTACCGGCCAGCATGCCTCTTTGCGGTGGCCTTATAATAGGTCACGCAACCGACTGTCATGATGTTGACTCTCGAAGTGAACTGCCCTTAAATGTATATTCCAGTGGACCAACCGGCCAGAAGGATTTTTGGAGAGATTTGACCGATTAAATACATGGAAGGAGCGCCGTGGATGCACGTTTCATATCGCGTCTCCGCATCGCACACTCATGAAGCTATATGACCTCTACTTTGTGATTTGCTGTAGATCATCATCCTGAGGAAACTGCACAATTGGGGATACTTCAAGTTTTTCAGTCACGCGTGTTTAGCCAAATATATCTCGGAAGAGAGGCAAGTCGAGGTGCGACACAATTGGGTGGAACATGTGAGTTTTTCCCATACTAGTCACAGTAGCAGTGAACGGAATGACTAACCTCGCGGGACGAGGTTCCGTAACTCCTAGTACAAGTAAGATGTTGGAACAGAACAAGTGACTGATCGAAAGGCTGTCAGTCTTCAATAAAGTCGTTGACCAAACTATTACTACTATCCCACCCCATCTAC
>MU120908.1:154113-328430 GCA_014904835.1 Paxillus ammoniavirescens
TATTGTAGTACTGACCATTATGAGAATGGACCCTGCAGGGTCCAATTTGGCCAGAGCTATCCACCAGCAGGTCAGGCTCGTATCTATACGATATTCAGATTGTCGAGGTTACACCAGCGCACTCGAAGTCCCGGCATTCTGAAATGGCGGCCTGCACCAAGGTTTGGCTACCAAATCATATGCTTACAGGGGCTAAGTAGGTTTTGGCGCCTGTAAGGTTGATTTCACAGTAGGAAAAGACCGAAAAGTAGGCTCAACACCCATCGCGATAGTCCCGGTCGGCGCAATGTCCACGGCCATGGCAGTGACACTGTTTTGTTGCCTTCCGGAGGATACGAGATCAAAAATGGTACTGTGCATGCTCACAAGCAGAACAACCCAAACCATTGAGCGGGTTGGATGACCCTGTCTTGTCCCCCTGCGCAGTTCGTGTTATTGCGGAGCAAGTTGTATGTTCCAAGGGCAAAAGAATGATGATGTCCATAATGCGCAAGGACTACCCGAGCTCAACACTACGCTCGAAAAAGCTGCTGTATTCCTGAAGCTGCTATCTGCGGCGCGTTTCCAAGCGAGGTCAAAGGCGAGCAGCCACCCGTAATGTCCATGTCTGTGGAGGGGGGGCACTAACAAAATCAGACCGCGTCAACATCTGGATATAGAAGATACGATATCTAGAGTCTCTCACGAACATGGCTTCGTCAAAAATCACTGGGGAGCATGCCCCTCACCCTTGAAATCGGACAAGCGGCGCAGTGGAGTGATAAACTACCCCCCGTATCCCGAACGTTGTTTCTCTCGCCAAGTGGCAAGTGGCCAGAGGGATGAATGGTCGACGCGACGGTAGGACGGAATTTCATGATTAGCATACTCCCCTGGACGGGGGACAATCATAATGGAGCACAAACGATGGTGTGTGGCTAGATGCATTTGTGCACCGTCCATCTCAGCTTCGAAAAAGTCGAATGAGTGGTCAAGCATTTCAAGGCTTGTCGATCGAATTATTGGTGAGCAGCTCCGTACCACCCTCTTTATCGTTATACATCGTGTCCGTTGGCTGCCAAGGCACCTTACCACCAACACGTTAACTTCTCGAGGTGGCAAAAGCCAGGTGCCTGGGCGCTAGGGCGCCAATACAAAAAGAATTCGCCAAAAGCCTGGGACAATGGACCGTGATGCTATTATGGTAAATGCCTCAATGGCAGAGTGGTTCTGTCAAATCGCATCAGGGACCTTTCCTGTCAAATTTAAAGGGATCAGCTGGGTCAGTGCTCGAATCATGACCTGTCCTCCTCACCGACCAAGTTTGACGTGAACCATCGATGTTGTTTCAAGAGCACGCGAGCCCAAGATTGACAGCAAGCACAACTACGTGGATACACCTAGGTGTGATTAAATACGAGCGCTTGTCGAATCACAACCATAGTTCTATGTTGAAAGAAGATGGGGGGACAGTGCGGGGCAGTGCGAGTGAGGATAAGTGGTACAAGTAGAAGCAAAATGTGCATGTATGATTGTGGGATAGAGGGGAATGTGTCTGGATGCGAAGCAGGCTGTGAGAGAGGTGGATGGTATCGTTAAGGGGATGAGTAAAGTATAGAGCAATGCTTGAAAGGACGTCCAAAGGCCAGGATAAACTGGCGACGGTCTTGCCATTGGGTGTGGTGTGTATTTGAATGCCATGTTTTCCGACTGCAAAAGTGCTGCAATGAGTTTCAACATTGGGTAGCGCCAGCCGGGGCGCACGGTGGCACTGTTGCGTGATGGCGCAAGCCTAACGCCGTGGCGCTATAGACGATAACGACAATCCTTGGGCGAGTTCGGGCTTCCATGCGACTCTTCGAGATGCTTCGGCGTAGTCGACCCATTCCCTTTTTCGTTCCTTGCTCTCCAGCCAGTCTTTGTCGAGAGAAGAAACTTCGAGCTCGTAGAAGTGATATGTTGTTGAGGGTGACTTGATGGTTGTCACATATCGTGTAATTCTGCCACGAACGCCCGCTAAAATTCAAGAGCGAATATAGAGCAGGGAATGGGGTAGGATATTCATCAGGAGATGAGATGAAGCAGAGAGGGACAAAGGGTGAGACCTTCTTCTAAGGCTTCCCGCGAGGCCGCTGCCTCTAATATTCCATCCGTGGCCTCCCAGCCGCCTTTTGGTACTATTGAAAATAAAACAAAAAATTCAAGTTAGCTAGAGCTGACGCGTCCAAGAAGTAGCCTAGGCTACCTAGTGGTGGATAAAAGGGGTGTGTAAGAAAAATCACGTACACACCCATAAATCTTGACGTTTTCGACTTGTAATGACAAGGACTTTGCCCGCAGCGCTCGTGATTGGAATGGCGCAGCAAACTACGCGGGGAACTTCGCGTCCTTTGTTACCCATGATTTAAAAGGAGGTGTGTAGGCGAAAAATATGTTGGTTAGAGATGCAGGTTGAGCCACCTTCGATGGTCTAGTTGAAGTTGCTCGTTTGAACGCTACCAAGCACAGAGCCTGGGTTTCTTGGGTTCGAATGGGGGCCGAGATTACGCAGCAGGCCGGATATCACAGGAAACTGACGGAAGTATAAGAATGAGCGTCCCCGGCTGATGAAAGTGATCTCCCGACCTTATTTTGACAGTTCCGGTGTTGGTCAGGGATGTAAGGGGCACTACAGAGGGGTAATGTAGACTTTGAGTACTGTGAGGGTGAGATGAGTTGCTGTTGAAGGAAAGACGAGGGATCTCTGAAAAAGAAATCGTAGAAGAGAGTGGACCTTTTTTGCAAGTTTTAGAGTGGAGGCTGGTCGTGCGTCTGAATTATGCTGTGGCTTGCATTAAGCTCGGAAATGTACGACAGTCGGACCAACAGGGTTGTCAACCGCACGCACGTTCGCCGGCATTAATATTATTACGGCACTGCTAATTGGCTCTGCCCCAATTGCTCTGCCTCCATCCTCTCCCTCATCAACAGGATCACTTATTTAAATCAACGAAGATCAAAAACCAAAATCAACACCATCTGGTTCAAGGGTGCCGGTGAACGTTTGAGCATCTACGAATGTTTTCTACCGACATTGGGCAAGCACAAGATGCACATGCAAGGCGTCCATAATTTAAACGACTCGCGGCACAATATTTCCCCGCTGCGAATCTCCGAAGACATTCGTTTCATCATTGACCAAGATCATACATAAAATCTTAGTTCCGGAGATTCCAGCGGTTTCTGGGTATCTGTAAAATAACTTCATCTAACTCCAGTCGATTCGGACTTGAAGCCTCACTCGCGGCGGACGTGCCCCTGGAAGACCAACCATCTATTCATTCCATCTAAGAATAGTTCGAAATTCGTGAGAGCGGCACAATTGTGAGTTCAGATGTTGAACTTACGCCACTAAGAACATGCACAACACGCCAAAAGCCATCGCACCGAACTTCGAAATTTCATTTCAGTCAGTAAGATCCATCAGAGGGGCTCCAAGCCTGTCATACCTCGCGCAAGGCTTGTGCTCCACTTTTGCTCTCTGCCAACAGACTAACCATCAGGGGAGAAAAGCCAAGGTTAACATGAGGAAGCACGAGGAACAGACTGTAACTCACGTAGGCAGCACAGCAACTGCACCGATGTACAGAAATCCTCCAGCAACGAAGGGAATCACCTTCCCTCATATTATCAGAGTTGGCCGGAAACAGACGTTCAAGAGTAGGTGGCAGACTTACCAAGTCTGCAAACTGCACTGTGGTGCCAAGAATACCAGAAGCGTCTTGCCTCACGCCTGCCGCTAAATCGACTGAGACTGGTTCCGCGCCGGACGACGCCGAGAGGTTGTGTATTGCTATACCAATGAATGTGCTGGGAAACGATCAGAAATGAGTGTTTGAAGCAGCAATACTAATCAATCAATGGAAAGCGCCACTTACCCGATCTAATTAATATCGCCACGGGGTTCTTTAAATTTCCAGTAATCTTGAGAACAATTCTAACGTACGAATGCACCAATGGCGGTCAAGAACTGTGATTGCATGGCTTGCCGCTTGGTAAATCCACTTCGTATCAAGATGGAGTAGTCAGCAATTTCATGGGGTATTTCATGCGCGAAACAAGCCAGGGTAGTGGTTGCGCCAATCAACGGCGAGGAGTAAAATGATGCGGCCATGCTGACAAAAAAGAATTTCGGTTCATACCGAGGAAGGATGCAGGAAGGTCAATTTAGGGACTCACGCCAGACCATCCGTACTGTCGGAGTGGATCAAACTAAGCCATAACACGAGGAGGGAAAGAAGGGCAGCGCACATGTTATGGACAAAGTCACCAAAAAGGTTCAGATAAGCCGAAAGCTTTGAAGGACCGGTGCCTGATTGAGTGGGATCAACTACTTCTGAGTGGGCCTTTCCAGCCTCTTTCTCGCCACCTCTAGACCGCAGGCCGTCACCGGATGGTGTAGCCGATACCCCCGAAGCGACGGCGCCGGCCGGCGTATCTGTATGCGAATGAGAGTGGGAGTGGCCATGCGAATGAGAGTGGGAGTGGCCATGCGAATGAGAGTGGGAGTGGCCATGCGAATGAGAGTGGGAGTGGCCATGCGAATGAGAGTGGGAGTGGCCATGCGAATGAGAGTGGGAGTGGCCATGCGAATGAGAGTGGGAGTGGCCATGCGAATGAGAGTGGGAGTGGCCATGCGAATGAGAGTGGGAGTGGCCATGCGAATGACCATCAGCTCCTTCATCGCCGCCCAGAACGCGCAAAGACTTTTCCATAATAAAAAAAGCAGCAAAGCCGATAAAAATACTAAGCCTGTCGATCAAAAATGAGGCTGATTGGCACTGGTCATGCAAAACCCCAAGTACCCGATTAGTATATTCCTTTTATCCTCTACCATCACAAAGTGAGCGCCTGGATCTTGATGCTCGCCCATGAATGCATGGGGAACGAGATGGAGGAAGACATCAGACAGGAGGCCACCAGTCTGCAAGACTGATGAGTCAGCCTAATTCAAAAACCTAAATGAGAGGTGAGGGCTGACGGCAAACGCGGTCATGGTGTTGAGTGTGTTTGCATTGATTTCCGCGGGAATAAATGCAAGGATAAAGTTGGGTACCCTACAACGTTGGCGAAACGCTCAGTGGAGGCTTCGAAATTGTCCAAGGGTAGGACACACGTACGAGCTGATGTAAAAAGTTCCCAGAACTGAAATGAAGGTTTCACGAACGTGTAAATTTATAGCGAGTGTCGTACAAGCAAACCAACCAACCTGCGTTCCAGCCAGGGCCGAAGGGGAATAACCAGGCAAACACTTGACGCATGATTGGAGACTCGCTGTCTTCCACCGCACGGCTGAGATCGCTCAGCTTCTCCACAGCAGCACAGTCATGAATTTCGGATTCCTACTCGTCAGCAAAGTATGAAACACGTTCGTGGGTCAGTACCAATGACGTGACGAAAACTGGAGGTTCAAATATTCACCCGTATGACTATAATCGACTGTTCAGAATGAAGTGCACCGTGTGAGGTCAATGTGAAACATAGTAAAAGAGCGACAAATAGTATGGGGTATCTTCTCGGTACCACCATGATTTGGTTTCGGGGAACAGGTGAAGGCTTCGAAGCTTCAAGTTGTAGTAATATTGGTGGTATGTTTGATGAGCGTGTCAATGAATATCACAGTGGCAAGAACTCCGAAATCCGACAGACGCAACGCGGGGCACGTGACCTGCTAGAGGGTGTCAGGGGCATGATCCTAAGTACTGCTACTAGTCTGAGGCCAGTATTCAACTTATAGACAATGGAATCAACGACATATCCAAGTATGAGAGAGCAAGCTGCGATTGATGCAGCAGAGAAGCTCATGCTCGCCACCATGGAACGCTATGACCCCTCTCACGACTCCTTTCACGGTATGTCGGACACATGTCGTGAACATTATAAAGCCCTTCGTCTAATTTTTGTCCTCAAATATCTCCAGTCGAACGCGTTAGAAGGACAGCCTTGTCTCTCGCACACTCAATTCCTGAGAGAAAACCTGATTTACTAGTCGTGGAGCTTGCTGCGCTCTTGCATGATGTTCTGGACAAGAAATACGTGTCCCCGGTCGAAGCGGCTGATCCTTACGCGTATTTCTTGCCCTTCTTTCAGTCGTTAGCCACGATTCATGAACTGGACCTGATATCAGATGGCCGGGCGCGTCTGATCATAAAAATAGTTGAAAACGTATCGTGGACAACAGAGAGAAAGCTACAAGAAAACGGGAATATCGAGGAGTGGCACAGGGACTGCGTGGAGCTTCATTGCGTTCAGGACGCCGACCGCTTGGACGCCATTGGGGCATTCGGTAAGTGGTGGGCTTCTCGTTGCAAGAGGTCCCTAGCTCAAACATGTATCCCAGGCATCATGCGGTGTGCAGCGTACAGCGCCGCAGTGAACCGGTAAGTTTTACACAATATCTTCGCGATGACCCCTTATCATGAGGTGGCAGGCCTTTGCACGCTCCACCAGGCCGCGATGATACCGCCATCCAACACTTCTACGACAAACTTCTCCACATACAGGAAAGACTCAAGACCGAGCCTGGAAAAGCGATGGGTTCCCGGCGGCACCAGTTTGTGAGTCATGAGTCATGGCGCTCTTCAGGATGCAAATTTCCTACTTATATCTCACTAACAAACTTCACAGATGCTTTCGTTTTTGCAATCCGTTCAAGATGAATACAATGCTAGACCTATACTGTCAGAATCCTTGGGGAAATCACGCCAGGACGGGACGCTCTCGAGTCCAGACACATAATTTAGACCGCAACTCACGCACTGGTTTCACCGAGTACATGTCACTGTATTTTCTTGAACCAGGGAAGATGGACACACCTGCATATGAGTCATATTTTTCAAGGACATGACAGCGACTCCGCGCGTCACCATAACATTTTTTGAAATCCATTGATATAATAACTAGGTAAAAGGGCCTCGTGCCCGGCCGCATTCCAAACCTTGCAAATGCCCCACCTGGAAGATATTCGTATCCCTCGTTGCCCAGGCCCTCTAATCAGTTAAGCCAGCGGTTACCCTTTACTAAACTTGCGAGAGTACAGGTGTCGTCTGGGGTGTGCTGTGGATATCCCCAAAACGTTGAACAACGGCCCGGGCACTTCCTACTTCCTATCTCACGGGGCTTCAAGTGCATACGTTCAAAAGCCCCGCCTGGCAGATACTTGTATCCCCTAGTGGTCGTTTCCCAGGCCCTCTAATCAGTTAGGCCAGCGGTTGCCTGCGAGAGTACAGGTGTCGCCTGGGGTGTGCTGTAGATATCCCCATAACGTTGAACAACGGCCCGGGCATACTTTCCGAGCTCGGGGAACGGATCAGTGACCACTTGTATGCTCCCGTCTTTATCCGCGTGTTGCTACTGTAGTGCGAGAGGCCGTCTCTTCCGACTGTTCACCTACCTAGCCTTGCGGAGAACTAGCGGATATGACGATGACAATCAGGGTAAGAAGCGCTGGTACGTAACTGCCCAACGCTCAGGAGGAGCATGATGCCAACCCCACAAGCTGATTGATATGGTACGCAAGATACTCAACATCTAGGCGCATTGCACGTACGCACGTATACGCGACCTTGTCGGTAGCTAATTCACGATACGCCGAGCAGCTGTGTTCTAGATAGAATGTATAACAGGAAGAGAGCCTGGTAAACGTTTCCCATAGCTTCTGTTGCAAGGTTGTCTGCAGACCAGCTTGTTTCACAACTTACATTTCAGCATCCAGATTGATGATATTATAAGCGCACCGGCGAAGCCGTCAAGATATTTGAAACCACTGAGTTCAGGCATGTACATGAGTAGCGAGTTAAGTTGCGGGTGTCAGTCCGCATCTGCCGAAGCAATAGACACAACCTGAGAATCTGTTTCTGCTTTCTCGCTTGCAAAACTTCCCGCGACCGCGGTAGTGCTACTCGGTTTCGAGGCAGGGAGAGCCGTAGCCTTCCATCCGCTTCTGAAGGTGGCCACACCATTGATAAACCCGAAAATGGTGAGCCATATCTAACGGGGTTACCACGCATCAGCAATGAGCCACTTTTCAACGACACAAGTACAAACATCATTGGTAAATATCCCTTTCTCCAAAGACCTGGACAAGAAGGTGAGTGGTTGACAAACTCGTAGGGTAGGCGACTTACCAATGGATGGCAAGAGGCAAGTTGGCAGAGTTGGCCACAACCTCATTCCAGAAAGCCCCCCACCTCTTGCGCAGATCTTCCTTATCTTCGCTCGCAACTCCCTTGCTTTTCTTGAGGTTTTTCTCCCTCGTAAGGAGCAGCTTCCTATCCTGCGTCAGGTGAGCAAACTGGAGAATCACATAGACTGCCCAGGCACGGCAAGACCACATGGCAAGTGTGTTGGTATTCAAATGGACTCGTTTTGAGCTGCGTCTGACGAGCGACATGAGTGAGGGCACGGCAGCCGGGATAAGGTCATGGGCACGCAAGTAATACAGGTGCTCCAGTGGATAGTACGCTAGCATGGACCAGCCCTGTAAGCGCTCGATGGTGAGTAGCACGCGGGTCGGTGGAGGGCTTCTTTCCATGGAGATCATCCACTGAACGATCGGAAGCAGGCCTGTTCGATCGGATGATGTATCTGACTTACAGCACCTAGATACTAGATGAATTCGCTTACCAAAGAATCTGCCCAGCATTTTAAAATCACCGATGATACTAGCAAAACGAATGAGTGAAGTGGCAACACTGCTTGTGGCCTCCTTCCGGACACCGACTCGGTGCTGGAGTTTCGCTCGTGCAACGAGAACAGGTGCAACGAGCTTAAGGATGTATTCAATGAGCTGAAGAGAGTGGGTGAGACGTGGTCTACAGCGTTCAGAAGGCAAGGGTCATTACCGTGAACAGCTTGCTGAACAGAGAATGACGCGTGTATGAGCCTCGAGCTTCAACAACCAATTAAAGAAAGATTATACGGAACTCGGTACCACTCCATGTGCTCAAGTATCGGATTAGATGGTCGAGCGTTTCCGAGGATGGGACGAACGCGAAAGCCCCGAGAGTTGTATCACTGAATCGTGCCAGATGCTTCAGTGGGCGCGACATGACGGACGAGATGGTTTCTTGTTTACGACAGCGTCGGAATGTGCCCAAGTGAACAAAGGGCGATATTCAGGTGATTCTACCGGCAATCTGCGTGACCCGTGTTCTCCAAAGATAGTTTGCGAACATGCGGACACGAAGATCATCTGAGGTCTCGCAACTCGTTGTCATCCATTAATATGACCGGGCCGTCCTGCAGGGATGGGATGTACTGCCAACGTGAGTAGTAGTATAAAGTACGTTCAACTTTACGAGTTGTCTCTTGGTGAGACTTACTAGTGACTACTCAGGTCAAGATGATACTTTATTTGCGCGTCGCTGCTCTCTTAGCGCTGCTGCAGCTTGCAGTCGCCGTACAGACGGCAACTTCCACCGTGGCTTTGAATACGGCGGCCAAGGCTGCTGGCAAGCTCTACTTTGGCTCTGCTACTGATAACCCAGAGCTTACTGATAACGCCTACGTTACCATCCTGAGTGATACTGCTATGTTCGGTCAGCTCACTCCCGGAAACAGCATGAAGTGGGTTAGTCTTTCGCTTCCTGGTTTCGTGACTGTCGCAACTCAGAGTTGTGTATCGCAGGATGCCATCGAGCCCGAACAGAATGTTTTCAACTTCACAGGCGGTGATCAGATCGTCGCTCTGGCCGAGGCAACTGGAAAGATCATGAGAGGTATACTGGCATAGTTTTCAACTTGCTTCGCCCTCACTGTCGTTCAGGCCACAACCTCGTCTGGTACAGTCAACTCCCCAACTGGGTAACGTACGGCGACTGGACACCAGAGACTTTGACCCCAGTCATTGAGACCCATGTGCGGACTGAGGTTTCCCACTACCGAGGAAAGATGTGAGTTAGCTCAAACTACACAAACCATGCAGTATAGTAAATTAACATGATCAACAGCTGTAAGTTTTTACTGCATTGCATTGGAATCACTTGTGACACCGTCTCAAGATGCATGGGATGTCGTTAATGGTACGTTTAACGAATGCTCCTGCATTGTGTATTCTTAACGAGCCCTGTATGGATCTACTAGAGCCCCTCAATGACAATGGAACAATGCGTGCGAATGTCTTCTACAACATTCTGAACTCGTCTTACATCGCCCTTGCACTGCAAACGGCGCATGCTGCTGACCCATATGCCAAACTCTACATCAACGACTACAACCTCGAGTACACCGGTACGTTTACTCACTTTGCGCTTCCCGGAGCTATAACATCCTTTCACCCGTAGGCCCAAAAATCGACGCCATGGTCCAACTCGTAGAGGACCTCCTGGCAGCTGGTGCTCCAATTCATGGTATTGGCTTCGAAAGCCACTTCATCCTAGGTGAAGTATCTGGTACCCAGCTTCAGACCAACATGGAGAGGATCACTGCTCTCGGCCTCGAGGTCGCCGTTACCGAGCTTGACGTCCGCATTCAGCTTCCCTCCACCGATGCTGACCTCGAACAGCAGAAGGCGGACTACACGACTGTTGTTCAAGCATGCATGGCTGTTCCTGGATGCGTTGGTGTGACCATATGGGACTACACTGACAAGGTGGGTTTTGCGCTAGTCAGTTAGCCGCTGCGTGTTAATCCTCTACAACACAGTACTCCTGGATTCCTGCCACGTTCCCCGGGCAAGGCGAGGCTTGTCCATGGGACGCAGTAAGATCCATCCCCAGGATATTAGCAAGTTGTGTCCTGACCGATACTTCCGCAGAACTTGCTTCCCAAGCCAGCTTACGATGGTATTGCAACGGGTTTCAACGCTTCATGAACCACGCTGGTTGATAGACATGGTTTCCTTTGTCTTTCGGAAGCCAAACTCTTTCGCCAAGTTCACTCGAATTTGTCAAGCAATATATATACATATCAATATGTACCGCATGAGAATACATCACTCGGGATTAAGCTATCGCAAAGCCTCGAACCCTTCGTTCACTCTTCTTTCTTGCCATCGATCCAAACGTCCATTTTCTCGTCATAAAAGGCGACGAGGCCCATGACCCTGATGCACTCTGCGCTGGGCGTGCGGTAGTACCATACGACATCCTGATAAATCTCGCCGCTGGGTAAATGCACGTTGTAGTAGTTTGCCCACCCCTTGTTCGGGTACGTGTCAGTAATGTGTAGCGCATCGACTCGATGAGAAGCAGCGAACCTTGTACGGACACAGAGAGGTTGTGTCCGACGGAGCCAGGAGGTCCACGCGGACGTCTACGAGTGGGATGTATGTCCTCCTTCTCAAGCCGGTCTCGTAAAGAAAGAGCGGCCTATGCGTATTCGCAACTTCAACGCCATGCAGCTCGACACGTACGTGCCTAGAAGCTTGAAGGGCGTCGACACGCTAGGTATGCAATGGGTTTGAGTACCTGATAAGACGGGTAGATTTCAACTCGAGTATGACCTTGTACGGGTCTTTGGGGTGCCCATAAATCCTGTCGTCTTCTTCGAACCAAGCATCGGCGGACGCAAAGTTGAGCTTTAAAAGACCGCCGAGCTCCTTGTGCGGCCCCTGACTGGTAAACTCGGTCACTGCTTCCTTGGCTACGTGGTCACCAACCACGAGGTCGTAAACTGTGGTGCCTTCCTCAGGCCGAGCTTGTTCCGACTTGCGCAACAGAGAAGATGGCAAGTCCGACGTGGAGAAAAAGTAAGTGGGATAGAAAGGCTTCTCCCAACTAATGATTCAGTTGTATCATCTGCCCCTAAGAGCTTTCAGAGGATGAGGACGCACACTAATTTGGGCTGATAGGTGTCAACGACGAACTTGCCGCCGTATAGGACCCTCACTCTCTTCAGGGAGTCTTCGATGTGAGGTTTATTGAAAGGCGGTTTGTTGTAAGACATGCTGTTGGTTCAAGTTGTATGCATAGACTTCTCCTGAGTCTACAGGCCCTAAGGCTTAGTACTTACTCATCGGCTTCGTCATAGTGAAATCAGCATTTCGTAAGTCTCAAGCCAGTTCACGACAAACATAAACGGGGATCGGAGAAAATTCATGTCATTCAAGTCCAGAGCGGTGGAACAAATACCAGATACTCGTCACTGACCAAGTCTACGTGCAAGTCCGAAGCTCTCATGCGCCATCATCTTCGTCTGAATCATCCGCCTCATCGAGCCACTTCAAAAACGGCTCGCCCGCCTTCCTAACCCTCTTGCTCGTCTCCTTGTCAACATACTTCTTACTTACGTGTGTACCCCACTGAGTGACGACTTCCTCTTCCAGGATGTCACTTTGATAGAACGCCATGAGAATTTTTGGGACAGAAGTGATCAACTCGGGGTATGCCAACCCAACCAATCGTTCCATGCCTCCAAGTAAAGCTTTCTGGTGCTTCTCAGAAGTTACCATCTAGATAAAGTCACGTGAGCAAGTGAAGACAAACATTACAGCGCGACTAACCTTGACAAATAGAGCTTCGTATGTATTGATCTCCTTCTGGACGTCCTGAGTGAACAAGGCCTGCATGAGAACGAGGACCGTCTTGTGCTTCTTTTCGATACCGAGTGCCTCAGCTTTCTGGTAGATTTGCACCGAACCGATTCCTTCTTCGTCTTTGTTCTCGTCAACCCAGCGACCGAATTGAGCGTACGGGCTGTCAGCATCCTCATCACTCCCGTCGTCGTCACCAACACCAAGCGAAACGGCACCCATCTGACTTCCCAAAGCTTTGATACGAGCTTGGACTGCTTCGGGGGAGGTGTCAGCAGACCAGTCTTCGGTGGCGAGAACAGTCTCGGTAGTCAATTGGGCGGCCTCGGCCTTGATCTTCTTCGTCAGCTCGTCATCACTGTCCGCACCGAGAGCTTCGTCGTCTTGGCCATCTCCGGGGACGGCAGGTGCGGAGGCGTGAACACCACCACCGTTCCCGGCGACGTTGCCATTAGCTTCGCCCTTGCCCTTCTTGCCTTTCTTTTGGTTCTTGGGAGGGTTCTTAAGGATGAAGGTGACGAGTTTGTGCCTCATGTCTATGCCTGTCCTCTCACCGCAAGCCTTGCAGTCTCGGACGATATCCTCATTACGACCACTCTTGAGGATGATGAGGTCGGTCTCTGGGTTTTTGCACGAGCGGCAAAGCACAAACTTGTCGATGAAACCATCAAGGAGTTCACGAAGTCTGGTGGCATCATGAGCACCATTGACGATATAGCGGTCGTTCTTTTCATCGAATGGAGTCTGTGCACCAAGTTCACAACCAAAGAATTTGGTGATGTAGGTGGGAGGACGAGATAGAGCGCGAGCGACGTCAGACATATTGGGGACGACGGTCTTGATACCATTACCCTTGCCCTCGATTTTAGTGAGGAGCAACGGCATACGGTAGCGGTAAAATTTGTCATCGACATCGCGACGAATATTGACAATTCCTGCGTTGGCCATGCTGGGCAGTGATCTTTAGCGCTGAAGTGAATAGCATGTTAGAGCTGTGCAAATCAAGCTAGGGTCCTATGGGTACTCACGGTACTTATGGACTCTAACCAAAACTGACACTGATGCGACGAATTATTGAGAGGAGGTCGAAGCATGAAATTGGCTCTTCTGTATTCGCCGCTATGGGGACAGAAGAAGACAGTGGAAGCGATTGAGGAAGGAATCGTGGGCTACTTGAAGAGCTCGAGATTTCTAGGCTAAGGGTTGGGTTGTGGGTGTATAGAAAGCACAGATGTTTTGCTCACAGACGCTTAGTGGTTGTGGGCAGATGGAAGCAAATTTAAGTCTCAAGCTTCTGTTGTAGGCGTGTATTTGTTTGTGTTGTCCAGCTCGCCACTGACTGCGCTGACATAATCACCTCCGCGGCAAAGCAAGAAAAATCCATAAACCAAATCATGGGAATAACGTGCGTGATTATTTTGTAACTACGTGGATGAGGGCTCTGCCGGGTTACTGTTTCTCCAGCTGTGTAGCCTGAATCTGAGCCTGGGTCAACTATAATTGACATCTAAAGCACGCTTTATGTAATATTATATACCCCAGGAGGAGATAGGGGTATATTATTACCAGGTGTTTACACAATTAGATACATGAGGCTGCTATCACTTACCGGTATACCCCCCCAACCGGCACCTACCCACTTTTCGGCACTCCATTAGATACACAACATTTTCACCATTTTATTTCACGCATTCTAGTTCTCGTACCGTATCGAAGTTAGATGAACAAACATAATGAGGTGCCTCTCTTTGTTCGTGAAGTGGCCTTGTCACATTGTCCGTCACGCTCAAGCGCCGAAAAGTGATCAGTACGGTATGATACCGTACAGCATCCATGCTGATGCGGGCCCTTCATTAATTCTCATCGATGGGCCGCAGTCAAGAATCATGTGCATGATAGTAGGATACAAGGTTCCCTGCGACGGGCGCTGGAATCCTTTCTTCAAGCACCATACAGACAGTCCTGATTCTGACTTGCGAGGCTGAAACCATGACTCCCCCTGGACTAGCTTTCTTGAAGCGCGTAACTTTGCTCTCTTTATCATACTGTCTTGTTGGTGCTGCTTTCGCCCGCATTGCCGCATTGCTATATGGCTCGTCAATTCCGACTTGTTTGCTACTGCCTTGGCTCCTTGCGTGTTTGCCCCTCGGCTTTGCACTCAAGGTCCTTTGCACTGATCTGTTTCGTAAATACGAGGCGGCATCCATGGGAGCTCGACCTATGCCCGTCATCAAGGGAGAAAGGTTCGGAAACATCGACCTGATGTTGAACTTACTGGAGCACTTCGAGACTGGATACCCTGGTATGAGACAACACGTAACACAGTACCGAGCAACTGAATACTCAAAACTAGATCATGATCAGTGGATGGTATGACAGATGCTGTTGCGGGATACGGAAATTGCTACAATTTCCGTGTGATGTTCGACGACTTACTCTTCACTTGCGAGCCGAATCATATAAAGGTTTGGTCCTCCATCAATCTCTGTCTGACTTGGTGTGTTAACAGTAGTTCAGGCCATCCTGGCGACTGATTTTGATAACTTCGTCAAAGGTACACACCGGCTATAGTCGATCTTGGAGTACTGTGCGAATTTTTACCACAGGGAACAGATTTAGAGCTACGATGCTGAACGTGCTGGGTACTGGGGTCTTCAATTCAGATGGTGAGAGGTCATCCTGGTATCATCAATCAAACTCTCGACCCAGATCATCGTTCAGGTGAAATGTGGAAATTCCACCGTTCCATGACCCGTCCGTTCTTTAGTCATGACCGGATCAGCCACTTTAACATTTTCGATCGCTATGCCGAAGATGTGATCAACCAGATGAAATCTCGTCTTCGTGCTGGATATCCCGTGGATTTCCAGGTTAGTTACACAGAACGCCCCAATTCATATCCATGCATCTGAACACGAAACAACACCCTCAGGATGCAATTTCACGGTTCACCCTTGACTCTGCGACGGAGTTTCTCTTCGGGAGCTGTGTACACAGTCTCTCCGCAGGTCTTCCTTACCCGCACAACGTAACACCAGTCGAGGCACCCACAGGTAGCGCCGAGATCGCCAACGATTTCGCTCGTGCATTCTCCCAAGCGCAAGTCATTGTTTCTCAACGTGTCCGTAGGAGTTGGCTCTGGCCTTTGTTCGAGCCTTTTGGAGATAAGACCGAAGAGCCAATGAAAATTGTGAATGCCTACATCGAGCCTATCTTAAAGGATGCGATAGAGAAAAGGAAGATGGTCGTCATGCGCGGAGAGAAGCCCTCCGATGAGCTTTCTGACGACGATACACTGCTCGATCACCTCGTTCAACAGACAACTGGTGCGAGATTATCTTGGTGATGATGACGCGCTCCTCTGACTAATTCCATCCAGATCCCGTGGTACTCAAGGACGAAATTTTGAACATCATGATTGCTGGACGTGATACAGTAATTTTCGATTCAACGCAGTCTGAACATCATTTAATTTTTCCTGACTAGACCGCCGGGACATTGACTTTCGTCATCTATTTTTTGTCGACGCACCCCCATGTGCTCGCTCGTTTGAGGGACGAGATCATGACCAAGATTGGACCAACCGATCGTCCCACGCATGCAAGTATTCGTGAGTTGAAGTACCTCCGCGCGGTCATCAACGGTACGCCGCCCTTGGGAACATGAAACTCGACAGTGCTCACTAAAACACTGGTTACTCTAGAGACACTGAGACTATTCCCCCCTGTGTGAGTTTTTATATTTTCTGATCTTCGTTCATAAATTTATTTTTCTTCAGGCCTTTGAATATCCGGTAAGCTGAAGGATGAGTATGTCAACATCGTGACATGCTCACAGCGAGTACCAGTCAGAGTATCAAGGCTACCACTTTACCTTCCTCTGACCCGTTGGAAAAGCCTCGTTATGTCTCCGCAAATACCCCGTATGTTGCACTCCTCACTGCTGTTTTAAATGAATCTCATGCCACAGCCTTTCAGGGTATCGTATTCTGCATTCATCATGCATCGTCGAAAGGACCTATGGGGCCCAGATGGTAGGCGCACTTCGCTGGCGTTCAACTCGGCGCCCATTGATCTCCCTTATTCCAACCAGCCGAAGAGTTCGACCCCGACCGCTTCCTTGACGACAGGCTTCACAAGTACCTCACACCTCAGCCGTTTATATTCCTACCTTTCAATGCCGGTCCCCGCATCTGTCTTGGTCAACAGGTAGGCTTTTATACTGTTGATCGTTTACCTCGCTCACGACGTATTCTTGTCATCTCCAGTTTGCTTATAACGAAATATCTTTCATGCTAATCCGTCTCTTGCAACACTTCACCTCCATGAGTCTCGCACAGGAGGCACAAGCCCCTGGCACACTTCCCCCTGCTGCTTGGGCGGAGGCAGACGGCAGGAAGGCGAGAGAAAAGTGCTTCCCGAAGATGCATCTGACAATGTATGCACACGTAAGTCCCTTGTGGTTGCTCTCACAACTTCCTCGCCCTCTGACACACACATACAGGGTGGACTGTGGGTTGGGATGACCGAGGCGGACGATCAAATTATGTGAGTGTGAGGTTTGCTATGACATCCCCACATTCTTTATCTACACAAGTTACGTCGGTTCCCCGACGCATGAAGCGTATGTCTATCTATCTGTATAACACGCGCTCTGCTGGCCTACCTTCCTTGTAGTCTGTACCTGTATGTATCCAATCCCACTGTATGTTTGTTGAATGCGTTTTCGCCAAAATATGTTTGACTCATACAAGTTGGAACGCTGGTTCCGCCACGTCACCAAATTATGTACCACCATGGGACTTCAGCTACCTCGTCAAGTTGTTTTTCAGGCGTGTTGCTGTACGAACGGTCAATTCAAGAGCTACTCTTTCGTCGCCGACGGCTAGCTCGTGCTCAGTGCGAAGATTGTCTAACTCTGCTGGTGTGGTATAGGGGCGTGAACCCCGTTATAAATTGACATAGCACTAGTATCTGCGAAGTAGCCGCGCGAGTAACGGACCAAACCTGAAGTAAATTGCCCTCGCTGTCCTCAGAGCTTGCACACTTTGTGCTCAACTGGGAGTCACTCAGCAGCAAGCAGCGTCTCCACAGCAGCGCCGATCGCTTGGGGAGTCGTAGTTGACGCCCAGCGATTTACGACCTTGCCCTCCCGATCGACTAAAAACTTCTCAAAGTTCCACTATGTATAGCAACGGCCCCGTCAGACCCCAGCAGAGTCAAGGCACAGTCACGCACGAACCTTGATCCGTGTCAAGCCCAAGATTCCCGCTTTCTCGTTCTTGAGCCATTCGTAAACGGGATTGGTGTTGTCTCCATTGACGTCGGATTTCTTCATGAGCGGGAAGGTGACTCCGTGATTGCGCTCACAGAATGATGCGATGGTTGCGTCGTCACCAGGCTCCTGACCACCAAACTAGGTAGGGAGATTTTAAGAGACGAGGATTCGGAAGTGACGCGCGAGCTCACTCACTTGGTTACAAGGGAACCCGAGAATCAGGAATCCGCGGTCTTTGTATTTGTCATATAGAGCTTGGAGACCTTTAAATTGTTGATCAGTTCCCACAGAAAGGTAGCCAGTATGCAACAAATTCACCGCACCTTTGTACTGAGAAGTGAATCCACTGTAGTTCCATAGAGTTCAGTGAGTCTCGGGCTGTCTTGGGGTTTCCACAAACCCGGTGGAAACACCTGACGCACCATTCCGATGCAACATTGACAATGAGAACCACTTTGCCTTTCAATTCGTCAAAGTTATAGCTGTTTCCATTGGGAAGGTCAGCCTTGAGGTCGTAGAAATTGGTAGCCGAGGACATGGTTTGTCTTGATAGGGTGGAGTGGAACAGTTGAAAGTGCTGATGTATTGAAACAGAAATTCGTGAGTGCTCAGGCTGTTGTGAAGCTGGGAGACTTTGTATGTGGGTTCGAAGATGATACCTGTTTATAAGAGATGGAATTGATAGAAGACGAGTGGGGGACTTAGGAATCGTTGCCAATGATAACATTGGTGCGCAGAAAGCCGGTGGTTACCGGTTATCAGGAGGCAATTGAACTGATCGGGGCCCGGGATCCGACACCATCGCCGTGGCCACTTGTTCGAAAGGAAACCTTATTGTAGTGCCAAGTCACTTTCACGCAAAATCTTCTTCCTTCTTCCTGGTCGTTGCCACGTATACGTCCCAATGCTCGTGCAATTTATCAGCACCGTCTTTGTGACCACAGTGCTGGTCTGATTCAGATAAGCTCTCAACAACATACCAGCTTCGAAAACTTCACCACATTTGAGAAAATGTTTTGACGATTTTAACACACGATGTTGTCGTCGTCGTGTCACCAGGTGAGCGTTCAAGTGCTATCTTTTCTATGATGATTCTCCTTTCACCCAAAACCGAAGCTACGGCTATGGTGAAACTCTTTCACTAAAAACTAAGAACAGCCATCTGACCTTTTTCTGGTTCCCTTCTTACCCCAAATACGATTACCGAGCTGACTAGCAAAATATTAGCAGTCTAGTGGATATTCTACTTGTGTTCCTCAGAGACAAGAGATTTTGAGGTAAGTCACTAGACGCCCCCCTTGGGATTCCTTCTATTTCACGATGATAATACATTTCACCGAAACCTGAGCCACGGCGCTGGTGAAAAATCACACAAAAAACTAAGAACAGCCATCTGATCTCTTTGGTGTCCGCTTTGCCTCTGGTCTACATATACTGACTGCACTTATACTTTTTGCAGAACCCGCACCGTGCAACGCGGATACGTTTGGAAAGAGGAGCTAGACATTGGTAAATTATAGAATCTGGTATGCTAAGCTCGACGTATATCAATTAACCTGATAATCAAAAGACGGATGCTCTAATATGTTTAACCGCTTGGGGGAGACTTCGACTTCTTATTTCTGTCCAGTCAACTCGATCAACCTGGCCTCTCGCTCGCGCTGCAGTGGGGAAGTTAGCTGTGGTCAAACAAGTGGCATTGTTGACGTACATCGTCCGTTCCCTTCACGATCCGTAGTCTCTCCACCTCCCTGGCGCACTCGGCCACGCGCTCCTCCATATTCATCACAATTTCTTTCTCCGACTCCAGTCGTTCTTCCTGTGCTCTAACCTCGCCTCCCTTCCCTTCCCACCTCGCACGTTCCTCAATGCAACGGGCTTCCGCGCGAGCAACTTCTTGAGCCGTTCGAGCCTTCGCCTCGTGGAATCTACTCTCGGCCTTTTGAGCAGCACACAGCGCCTTAGCATGCGCAGCTCCGGCTCTTGCTTCCCGTTTAACAGCTGCTTTATGGAGGTCTTGGAGTGCGGCAAGCGTTTTCAGAGCTGCTTCGAGAGCTGCCTTCTCGGTGGATGATTCAGTCTTGAGAAGCTTTGAGAACTTTTTGGATTCCTTTCCTATGGTCAAGGTGTGCATGTGAGGCCAATGCCTGGTCATGAAACAAAAAACTCACTCTCTTGTTTGGTAATTTTCTCTTTCTGTCGTTGACTCAGGGCTCGCTCAGCGAGTGAGGCTCTGAACCAAACGCTCTCGTTAACGTCTGGCTTGGCATTCGGTCCTGTGAGGGCCGCGCCGTTCGTAAATGCCGTAGTAGCACCCGAGGTCGTTCCAGTTGTGCGCGTACTTCTTGTCGTGCGAACTGAGCCCTTTCTCCCGAGAGCATTGCCCCCTCCACCAAATGTGCTTGCCCCTCCGATGATCGGCCCGTCGTCTCTGCCTCCCGAGGAGATTGGGAGAGAGTGGAGAGAGGACCTCCGCTCAGCAAAACCACCTGTACTATCTGGATCCCTGGATTGGGAGCCGATAAAGTCACGTCTGCCGCCCCTGTTTTGGGAACCCATGGATGACAATGGGGGAGGATGAGCAATATACGAACGGGACAACCTCTCCCCTTTGTCATTATTACCGAGGTTACCGTCGATAGGGGCACTTTCAGGATGTTGAGAAAGACCTTGTTCATCGGCAGGCCGTCCTCGCTTGTCGCGCATGTCATCGACCCTGTCGTCTCCGCGTGAAGAGAAGTGCATGGTAGGTGCGTCGAAATACCGAGACAGCGAGGAAGGGTGGCGATCTGAATTGAAAGACATATGCACTCTGAGAAGATGGAATAAACACGACAAATGCAATTGCCAGTGGTACCACAACCGAGACAGCGTAAATAACAATTCCGACCGAAACAGTCATAACAAACATGATATGAATTTTACCCGGGTATATGATCGACGACGTCATTCTTGATCCAGTCTACTCTCCGCGTCGTCGTTCGGTGGACGATCATTTACCATAGGTCACCTCCGAGTTCGCGAGTAGCCGTCACCAGCAACTCGTCCTCCTGCTCAGCATACAACGCCTTCACTACCTCCTGCTCCTTCCACCCACCCCCCTTGACAGGTTCCAACGTGTATTCAATCGATAAAGCAGAAAGTGCTCCTCCATAGGCATGAGAGATACCTGCATCGACAAAAACCCTATCAATAACAACCCATTTGCCAAACAAAAAGATAAAACCTGTGTCAATGATGAGGACTTTACCCCCGCAGCGTGCCACGATATTTTGGAGGTTGGGCGTGTGTCCCATCACCATCCGGCGCGTACCAGTCTTCTGCAGCACCTGGTCCACGCGGGCACATACCTTGGATTCGTCCTCGTCTGCCCAGCCACGGTACCATAACGGTCCATCGCCGCCGTAAAGACGCGCCTCCTCACGGGTAGTGCCCGCAGGTAAACCAGGGTACGCATGGGGCGGGTGAGGAGGAGGCTGTGGCGAACGAGATCTCAGTTTATGAAGAAGCGACGAGGAGATGTTATTAATTGCACTCGGGAATGGCTGGAGGTTGGGGTACATCGGAGCTAGTCCACCATGGACAAAGGAGAAGGCTGCGTGTGAAAGGGGTCCAGCGTTGGCACGCGCGTACACGCTGCCTTCCTCGGGCGGGTAATCGGTGTTAGGTGGTCCAAGGAGATTATGAAGAGGGAGCCGCGCAGCAGTGGTGTAGTTGGACGCCCAAATATTACCGAGCCATCCAGTAGTAACAGCCTTCTGGCGTGCGCTGATCGAACCAAACGTTTCAATCTCGGAGGGGTACACGTATCTGTGTGCTATTCAGTATGATAGCTTTCACATCGGAGATTCTAGGGCGTACCTCCAGTCACCTGGAAGGTACTCGTCAGCACAAGGCTAGGGTGCAAAGTGAGGCACGCACCAATAGCATTCATCCATTCATGATTCCCGAGAAGGCTGACCATCACGCCACCCATACCGTGCGCCTGTTCCCTCAGCTCCTCCATCCACTCGAAGAGCTCAACAGTATCGTCACCTCTTCAAAACCATCAGCTAGCTCGGAAAGTACGAGCTGACCGCGTACCTGTCTATAATATCACCTGTCTGAACAAAGACGTCTACATTTCCACTCCAATTTCCGTCCTCGTCTACGACGCCTGCCATTTGGAGCACACGCCCTGCGTTTATTAGGTCGCCATGAATGTCACCCACAGCGATAATCCGCCGGGTGAAGCGAGGTCGTGGCTCGTCTATAGTAACTTCAGAGTCCTCGTTATCCACTTGCTCTTTGGGGTATTGGGCTCCCAAAAGTGCTTCCTGAGGCGCTCCGAAGGGGGCCTGGATAGCGGCTTGTGCATAACTTACAAGGCTAGAGAGAGCAATTGAAAAACCGAGGCCCGAGCCAAGATGGGGTGCTGGGCCCAGCGGTGAGGCGTAGGATTGGGCAAAGTACGCGAGCGAGAGGATCAGAAGCGGGAGGGCTACGAAAGCCACAGTCGATAGTCGAGGCATATTCACAGCCAGTACTGCAATTGACGTGTATTGGGTCCTCAAAATCTCGTTCGTTTGAACGCAACAACTTGAACGAGAACTTGAGAATGATCGAATGCGTCAACGGAGCAAGAGTCAGGGAAAGCGTTCGTGTCACCGCGGCTATTTGAGGGTTGGTGCCACACAACGGCCTCGAGGATTCGTCGCGTGTATGAAACCAACTGCCTGAAAACGTGTCTGGCAGTGCTACAAGCTTGCGACGGGATCTTTGTCTTCGTGATGGCCGTCTCGCCTCAATGTGTGGCACGGCATCCCCAGACTAGGCAAATCTGAGTTGGCCAGCCACGGTCACATAGATAGTAAGGATAGTAACTTGAAGACAGTCCTTCTTACTCTATCTAGTAGTACTAAGCGGTCTGGCGATGCAACTGAATTGCATCAGACGTTCAATTATCGCTCGAAGAACACAAAAATCTGATTGTGCGTTTGCTACGTGCAACCAAGTGGCAACCTCAGGGCCAGCGGTTTAACGACCAGTATTCCAGCGCTCTGGGCAATGGGCCTTGAAGCTTGAAGCTTGAAGGTCAAAGGGCACAAGTACGCCCAATCAAACTCCTAAGGATACCATGATGGACGAACTTTCTTTGACAAGTCCTCGGAACCGATTCCTTATTCGCCGGTTTCTTGGAAGGGAGAGCTCAAAAGCTAAGGGTTTGAGCAGCGAGGAAGCGTATAGCTCCGACTTTTTCGAAAGCACAGCATGAAATGCATGCGTTCCGAGCCTAGTGCCACCCCCCGTAAGCATACAAACATCCATAGGTTGATTGATTCTAAGGGACTGACCAAAGCACATTTGCCTTCTGAATATCACACCTGCCTCCACTCGCTCGAGAAACTCTATTCCTGGAGCTTTGAACAATAACCGCATACGCATATCGGATCATCTGGCGAATAGTATCTTTGAGAGGATAAGAACATCGCATCCAATCCCTGCGAGAGCATCATTTGAACATACTGTGAAAGAAGGTCACGTTCTTCGAAATGTCGGTTCCCCAACTTTCAAGGTAGCGATGCATTTTCGCCGCAGCGGTAAGGAAGTTCTGATAAATGTTCTGATGCACGACATTCCGCCTGTTCAAACTGGTGTCGTTGTAAATGATATGGCTTCTTGATTTAGCCATTCTGTACCACTAGTCATCGCCATATTGCTCTAGCTGATACAAAGAAACTGACCGTAACATTTTGTGGACGAAAGCAACTCCAGGCTTGCGACCTTTATCCACCGTGAAGGAATCTTTGAGGTCTACGTAGAAGGTTCAGAGTTTCAGATCTCCGACCCAGAGGGGAAGTTACCTATGCCATTATATCTCGTGTAGTCTGCGAGAACCGAAAGGTCTGTCATGTCAATGAGCAGCCCACACCAAGGGAAGTCTACGGAGAGAATTTTAATGAGTGTGTCCTGACCGAAATCCAAACTCCATACATTTCTGTCCAGGTTGAGTAACATTCATTATTTGGCTGTCGTAGTCGAAGTTAGTCATCGTCTTCTCTTTCGATATCATGCAGCCATATTCTGGGTGACCCCTGCTCATCACGTCCAGAAAGGACCTAGCCTTTCGCAGGCTGGTGGTCACGAAAAGATAGTCATCGACCAGTCTAAGTAGGAGCTGGATAAAAGCCTGAGCGAAATCGACGAGACGACAGTTAGTCGTGACTTACGCTTTGTTGGTCGTTCGTGGAACTGAATTCACCCAGTTTCCTCTTTTCTAGGTCACCGTAACAATACGAACACAGCAACGTAGAGAGCACGGATCCCTGAGGGATACCCACGACCTGGCGATAATAGCGGTGCCCTATCTAAGCGCCAGTTCAGCGTCATAGTTAATCTGGTGTGCCATTTCGTCACCCACCTTGACAAGGTTTTCGGTGATGTGTTCTTCAAGTAGCTGCATTGCGTTTCGCTTGCTCTCGAAACTGTAATTTACCTTTGACGAATCGACGAGGAAGGAAAGAGGTAAGTGGGCGATATCAACTTAGCATTTCTAAATACCTGGTCAATAAATATGGTATGTCGCAAGGCTTGAGCCATGTCGCGAGCATGGGCTATGAAGTCGGGGTGTTCGTCTGTGAAAACTTCAAGGTCAGCTTAGAACAGGCCCATCGTGCAGTTCAAGCAACCTTCTGGATGCGCTTTCTTAATGTACGCCCGTCTGATCTTCCCAGCAAGTGGAGTCATTTGTGCATATTTTTGAATGATATAATTGTCCTGGACAAGCGGTTAATAGTTATGGTGCCCGAAGTGTGCCGCGATGTTACCTCTGATATGAGCTGCTGCAGGATCTTGAGCAGGGTGGATTGTTCGATTGTATCGAAACAAGCCTGAACATCGACTTTGACGAAGTACAGCTTTGGCCTGGTTCCTTCAGACCGATTGCTCTATTCAAATGTCTTCGGGTACTTACGCTTTGCCCGAAGCGCTGTCCTCGAGCAACCTTATCTTGTATTCCTTCAGCCGTGTATAAATCTCGTTGTGTCCAAAGACAGAGGCACCAAGCAAACCAGGATGACTTTGCTGTGAAAGGCATTGTAATTTATGTCTGTAGCAGCTGGGCCTCTTACCTTCTCATGCGCCAGTATCTGGAAGGTCGTCTGAAGGATCTGATTGATAGATTGCTCGGGGCCACGGTGTAAAGTCTGACAAGATGTCATCATCAATTCCTTCAAGACCACACCTCACGCCCGTACCTTGTGTTGGCTAGGCCTACGCCTCAAGTTGACAATCGGGCGCACTCCAGTCTCCTTGGGGAGCAAGCGAACAAATGAAAAGCCTAGTCTGCGCTGTCGGAGGATCTCTACTGCTTCTTCCTGTGGGGCAGCAGTCAGCGAGTGACAAAGGGCAACGAACGAGAGCAAACCTTTTCTATTTCCTGGAAGGTTTTCTCGCTGAGCTGATCGATCAGCGGGGCGCATAGGATCTCCCAATCATCGTGTCTGAAGTATAGTACTCGGCCGCGAAATGCGGAGGAATCTGTCACGTAAAACGTCGTCTGTAAAATGTTTCAAGTTACGGGACGGAATTAATAAAGGATATATCAACGAGGTACCAACCTTGATCAGCGGAATGACGAAGGAGTCGAAATACCAAAACATGAATTCTTCCAACAATTCCCGCCGTTTCAGAGAATCCGTGACGGACACTCGTGGCTGATGCTGGGCAGCAGCTCCTGGCGGGATAAGCCAATCACATTCAGCGGTGCTGAAACCTTGAAGGACATGGTGCAGCGAAAGTGTCTCATATCGTCCGCCAGTGATAAACTCCTTGACATCTGTCACGGGCTATATCTCACCCATCAACATACAACTGCAGGATGACGTACAATTTTGAACAAGTTTAAAGTTCCTCCGGCATCCCCAGAATTGCTTGGGAATAACGATCTTCGTGACGAGCATGACATAACGAAAAACCTATGTGGAAATAAGCCTTCGCCATGGACAGACATTATGACATACATACCTTGACATTGCTGCATGCAAACTCGATAAATCGAGGTTTATGCTGAGCATGTCTCCTGGCCTGAGAGAGCGCTTGAGGTAAAATTGAGTTTCCAGCCGAATCAACGGACATGTCGGCACTGCGCGTTGTTGGTTGAGACATCAGGTGAAGAGAGTGCTCAGACACCATTTCCTAATGCCGTTAGGGACCACGTTTCGCTTTGCCCATAAGTCATGCTCACCAAGATAATGCTGCTATCCATCGTCTGGTTGTCAGAAGTAGTGATCTGACCAAAGTTTCCGATTAGAATGCGACCCACACTTGAGATCAATGAAGTGTTGTTACTTTTGACGGGCAAACTTTGTTACACAAAGGCTTGTAACCGCATTTGCCATGCCTCCAGATCATCTTTTCCGTCAACGGAAGAATATCCTTGAGACGTTTGGGAGTTTTACAGCGTCCTAATAGCTATACAAGGCGTCAATCTCGTGCTTAGAACTCGAGGTACTTCTCACCTTGATGTCCCGTTCCCTGTCAGAATAATCCGGTTGTTGGTACTTCTCCTTTCGGTTTGTGACATGGCTGAAGACATTTGGGAGGCCATACTGCAAAGGAAATATATATTTACTGAGGTGACGGGCATCGTTTGCTAGTTTCCTAGGGTCGGGATCTTTGTATGTGGCAGGGTTGGGACGCACTCTTTTGGAGTAAGATGGATGCAAGCGGTTGAGCACATCTAACTGGGAATTAGTGTCGGAATTTTTGTGAAACCGAAAAGGTATTACGTTGATAGGGCAATCCAACGACTATTCGAAAAATAGCGGGATCTCGGTTAGGCCTAGCATAAAACAGTCGGCCCCGTAGGAATGATATATCCGCTGCAGTACGACTACGTATGGTGAGCACACCATGTTAGAGAGGTTCTGCATAATGTTACTTCACCTCTCGACAACTTGATTGAGAACGTGTCTCACTGAACTTCCGATGGGATATTCACGGTTATTGGATGTCGTCCTGATCAACTTCAGTCGTTTCCGGGGCTGTGTCTCATGTGGGGATTCTCGCTTTCGTTTGTGCACTCGACCAGGTAGTTCATGAGGAAGAAACATGCCCGATGGTGGTGGCATAAACATCAGCGGCTCACCCGTGAGCTGACACAGACAGTCGTTAGGTAAGGATATGAATAACGAGGTCTTCAGAAGAAGATGTAGCATTGCATCTGCGCCAATTCTTTAGACATTGCTCAGTCTTTCATTCTGCACCAGTCAGTTGTATGTTACCTTTGCAGTAGAGTTTCCCACACTGGCGCATGTAGGGCTGTGACAATTGTATTGACAAAGCGGTTGATGATCCCGGAGGAGGACGCATGAACCCTTTCGGAGTCTTGAACCTAAGTGATAGTTAGGAGGGGATACTGAGGATAAGATGTCACGCCACGTACACGATGGTAGCCTGAGGCAATGATATTATTGGGCCTTGATCTGGACGCCAGGAACAGCCGTTCATGCGCTTTCTGTATGACCTAAGAGAACGTTGTCATCCCCTGAGGAGGTTGGCAAGCGAAACTTGGATGTGAACCTACGTCTCGCATGTACATCAGTGGTGGCACCGCCGCGAAGCATGGGCGCTGTTTGGAGGCGTTTGATAGACCGACATAGGATGTCTTGAGCAGATCCTCGTACTCTTGAGAGTCATTGCCTGGCACTAAAAAAGGGACACCTGCACTGGACGTATCAGATCCACAATATGATGGTGCGAGGATTTCGCGCAAGTAAGATTCAAGCAGGACTACCTCGTCGAAGTAGGTGTCGAGGACGGAGAGAGTAAGTGACCTGTTCAGTTTCAGCGACATAGAATCCTATAACCTTTGAAATTATCAAATGGTTATGAGTTTCTGCCCTGTCGCGGCGCGTGGGGTTCAGTGATTGATGGAGCGTGCTGTGCAACGGTCGCCGTCCACTAAGGCAAGTAGTGAATCAGAACGTAGTTATGAAACTTAACACGAAGCTTCGAGCTTCGACTTAAAGTCCTTCAAGTGGCTACTCTGCTACCGACACGCCACAAGCGCGTCCACTTGATGGTCACGTGCCATTCACGCTGAAGCTTCGGGGATCGGGCAATCGTAACAGAGGGTGGTAAGTCAGTCAGATAATTAGGCCACTGACCTCGACGTGTCAGTACGGGGCAGGTAGCCTGGTGGCGGGAAACCGAATAGATACCATTGCAGCAGTCCTACTGATGTACGTATATACAACTTTGCATTCATCTAATGCAGTCATAGCTAATACTTACTAGTTAATCATATAATTATAATGTACAAGGCATCAGCAAGATTCACGCTTACCGTGCTTATTCCACCCCCACAAATACCTAAACAATATAAGCATCCTAAGTAATTTAATAGGACAACCTCCGTTTTTTATGTTCCTTGTTTGCTACTTATGATGTTACTTACTTGCTGACTTAGGTATCTTTAGACAAAACTAGATGATTTATCGAAAATGCATTCAATAAACACACACAGCTGTGGGGTTGGATACATTATAGGTACAGACTACCAGGAAGGTAGGTCAGAAGAGCGTGTGCTATAGCCTATAGTATATGTACGCTTCATGCATCGGGGAAGCGACGTAGATTACACATATGTAATTACTAGTGAAGAATGCATAGGGATAGACTGACAGGGAATGTCATGGTGAACCTCACACTCACATAATATTTTCGTCGTCCGCCTCGGTCATCCTAACCTACAGCTCGCCCTGCATGTACGTGTCAGAGGGCGAGGAAGTTGTGGGAGCAACGAAAAGGGACTTACGTGTGCATACGTCGTTAGATGCGCCCTTGGGAAGGACTTTTCTCTCGCCTTCCTGCCGTCTGCCCTCGCCAAGTAGTAGGGGGGAGTGTGCCTGTGGATTGTGTCTTCGGCGCGAGACTCATGGAAGTGAAGTGTTGCAAGAGATGGATTAGCATGAAAATTATTTCGTTATCAGCAAACTGGAGATGACAAGAACACGTCGTGAGCGAGGTAAACGATCAACAGCATGGAATCTTACCTGTTGACCGAGGCAGATTCGGGGACCTGCATTGAAGGGTAGGGATATAAACGGTTGAGGTGTGAGATACTTGTGAAGCCTGTGGTCAAGGAAGCGGTCGGGATCGAACTCTTCGGCTAGTTGGAATAAGCAATCGGCGCCAACTCCAACGGTAAGTGCGCCTACCATCTGGGCCCCATAGATCCTTTCGGCGATGCATGATGAATGCAGAATACGACACCCTGAAAGGCTGTGGCATGAGATTTATTTAAAACAGCAGTGACGAGTGTAACATACGGGGTATTTGCGGAGACATAACGAGGCTTTTCCAACGGGTCGGAGGAAGGTAAAGTGGTAGCCTTGATACCCTGACTGGTACTCGCTGTGAGCATGTCGCGATGTTGACATACTCATCCTTCAGCTTACCGAATATTCTAAGGCCTGAAGAAAAATAATTTATGAACGAAGATCAGAAAATATAAAAACTTACACAGGGGGGGTAAACTTAGTGTCGCTAGAGTAACCAGTGTTTTAGTGAGCACTGCTGAGTTTCATGTTCCCAAGGGCGGCGTACCGTTGGTGACCGCGCGGAGGTATTTCATCTCACGAATACTTGCATGTGTGGGACGATTGGTTGGCCCAACCTTCGTCATGATCTCGTCCCTCAAACGAGCTCGCGCCTGGGGGTGCGTCAACAAAAATAGATCACGAAAGTCAATGTCCCGACGGTCTAGTCAGGAACAGTCAAATGATGTTCAGACTGCGTTGGATCGAACATTATTGTATCACGTCCAGCAATCATGATATTCGATGTCTCGTCCTTGAGTACCACGGGATCTGCATGGAATTAGCCAGAGGAGCACATCATCATCACCGAAATAATTTCGCACCAGTTGTCTGTTGAGCCAGCCAACTCCTGCGAACACGTTGAGAAACGATGACTTGCGCTTGGGAGAATGCACGAGCGAAATCGTTGGCGATCTCGACGCCACCTGTTGGTGCCTCGACTGCTCTTACGTTGTGCGGGTAAGGAAGACTCGCGGAAAGACTGTGTACAGAACTCCTGAAGAGGAACTCCGTCGCAGAGTCAAAATCGAACCGTGAAATTGCATCCTGAGGACGTCGTTTGGTGTTCAGATGAGATGAGATGAGATGAATATGAATGGGGGTGTTCCATGGAAATCTACGGGATATCCAGCGCGAAGATGAAACTTCACCTGGTTGATCGCATCTTCAGCGTAGCGATCAAAATGTTGGAGTGGGTGATCCGGTCACGAGTAAAGAATGGACAGGCATGGAAGTGACGGTGGAATTTCCACATTTCGCCTGAACAATGATCTGAATTGAGAGTTTGGTTGATGGTACCAGGTCCTCTCACCATCTGAATTGAAGACCCCAGTACCCAGCGTGTTCGGCATCGTGGCTCTAAATCTGTACCCTGTAGTAAAAATCCGCACTGGACTCCAAAACTGACCAGACTGAGTGTACCTTAGACAAAGTCATCGAAATCAGTTGCCAGGCTAATGTTAGCAAACCAGATCAAACGAAGCTCGATGGTCGATAGAGGACCAAACCTTGATATGATTCGCCTCGCAAGTGAAGAACGAGTCGTCGAACATCACACAAAAATTGTAGGAACCTTCGTATGCCGCAACGCCATCTGTCATGGCATGGGCCGCTGATCATGGTATAGCTTGGAGTATTCAGTTACTCGGTACCGTGTTACACGTTGTCTCATACCAGGATGTGCAGTCTCGAAGTACTCCAGTGATTTTAGCATCAGATGGATATTTCCGAATCTTTCTCCTCTGATGACGGGCATAGGACGAGCTCCCATGGATGGGTCTCCTCGTATTTACGAAAGCTGCCTGAGGGGCAAACACGCAAGAAGCCAAAGCAGCAGCAACAAGACAGTATGATTAAGAGAGCAATGTTACACGCCTTACGAAAGCTAGTCCAGGGGGGGTCATAGTTTCAGCCTTGCAGATCCGTCTTGCTGTTCGGTGTTTGGCACTACTTGCAGAAAGGAACAACCAAAATTCTATTGTCCAGGGGTACCTTATATGTAACTTGGGTCATCCACTAATTAACGGACGAGGCGCGGGACAGCAGGGATGACGAAGCTAAGAGTCGCCAATTTCGCTTCGCTGCAGTGTTAAGTGGCAGTGAAAGCAGTCAAAACGGTCATTGACTGGGACTGTGACTTGTCATAGTAGCTTGCAATTGACTGTGATTAGTCTCGAGTCGTTATATGAAAGTCGGGTGAAAACGGGAGGTGGATGTTCCCTCCGACGATTGAGAGTGCCTGGAATCCCAGAACGTCTCGAGACTATTATGACCGCAGCCTGAACGTTAACAGTCATTGACTTTTTTGGCCAGGGGAGCTTCCTTTGCTCGAGAGACTTGGTGGTAGAACTGCCACAGTACTATGGCATTTAGAGTGGAGATAGAGAAGGAGAATGTGTAGACCTGAGTACACGTGCGTTGTGGTAATTCGCGCTGGCACGAAGCTCCCGCACCTGGAAATCGGTGAGTGAAACATTACCGAGGATAAATCATAACCACGAACTCTCCCCAAGCTGGCAAATCTTGGACGGATCTCGGCCGAAGATAAGCAAGACTGAGGTCTGATAGATCTGATCATCCGAGCGACTGGGCCGAATATTGAATGCTAATAGTAATACTGACATCCTCACACTTTTCGAATTCTGCATCCACTTCATACCTTTGATTCACTGACGTGGCCACACTGCTGGCAAATGGGCTGTCTACGAGTATGGGTGACTAAACCCAGTCTTAAAGATTTTTATGATTGCGCTACGCTATTAGCCCAATGAAAAAACCAACGTTCGTGCTAGGGGAGCGTCCGCAGCGGTTCCGTAACATTGGCCAATCCGCAGCCTGAGGCGGGTCCGAATCAGAAGGCCATCTGGTAGAAATCAGAAATTCGGATGTACATATACAAAATAAGCTCTGAGACATAACTTGGTCCTGCAGACGGCGAAACTACGCCCGCGTCGACATCTTCCTCGACAGACTTTTCAAACGCTCGGCATTAAGCTTCCTCCGTGCGACATCATTTTCTACAGTCGAGTTGTTCCGCACGACACCTGCGTTTGACCTGGGCGCGACAGTGTACGTGCCGAAATCTCTCTGTGGGATCATGACTGCATTCTTCCTAATCCGGTTCTTCTCGCCTTCTTTGGCACGTGCCAGGATGGCGTTGAGACGCTCATTTGCACGCTCATTGCCCTCTTCCAGTGCAGTAGGTACCACACGATCGCGGTACGACGCGCTACGCTTGATGATAGGACGAGACCAAATGGAGACGAGATCATTGGCGATGCGTTGCACGTCTGCTGTGACACGTTTGCATTTTGTGTAGAATAGGATGATGCGACCCAATCCCGACTCCTTCAAAACTGCACTATCGATGAACTCCATCTTCTTAAGGATAGGGAAAAAATCCCGTTGGATGTTCAAGGCAGGCAGCGAGCGGTCTGGAAGGGGTTCTAACCACCTACGCACACCCTCAAGGAGGTTGTTGTCTATAATCGACTGTGATAGGGACTGCCTATGTGTTATTGTAATCAGCATCGGCGGTGCCCTAGACCCAGGATGTGGCGTACTTGCGAAGGACCTCCATTACTTGAGGGAGAAGCTTAAGCTTGCTTGTTGCAGGAAGTTTCTCGCGGTTCGCTTGTTCGTCATCTGCTGCGGCGCCCAACATAGCTTCACGGAGACGGGAGACCTCCTCATCCGCAAAGCGATCGAGAACATCCTCATCGTCCTTCTTGCGCTTCTTTTGCCTGGAGGCTTTCTTCGGTTTTAGTATAGCGTCGAATTGCATGTCCAGACGACGTTTATTCGCTGGGGAATAGTTTGTAAGCCACCCTACCAGTAGGGTTCTTGAGCATACGAAGACGAGAACCAACCTTTTTCGGGCGGAAGATCATTCAAGTCTTCTTCTGTGAGCTGTTTTCTCTTGCGTTTCTTTTGAGCCTGGCGGGCATCCCCATCATCTGTACGTCGCTTGACCTTGCGCTTGGGTTTTGAAGGACGCTCTTGCTCATATGCATCGCTAGATTCGCCAGACGAGACAAACGCATCCTGTTCGGCGGGGGCACGCTGCTGACGCTGACGGTTTTGCGGGACCTCTGTGATGGAAAAGGTCAATTGTGAAAAATGTGAACACAAGGAGGGGGACGTGCCATCTTCCTCTGAAGATAATTCGGAGCCATCACCGAAGATATCACGCTCGAGGTCAACCTAGCACGCCGCAGTCAAATTAGCAGTTTGTGACGAATTGCATGAGCTAGAGTACACGCACAGCTGGCGCCATGATTGACAGTTGGGATGAATGTTATGCCAAGATGGTTTAGGCGCGCCGAATTGGAGTACAAACGGTAACAAATAGGCAATAAGCGAGATTGCGTAATCATGACGGGTGGGTGCATTATGGAACCAATTACTAGACAATCCCTCAACTCAACAACCCCCCTCACTAAAGACCAACCAGTAGTACTTAAATTACTACGGATGCAATGTTTCCCTTCCTTGCGATGGACCCGTATCCAGAGAGGACTCCCTCCCTCACAAACTCTGACTCTTCCTCTACCTCCTCTGACCCTCCCTCTACAGATGCTGCCGTGATAGACCTATATCATAGCGAGGGCAGGCCACTCCCCCCTCTTCCCTACCCGTACACCCGAAAACCACCACAGCTCACTCAAATTCCTCTGGAAAAACGTAATTTTCCCCTCATGTCCTCTCGGCCTCCCACGCAACAACGGTCCAGCCAAGACATCCCTCCGACCTCCGCATCCCCGCTATCCAAATCTAAAGCATGGAAAAGGATGCATCGGAATGCCATCTTGGCCCTCCGTCAGCCTCGAATCCTCGCTCAGCTACTGCGCTTCACCACTTGGGATGATTCCTACTCTCTTTTCGCTACCTGCTCAGGGATCAGGCGTCTTTGGAACGTCCATCAACTCAGAGATCTCATACTTTCTCGACATGTGCCTGGATACCGTCTAGCCCTGCGGCATAGAGATCTTGCAATGTTTCAGGATGTGGAAGTTTCCCTCCATGATCTCGATGTACTATGTGCGTTTTGACGTTACTATCCAAACCTTACTCTGATGTGGGTGCGCACCTTCGTCATCAGTACTCTCCCAACGAGTTCCACTCCAACAATACCCAATGCATGCTCTTGACAGTTTGTCCAGACCGCCGTCTCATGATCCAACTCACGATGCTGTAGCAGCAAAAATTTCCGATCGACTTGCTACCCTTGCCAGTACTCATTCGCGTTTCGTTCTTCTTCTGCAGTCCATTGTCCATAGTTCCCCATTACCGCTACCCATTGACTTTGACCTCCCGCGCCAGCCATCTCGTTCGCCTTCTGCACCCGGCTCTCCGCCTCATGGTGTCCGCGAGCTCACCTTCCCAGCTCCGCTGTCATGCTTGTCCGATTTATCCGATGCAGTGGCCTCATCTAATGACAGTACCCATAGTTCATCAGGTCCACGGCGCTCAATCGACAGGGGTGTACTGCCTCAGAATACCCCTCATTCACGTACGACCAACTCGAGCCCCTTATCACGCGATCCGCATGCTACTTTTGGTGACAGCACTCTCGTGTCGGGCCCGCCGATGCAGGCACCCAAGACAAGGAGAATTTCTATATTTGGTCCACAAAAACCTCCACCTCCGCCTCCAACGGAACCTCGGGCACTCAAGTATGCGGGCTGGAGACGAACAACTGCGGCGCCCCGCGCATCAAATGCACCGCCAGTACCTCCATTTTCCCAAGCAGTTGGATATACCTCCGAGGAGGACATCTCGCAGCGTTTCGGCCGTCCTCAGAGACGGACCTCCGTTGATTTTTCCAGTTCGTCTTCTTTCACTAGCGGTAGTTCATCTCCGTCTTCTGCTGGAAGAACACCTAACGACATCCGTATGCCTAATTCTCCCCATGACCTCTATTTTGCAACTTCGAGGACTCGTGCCCCTGTTCTACGTGTATTCGTCCCTTGCTGTGTCCTCTCGCCAGCAACCACAGCAGCGTGCGAAGACCAGCTCATGACAGCGGGACTGTGGGAACACCTCTCCACCGGAGATATAGTTTGCAACTTGGGCTACGTTCCCTCGATCTCAGACGCCGGTACAGATCCATTGGATGCTCCTGGCGAGCAGGACAGACCTAACTATCACGACACATGGCTGCTCTTCAACGGCGACGGTCTCGTTCCATTCGTCCTTCCAGCCCCCCCAGCACTTGCGGACCCGCTGAGCCTCCCGACGCCGTTTTATTATACCCATCTCATGCCTGCCCACGTGAACCCTAATTTTGCATTTGCCCCTCCGGGCGGAGGAGTTCCAGACACCACTCTCGTGAAGGTCGCAACTCGTGTTCCCAGCCCGGTCTCACCAGGCGGCTGGGCAATGGCGAAGAAGTTCATGTGGGTTGCGCGCGCCCGTGTTGGGATGTGCTTCCTGGATGTGGATGATGGACTTGGAGAAGGATGGAGAGGAGAGTGGGTTCTTGAGGCAGAGGGGACCAAGGAAGGAAGACAGACTCTCATTGATTGTATCTCTGGAGTCTCGGGAGAGATTTTCGTATGGGAGCTAGTCCGCGAGAAGAGCAGCGGAGGGCGTATATGGTTTCGGTAAGCAATGTTTCATTCTGTGCGGTTTCTCATGCCAACCCACTCGTCCCGGCAGACTTGTAAAGCCTCTAGCTCCACCCAAGGACAATTCAAGGAACATTCAAATAATTCGCTCTCGATTATCCTAAGGCACTGACAATTTCAAACCTAGATCATGTACTATAGGAACACCTACCCCATTACGCCAAGGGACGCCGCACTTGCTTCAACTTTCACCACTTCTACTGCTTTGCACCTTGACGGCGCCACATGGACTCGATCTAGAGCTGTTACAGTACTTATCTGTGTCCATAATGTAGAGTCGTCACCATCTTTGCCCATGCTATGCATCCCTTCATTCGCGTTTTCAGTCGTCATTCTTGTTTGTAGTGCTATCATTATGGACAATTTATCATTCTTCTCGGACAACGGTATTTAATTGAATGCTGATCACGGGCAATGGCAGGCAACATGATAGCATTGATCTTCAAAGGTTCAGGTAACTATCATGTGAGCTTGACGACACTGGCGTTAAAGAACCGGGTCAGATCAAATCCTCCCTCTGGGGCCTTGACCACCCCGGCTTTCTCAAGAACCCTGAACCACAGTATAAATATATTAGTGCACTGCTGGCGTAAATGCCTTCTTAGTACGCACGCCAGGGTGTCTGTAAGGACGTGGGTCGGAATTTCCGCGCAGTCTTCTGGGTACTCGACAGTCTTTATCCATGCCTGGCACGTGTTGTCAGTGACGCAGTCATATACTCAGGGGCGGGGCCTGGATCACCTTGACGTCCTCTTCAGGGTACCCGAACTTCTCTTTGATAAATTCCACGCTTGGACCTGCCCTTTGCTCGGGGGACGAAAACGACCGCACATAGCCTGAGAGACTCTCCAGAAACTGACTCACGTCTGATGCACGTGTGCGCGAGGGGTGTGCTGCGATGAGCCATGACGGCCACGGAGTAGGGACGTCGCCGATCTGCGGACAATCAGACTATGCAATGGATGATGAAACAAGCACGTCGACACACAAAGCGGCACTGTGCGGCATCTACGAATGGTTTCGTGGTGAACCACTCCCACATGAACGCACTCGTTGACCCGTCGTTTACGGAATTAATCAATCCTTGGATGTCGTTGTTGACTGCACGGTTCCACCGGAATCAGAACATTGATTGTACGGAAGCGATGAGTGGCACAGGAAGGAACCTACTTTGGAATGCGAGGTCGTCAGTTGGCCAGCCTTGTTGCAGGGCCATCACGTATGCCATGGTCTGACTCCCACTGTTTGATTCGTCCGTGATCAGGACAAGGCACGTGCATGCAAATATTGCCACACGGACCCACCTGCCATTTCTTGAGATACCGAGAGTCGTGCCTTGCAGATCAGATATTTGATTATACGGAGAATCCCTCTGCCCGGTTATAACGGCCCTGTAAGCGCAAACTCGTGATCACCCTCTTGCCACAGATAACTGTGCACGTGCCATCTGAGGGGAGAGATAACGTAGCTTCCCACAAGCTTGTACGCCTCTGAACCCTTTGCAATCCCCGCTATCAGGGGATCAGTGAGGGCACTAGAAGACGTTCGGAGACGAACAACAAGTCACGTCAGAAACACGAGCTCGAAGGTGTTCATGGAGATAAAGCGCACATCGCGATGTCGATCTCGTTGTTTGTGAGACGGGAGATGAGTTGCCCCGTTCCACCTGCCGTACATTCAACGTGCCATCGATAACCCAACGCGAGTAATCGTCGATCAAAACGCACTAGGGCATTCCAAAAGGGTGAACGTCTTGTCTTGGTCTACTGCTGCGAACTGAAGCAGGGGGGAGCAAAAATGTTCTCGAACTGGGTATCCACGTTCGTTAGCGCCAACGCTTGCAAACTGTTGGGTGGCAGTCACCGTATCCTACTCGCAGAGGCATTTCGTTGTAGTGGATAGAGCAAGAGTCAGTTGAAGGTAGGCTTGAGAACCGCGGTCATGCAGCTGGGAGATAATATAAGATGTTCGATCATTGACAAGGTTTTCTATTCGTGGAGTTACCCCTATCCAGGACAATGTCTGTCGTGCCAAGGATGAAAACCCCCTTGTTGGTCTCAATAGCAGAAGTACAGAACCACTACACTGAAATAACTGAACACGCGGTCACTGTATCAGAATCATCCATGCAAGCACAAAGTAGAAGAGCCTAGTGAAGGTTCAGATCGAGGGTAACATGGGTACAAAACGGCGACCTACAACAGAGGGTATACGGCAAGAAGGATACGCTGTCGTTCTATCTTCGTGCCGTCCAAGAAGTTCACAGATGCTGTGTCGTCGCTGTGAGTAAACATCGGTGCAGGAGAGAAAGCGGCTAAATACCCCAGACACACCAAGCCCACGCGGCTAGTGCAATCGGCACTCGGACCCAGATGATACGGACGAAGCAGGATATAAGCGCTGCTACGTCTAACGGTGCTATGCAGTACCCCAGCACGCATAAGCCTTGGAAGAACGAACTGGGGGTGCATTCATGTAAGTGCATCCATATCACTCGTTTCGCACTCCTACTCACACTCTGCCTCCAAGCAACTACGAGTAAAATATCAGGAATAGGGTACAGAACTGCATGCTTTAACCCTTACCTTTGCCTGCACGGTCACGACGAGAGACCCAACAGACACTATCACGATCACGCTCGTGAACACCCCGAGTGCTTGACTAGCTGGTGCCTAGGGTGCAAACCTATGAGTCTTGACCAAGAACAAGGCTGCAAGAACTTGCGTACATTCACGCTAAGCATGGAACCAAGGCCAAGGCAAAGTAGAAGGGGACCCCACAAATCCCAGTCCCTGCGACGGGTTAGATTATCTACACCAAGAAAGATAAAAACTAAACCTGCTTCAAGACTTCACGCCCGCTGGTTCTACGTGGGTACAACACTTGAACCAATTTTGAATATATCGACAGGAGGTCGCGTGCCTACGTGTCAGTTGTTAGCAAAATGCGCGGGGCCAAGGGCACATTTACACAAACAATGGTAGTAGTGACAGGCTCGTCAAGGGTGTCAGCTCCGGTGTATCTAAGGTCAAGGGAATCAGTTGTATGAGCAGATAATAACACGGATACGTACCGAGTCTCAACGCGAATACCTCCTACAGTCTGCCTAGGTGGGTTACTGGGCCCATTCGACCTGCCAATGTTCCCCGACACTCCGGGTGCGGTGGTGCCACCCGGCTGTCCGAGTTGCTCTGGTGCACAGGACTTTCCTTTGTCTAATACTGGCGGAGCCAGACCAGGAGCAGTGAACCCAGGAATGTCTTGCTCGTCCAGGTCATCGTCTTCGTCTGAGTTAACGGTGAGTACGTGACGCGGCAGAGCAGAAAATCAGCATGCCTGCTTCGATAAATCTCGAGGAAGATGTTAATGGTATTGTCACCGATGTGTGATCCATGTTAGAGGGTCCTACAGTTCACTGTCTGAGGCAGCTGCGACGAGTATTGGGGGATAGCCAATATGGTCATGTCACGTGCACATTACCACGCTCGCACCTATGACTGACGCGTCGGCCTCTTCAATCATCGTTCCGGACAACGACAAGATACACACAACATGGTCTGTATCATTCACCTCGAAGCCATGTAATAACTGACCTTATACAGGGTAACGCACCTTCTGGAATGCCACCTTCCCAAGGGCAACAAAACCCAGATGACAAGGACAAGAAAGAGCAGTCTCAGAAGAAGAAATGGGAGCCCCCGCTCCCAACGCGAGTGGGCAAGAAGAAAAGACGCGGCCCAGCAACAGCCTCCAAGCTACCCCCAGTCTACCCCAGCACGCGATGTCGCTTGCGACTACTAAAGATGGAGCGCATCAAAGACTATCTTCTTCTCGAGGAGGAGTTCATCCAGAACCAAGAACGGCTGAAGCCAGAGTCGTCCAGAGAGGAGAAGAACCAGGATGAGAGGTCAAAGGTCGACGATCTCCGTGGAACGCCAATGGCAATTGGAACGCTGGAGGAGATTATCGATGACGACCACGCGATCATCAGTACAGCATCTGGACCAGAATCATATGTGTCTATCATGAGTTTCGTCGACAAGGACCGCATCGAGCCTGGGTGTTCGGTACTGTTACACCACAAGAATCAAGCCGTGGTTGGTGTTTTGGAAGATGACGCGGACCCCCTTGTTAGCGTCATGAAACTTGAGAAGGCCCCGACGGAGAGCTACGCCGATATTGGTGGTCTCGAGCAACAAATACAAGAAATTAAGGTATGAGCAGCGAAATGTGTAGTGGTGTACCGGGTATTAATTGCGTGCAGGAATCTGTCGAGCTCCCGCTCACGCATCCAGAACTCTACGAAGAAATGGGTATTAAACCACCCAAGGGCGTCATTCTGTATGGTGTTCCCGGAACAGGAAAGACACTCCTTGCCAAGGCTGTCGCAAATCAAACTTCGGCTACCTTTTTGCGTGTCGTCGGTTCTGAGCTCATCCAGAAATACCTCGGTGATGGGCCCAAACTCGTGCGAGAACTATTCCGAGTGGCTGAAGAACACGCACCCAGTATCATCTTCATTGACGAGATTGATGCTGTTGGTACTAAAAGGTATGTTGAAAGCGCTGAAGATACCTCCTATCTTGACGCACCACATTGTTTAGATACGATTCGACGTCGGGAGGGGAGCGTGAAATTCAGCGTACGATGTTGGAGCTGCTGAACCAGCTCGATGGTTTCGACACTCGCGGCGATGTCAAGGTCATCATGGCTACCAACAGGATTGAAACACTCGACCCAGCTCTCATTCGGCCCGGTCGTATTGACCGGAAGATCGAATTCCCTCTACCGGATGTGAAGACGAAGCGGCATATTTTCCGGTACGTTACACTATTTGTGGTTTTCCCAGCCTTGCTCAGCCGTCTCGCATAGGTTACACACAGCACGGATGAGCTTGAGCGAGGATGTTGATCTGGAGGAATATGTCATGGCGAAAGACAACCTCTCAGGTGCCGATATCAAGGCTGTTTGTACGGAAGCAGGTCTACTTGCGTTGAGAGAGCGGCGAATGCGGGTGAAGAAAGCCGATTTTACAACGGCAAGGGAAAAGGTTAGTGGTTTGGTTGAGTTTGCGTACTGTTCTCACTGTGCTTTGCAGGTCCTGTACAGAAAGAATGAGGGCACTCCAGAAGGACTCTATCTGTAGATGTTTATCATGTCTTTTTTCGAGCACTGCAATCTTTCTCTTGAGCGGGTATATTAATCGAGGGCCCGAGTGTACTGTGAATCAGCAGTGTACCAATCTGAGTTCTTGTGCTCAAACTCAGAACATTAACTGGTTCAATGTTCTCAGGGGATCCTTTGACCAATTCACCCCGCGTCTTTTAGCGAACCTCTATCAACCTTGGAACGGTGTCAACCTGTCTTGGCAGTGCCGCACCCCCTTTCATTAATCGTTCACGATGATTCGCGATTAGATCACACGGTAACGATCGACACTTTTCTTCATATACAGACTGATGCTACAAACGATGCAACCAATGGTACAACTATCCATAAAGGGTGTGATGTTAACTGTACCGTAAATTTGTAGCTGCCTATTCTGATTCACTCAGAACCCACGACGATCAACGGTAGGTCAAGGTGAGAGCAGTGTTGTGCAACCGCTGGGAAGAAAGTATTCGGAGATGCAACGCAGGCAGGGGGGGAACGAAGGCGAGTCGGAAATAATGGTGAGTAAGGGATGGTGGTGAGTTTGTACAAGCCTATGAAATCAGTAGAGACGAAACGGGAGTGAGTGTTGAGTGAGCACGAAAACATGTGCAAATGAGATAATGAGTGACTAGAGCTGCAGTTATATATAGGTCAAGCATCCAGCATCCAGGCCCAGCTTGTTCAGAGAGAAATGCAACGAGGAGATAATCAATCAACAAAGAAATGAAGCAGGAGCATGAGAGTTTCGGCGGTCCGTGCACAGCAAATATTTGATGCATCAGCAGCGTGGGTCGGAGATGTGCGCCAGAAAGAAATGGGACCGAAGAGGCCGACTAATGAGTGGCAGCCCGGAGATGAATCGGTAGATATGAAGGAGTGCAGATGCGCATGTGAATATGCGGTAAAGATGGCTAAGGAGTGAGATGGGTGGAGTGAACTGCACGTGAATCAAGGTTACATATCGTTCCGGCCAGTGCTGCAAGGACGTACCTCTGAGCAGAATAAATCAGATGATGTTCTATGAGCGCAAATGGAGTTGACGCGCTGATGTCCGCGGTTGGAGACACCAGGTGATGCAAGGGTGAACAAAAGAGGGGGAAATGTGAAAATAGGCAGGGCTGGAATAGCCTTGAAGCTGGCATCAGACAACGCGTTTCGGAAGTGAAAAAAAAGGAGGGAGGGAATTCTGAGCAAATTGAACACGAAAAAAAAACGAATGTGGAAAGGGCATACAGTCCCAGATGAATCGTAAGCATCACTGGTGAACAAAAAGAAAACCGAAACGAAGTCTGCAGGAAAATCGTGAAAAAAGGTACAAGTACACGACATGAAGAGGGACCCAGGAGCGTGGCTCGCAGCGGCCCAATCAAGAGGGTGAAAGGACAAAAAAGCAGGAGAAAAGAGAAAAAAAAATGGATACTTAGAAACTGATTGAACGTGATCAGATATAGACTGGGAAAATCATTTGGAGGTAGTGACAGATCATTCGACAGCAGTGGGTGAGCCCAGCTCCTCGTGCACTCAGACGGGATCATGCTCCGCCGATGGTGTTTATGCAAGCTGGAAGGCACTACCAAGCGCCAGTGTCTGTCCGTCAGGGGGGTGCGGGCTTTCAGCAGGGTTGCCTTCCGCGGTGACGCTCCCAAAGGAGATGCGCCGAGCTGCACGGCGAAGGGTACGCGGACGCAAGGGCACTGGTGACATGATAGGGATGGGCGTTGGCTCCAGGCTCACAGGGGACAAAAGCACAGGCACAGGTGAGAGCACAGGGATACGCGAAGGAGACACAGGCGTAGGCTGTGGACACGGCAACTCGGGACCGAACATAGACGGGTTACGTGCGAAGTTTCGACGGGCGGGTTTCTTTGTCGCAACAGGTAACTGCGTGAGAGGTTGTGTATGGATGCGAAGGTTCGGGTTCCTGGCTCTCGTGTGTTTGGGTTGGGATACAGAAGATGCGGAGACGGTGGTGGCGGCCGTATCTGTGCTCGCGGTGGAGAGATCATTATCCGTCGAAGACCGCGACGTGGACGTGGAAGTTGAGATCTTCGATCTCCGTCTCGTACTCATGCTTCGCCCAGAATCGCTACCTTCCTGTTCCTTTGGGAGCGCCGATGCGAGCAGCAGGGATGGTTGCGTTCGTGTTGGAGAAGTGAGGGGAGCGCTCAATGAAGGCCCACACGTGCGGGCCTTCTTTGCGCTTTTGGAGCGCGCTTTCTCCTCTTCATCAGAAGATAGGGAGAGTTGAGGCTTGTGCCCCTTACGAGCTTTCCTTGCATGTGAATTGGTATGGATCGGCGTCACCTTTTCCGGGACAAGTGCGCGAGGTTCGGTTGGAGGTGTCTGGGGCACCATCTCGATCTCGGCAGCCGACGGCTTAGGTGTAATCATCTTCGGCTTCGATGCAGTAGCGGGAGTTTGTTTGAGCTTCTTTGGCTTGCTACTAGGCGTTACAGGTGCTGGCGCAAGACACTTGCTGCCATTGTACGACGGCGCACGTTTGACCTTAACACCAACCTTTGTAACCATGCCTGCCTCTGCGTACCCACCGCTTCGCCTAAACTCTGCATTCTTGACCACGTTTTCGGCATCGACGCCGCCCTGCATCTCGCTGGTGCTCGCTAGGGTGATGGTGGATGCACGGCGAAGGGACGATGGACGCAGAGGAGCGGAGATCGACATCGGAGAACCAAACGAGGAGGTGGATGCAGAGGATGCAGAGACGGTGGACTTACGAATACCAGAACACCGGTTCGAGTTGAGTGTCGATGAGCTTGGCGTTGAAGGAGAAAGGCTATTGTGTTCAGATCGTCGACGAACATGGGTAGGCCGAATGTAAGGGTGATGCAACACACGATCGTGTCGCTGGAGTCGTGTCGAGAGGCTGTATACAACAATTCGTCAGTCCATTCCATTAAGACGAAAAATCAACATGAAGGATATGACGGGGAAGCTTGAACGTACCGCGTGATGGTCTCGCTCTGATCTGGTTGGACACAACTCATGAAATCCATGCTAGACTGACGGTAGAGGGGTCGACGAATGTGATTGGGAGTGTTGGTTCTGGATTGAAGCACCTCTGCCGGGTCGGGGGTTCTCGGTCTGCGCATCTCGGGTTTACACGCAACGGTAGGTTCATCCTCGTTCAACACTATGGGATGCTCCCGAATGATAACCCTGCGCCTTTCTTCTTGGCCTCTGAGACGGGCCAGCTCGAGAAGCTTGATACGGGTCGCGCGGATAGAGTGATGCCATTCATTAGGACCCTTAGCGGCTGATACACCTCGCGCGATCTTGTCGAGAAGATTAGAAGGAGGCACGAATCCATTGAACGGCGTGATAAGGTGTGCAGGGAGCGCGTCGAGGGTCTTGGATGTCGCGTCAGCCGGACTGGAAAAACTCATAGAACTTGGCGCCACGTACCCTTGAGAGAAGTTTAACGTCTTCCTCCTTCCACTCCGCGTTCGGGTCTTCGAAGTCATAGTTAGAGCTGTTCCATGAGTCAGTGCTATTTCGATTAGCAGGGGGCGGGGAAAGTAGGATGTGCGACGCGGCGGGACTTCGGTTAGGAGTTCGGGGTGCGGATGAAGGGGTTGAGAAGCGGGGGATCGGGGAGGGAATCTGAGGGCGAGGTAAGATGAGAGCGAGTGGTGAGACTGACGCGAGCATCAAAGCAAAATGAGCGGATAGCAGCGACAAAGAAAAGAAAAGATTTTCTTGAGGAAGAATGCCTCCGCTGCAGATACGATCGAGGAGGACGAGAGAAGGAAAGTTGGCAACTGCCCCACAGTCGTCGTTCGCGTTGGGGAACAATGATGCCAATTAGATAATCCTCTTCACTTTACTTCCAACACTTTCAACTCCGACACTGTTGACTTTTAACTTCCGACACCCTCCGATCCTCATGCACATCAACACGTTTCTTGCCTCGTTGCAATCGTTCAGAAGGTACAGTCTTCGTTCTCCCAACGGTCAGCCTATGGGGTCCTTCGTTGAAATCACACGACACGCAACAGCCTACAACAGCATTGATTGTCATATAGATGGCACAAGGATTCAATCCAATCTGATAGTCCTAGTCATATCAAACTCGTGTGGTCGTGATGAATGATGACCCAGCATCAAAGGTTTGTAATGCGGATGGATGTTGCAAATCAAAGTGAAACAAAAAGAGATGGTGTCTCTTGGACGCAGACTGGCCCCATAACCTGGGGCAATAGAAGAGGAGGCGTAGTGTAGGGTGGTTGACTAGAAGACCAAGGCTGGTCTCGGTGTATGTATACTGGAACATGGTGAGTATGTCATCCATATGCTTGACCCTACTCGTACCTTGAGACACAATTCAACTAAAATGCGAGAGTAGTCGATACATCGCTTGCATAGGTGTCAATGCTATATGATACAGCGGGGACTTAAAGCTTGAAAGTCCCTCTAGGTATTAGTGGTAGCGTTTCGGCCTTTAGCCTTAGTCTGGAAGGCCTAGGGAGCTGTCAATAACAGCTAGTCAGATCGGATCCATCCGATGAGGAGGCCTGACCAGCAGACCGACGTACCCTACGCGCTTCTACAAAAAAGAACGTCGAGGTAGATACGAAGCAAAGAACAAGGAAGAGGAGAGAGTAGCGCATGGTGGTAGTGGAGGGATCGTGGATGGTATATTAGTTAGTCCTAGTGTTTCATATTTGTGGGCCGGTGTAATAATGCACTCAGTTCGCCCTTTTATACAGTCCATTCAGGCCCAGCTCCAGATACCCCCTCCACGCACCGGGATATAAAAACACGACTGTGCTATCAGGAATTGAAATTGTGACATAGCGGACGTGTTCATTTCGGACCTAACCCGTCTGTCCAGGCTGAACCGGCGTATTGACCCTCAGCGAACGTGCATTCAGGTAAGATGGCATGGAAGAGAAGCAGAGACGCGAGCCCTGCGTTCGTTCCATCGGAAGCCTCGGTATAGGAAGCGGGTCTCCGATACATCGCAAGTTTTAGTCGTCACACCTTGCTACCGAACCGTGTAAGAATACCGGTTTCCGATCAATCCAGGCCCCGGGCAGCGTGGTGATTGAGAACGGTCGAGAGTGGAATATCACATCGCGGTAATGTGCGCGCCGTGGCAAATACCCTAGCACAAGAAGCAGAATCAACTGGGCAAGGAACGCAATGCGTACGGTCTTCCATTCAACAGCTTCCATCATGTTCCGGAGACTGCTTAGTTTGTCGAGCTTTGTGACAATGCCGCAAACCTTGGTCCACAATTGACAACTTACAATGAAAACTTTCACGTACGGGGGTATTGATGATTTCTAGATAGAAAATTCCAACACGTGCTCCGCTACAGTGCATATTCTGAGAAGCATCTCCTCAGCATCTCCATATCCTTCACGATGAAACCACACACCTAAAGGGGGTCGACAGCAAGCAACTCACCCCAAAACCGACTGCACTGTCACCCGAAACCCACCAAAAGTTCATGCTGCCTCTGCCTGCGCCTTCGCAGCTTTTGCGGCTTCTGCCTTGGCCTGAGCTTCTGCCATCTCCATACGTTTCCATGTGATGAGTTCGTTTGTCCGTACTTCGTAGCGATGCACCCAATACCCTGCGTAGCCGAATGCACCCATTGCGATGGCGTGGCCAGCTAGATCTACGAGGAAAATGGGGTTGTGAGATCGTGCATAAGGTACATGGGTGAATAAGTTGGAGTTAACTAGAGAAAGCCGAAGAGTGAAAAGTGAAGGGACGGAGTAGCCGTGCCAGTAGAGGGATGGTGTGGTACACGAGGTATCGGCGAGATGTGGGGTAGGGAACGAGGACAGGAAAAAGATTGCGTCAACAAAAACGGGGAAAGGACCAACACGTACTATCCATGAGATTTCTCTTTTGTATTGCGAGTTGACCAAACCGTGATGCGAGCCCGAAGAACGAGAACCCGAGGACGGTGCTGAGAAGTGCCATGAATGTGCGTTTATGTATTTGGTTTCTGAATGGAAACGGCGGTGGTATCCTCAGCACAGACTCTGGTCGTGCTGGTCGGCGAAAGGAATTGATTGTCAAAGAACGTTGTGATGCGGAGACTGTCGGCAACCTTGTCGTTCAGTCCCAAGCTTGTTAGTGATACTGAATAGGGAAGGAGCATCCACATGAACAAATAGACACCACCTCCCCTGATCTTACATGAGATCAAGCAACTCTCTTTGCTGTTCTTTCGTACACTTGCGACAGACTGCTAACCTTTTATTCCTGCGATAAGATCGACTGACACCGTACCAGACACCTCCTCGCTATGTCTGACTCTGCTGTACTACTCGACGCGGTCGAGTCCACCTCAACTGCTGCTCTTGCACCATTAGACGCGAACGCGGCGGTACTGACACTTGATGAGAAATCCGCTGTCGCGTCGAAGCTCGAAACAGCTCGGTCAAAGAAAGACGCGGCCGATGCCGCATTTAAGAGCGGTGATCTCAAAAGTGGTAAGTGGGTCTCTTACCATCTCGTTCGCGTGGCGTGCTTGGAATGGGGTCACTCAATCTGAATACACGCTGAATTCAGCATTAAGATCGTATCATGAGGTACGAATACCTGGATGTCTGGGGGTGGGACTCAGTATTCGTTTAGGCACTCATGTACCTCCACGGGATCGATAAGTACGTTGCTCGAAATTCTTATCCGCTCTGTCCCGATTTCCCTTATATATGCTCTTGATCATACAGAAACGCGCTCAAATCTCTCGGAATGGGTGCCCCTTCTCCACCCCAAACGTTCGCCATTGACCAAGCTGCGAGCGCCAAGGAAGAGAAAGTCGAGGTTCGTCCAACCACGTATACTATCTAATCTTGCAGCACACCGGCTAGTACACGTTAGGTCGATGTCATGCTGGAGAAGATCTACGCCAACATGTCAGCATGTCATCTCAAACAAGAAAATTGGAAGCGTGCATTAGATACTGCTGAGAAGGTAACCAAATTATCCTTCTTAGGATCAACGTTCATTGACCACGATTCCGTAGGCAATTGCGAAAAACCCAGCGAACTCGAAGGCTCTCTTCCGGAAAGCCAAGGCCTTGGGTGAACTCGGATACTTTGAGAGGGCAGAAGTAGTCCTTGCAGAAGTGAAGAAGGTTGCTCCTAACGGTGCGTGCCCCAGACTTTTTCCACCGTTTACTCGCATACCATTTCGTGGTTGCAGAAGCACCGATGGTTGATGCGGAGCTTGCGCGTCAACGCTTGGTGGACCGCGAAAAACAAAAGATGCATGATCAGAAATTACGAGGTAAGGTTTGATGTATGCGCTCCATCTGTTGATGGCCTCACTATTTTATCCGATAGGATGGCTTTCTAGAGAGAGAAAAACAAACGCTACTTAGTGCTGGCGCATAACAAGTTCTGAATCAGATGTGTGGGGCGCGCTGCGTTCACCAGAACGTAGGCGATGGAAAGCAAAGAAGATACCATATTACTAACGATAGTGTACACTCGAGCAATGGACTGCTTCAACTCTACGCTCTCTAGATCTACTACTTAGGTAGACTACTACCGCGACTGCCTGATCGGTACTAAACGTCGTAAATTGCACGTGAAATCAGGCTCGGGCGAGGTCCTGCATCGTCACGGTTTACACAACGGTGCTCGTGAAACTTCGGCTTGACTTCGGCCTAATTTCTGTACTCTTGCTCCGGTGACCACATCCACGCCTTGCAACCGAGTCCTTATAAGTACCCGACTCTGTCCCCGAGCGCTCCCTCTCCTTCGAATAGATCCAGCCAGAGTCTCACCTCGCTACCATGGGCAAAGACACACTGTCATCAAAGCTCCCTCAGGCTCACGAAGATTCCTTGACGGTCATAGACAACCGGACAGGAAAGCAATACAAAGTCCCGTACGTCTGAACTTTCCAGACCCTTGTCTTCTCCTGAGCTCATATTTCCACCATCCACCAACCGACAGCATAACTCACAACTCCATCCCTGCTCCCTTTTTCAAATCCATACATGCACCTTCAGGCCCAAAGGATCGTCCGGAAGACGAATCTGAGCGCGGGTTACGCGTCTTTGACCGAGGATTCCTGAACACAGCTGTCATTCAGAGCAGTATCACCTATATTGATGGTGACAATGGTATTTTGCGTTATAGGTGCGTCGTGCTTCCCAATCCTTGGATGATCATATTGCTTACGACCGTCCCCTCCAGAGGTTACCCGATCGAACAACTCGCTTCCGAATCCTCTTTCTTAGAATGCGCTTACCTCCTCATCTACGGCTCCCTCCCTACCCAAACGCAACTCTCCCTTTTCGATCGCGAAGTCCTCCTGCATGGGCTGATGCACGCAGATGCAGCCGGGTTCTTCCGCTCGTTTCGGTACGATGCCCATCCGATGGCAATTCTAACCAGTGCATTTGCGTACTTAGGGTCCTATTACGGCGAGGCGAATCCATCTTTGCAAGGTGTGTGTTCGTGTGTTTTGCACAAGAGGGGCCGGTGTATTGACAGAGTCAAAATAAAGGCCAGGACCTCTACACCAAATGCGCCAAGGGAGACCCTGTTGCACTGCAAAACATGGACAAGCAGATATTCCGGCTCATAGGAAAGGCGACAACGCTGGCTGCAATGGCCTATCGTGTCCGGCAGGGAAGGGAGTTCGTCGTGCCCCCGACAGGGATGAGCTACACCGAGTCGTACGTATCCTCACCGGGATGGCGTGAAAGCGTCCACTGAAGCCGTAAAATCAGATTTCTCTACCAACTCGACCATCTTTCCCCCACTGACGCTTTCTCAACTTCTTCCTCGTCCTCGTCAACACCATATAAACCGCACCCCGTCCTTGCCCGCGCGCTGGACATCCTATTCATTCTCCATGCCGATCACGAGCTCAACGCTTCCAGTACCACTGTCTTACAAACCGGGTCATCCCTCCCAGACCCGTATAGCGTGGTTGCGGCTGGGTGTGCTTCGTTGTAGTGAGTGTTCAACGCGCCGTGCTACTCGTGCTGGTCTTCGCGTTCAGGTTACCCAGGACTGATTTCCGTGGGCTGTGTATAGTGGACCACTTCACGGAGGCGCGAACGAAGCTGTAATTCGGATGTTGATATCGATTGGAAGGTGTGTCTATTATGTGATCTTACCTTCACCTTGAGTTGCGGGATCTAAATGGGCGATATATCGCTAGCCCTGAAAACGTCCCAGCATTCCTCGCAGCTGTGAAGCGCCGCGAGAAGGTACTCAGTGGGTTCGGACATCGCGTGTACAAGACCGTGAGTCCACCCGTTCTTCGACTCTCGTTCTCCATCACGCGGGTGGGTTTACTTAGTACGATACTAACGGAATATGTTTTCTCTGACAGTCGGACCCGCGATCATTCATCATACGGAAGGTGGCCGATGAGGTGTTCGCTGTGTGCGTCTGTTCCTTGCCCGCTGGGTTATTCATAATTCATTGATACCTATGCTCCTTGGATACAGCACGGGCCCTGATCCATTACTCGACACCGCGATGGCACTTCACGATGCAGCACTCAAAGACGATTATTTCGTCTCACGGAAACTTGCTCCTAATGTTGACTTCTGGAGGTGCGATCCATGTTCTCAAACGGTTATGTGCACTGACATTTGTCGACATCCGCTAGTGGTTTGATTTATCGCGCAATGGGTATGTGAAAACCTGAAGGAGACTTGGAGGGAATGCGAGAACTAATGCACGCTAGGTTTCCCAATGGACTTCTTCCCTGTTTTGTTCGTCGTTCCCCGTGTCGTGGGATGGCTTGCGCATTGGCGCCAGGTGCTTACCCTTGTCTTTTGTCATCATAGTTGTGGCCATTAAACACACGCGATTCACAGATGATGCTATCTCCAGAAGGCGTCAAAATATGGCGGCCGAGACAGATCTATGTGGGCCCCCCTGAGAGACCGCTTGTCCCCTTCAATGAGCGCGAGGCAGTGGAAGGCACGGGAAAGGAACCGAGCATCATCGCGCATTCTGGGTGAGTATTCTACCGCGCCCTCTCTCCGTCTGTGGATGTCGGGGATAGCTGCTGATGCCGCTGACAGGATGACGAAGAGACGGGGACTGGCTGAGGCAGGAAGTCTAGGTGTCGTGAAGAGTAAGCTTTAGGCGTTCCGGTGCTGAACGTGTTGGTATCTTATCAATTTATGTGACTGCAACTGTAACGATTTTGATCTATCCGGAATACCACGGCGTGATGTGGAAAAAAAAACACGAAATTTCGTGAGTGCACCAAGTCGCAGCTGGTACAGCCTTGAAGTCTAGCTAAGCAAATGCATGATTAATGAGGTCGTGCTCATAGTCGAGGCGAGAGTGCAATTGGTATTGTACCTTCGGTCTGCCTTTATCGATCGATTTCATTGCACCCAAGAAACCCAGGGGCCAATGAGGCTGTTGTTGATTGGGCTTTCAGGGGAATGATGGCGGTAGGCAGGGGTACGGCATCTCTTGCTTGGGGGGAAACTTCAAACTTGACACTGACTGGAAGGCATGTGGCCCGGAGCCATGGTTACAGGTGTTTTCATAAATTCAGTGACGGAGGTTTCAGGCCTTCTGAGTCGTTTTCCGAGTCCATGCGGATGCGGAAGTACTGAGATTGATGAACTCCATGGTTGCATGCTAGTGGGCCAGCAGATATCGTGTATGTAATGAAATCAATCCAGACCAAATCGATTCCAGGCTTGCAATTGGTAGTTTCCTTGTGAAGAACCGGCTTTGCGCCCTCCTCGAAATCACATCCGTCAGTCATTCCGTCAGTCACATTGTGCGCTCATGAGAGTAAAGGTCACTCTCTACTGCTCGACGTCGTTGACAACGATGAATGGCTATTCTGCGTTGGTGATGCGTAACATTGTTGGTCGGGGTTTGAAATATTTTTGGTTGTTGATGTATAGGTGACCCGGTTCCAACTTCCGGTGTCGATTCATCTCCTCTTTGTCCCTCCCTCACGCACGCCCCCACCTACCAACTAGCCAGCCTCATATCCGCCCCGAGTATATATAATATACACCCCTCATACCCCTTCACTAAGGAACCCCCACATCACTAACCGCGAAGAAAACATGTTCGCCTCACTCTTTTTCATCACCCTCTTTGTCACTCTCTTCCAAAGCGTTTTCGCTGATTTCACGATTGACACTCCAACCTTCGTCCAGGTAACCTCTCTCCATTGGTTCTTTTTTAACACATCTGATGGCAGTGAAAGTGCCAAGAAGCTCAAATCACTTGGACGGGAGGCACTGGCCCTTACGACCTTCTCATCGTTCCCGCGGATGATGTCTGCGGTGATTCCATGTAAGTACACCGGCGTTTCACATTACTATCAGAAATTTATCCTTCATGTCCATAGCGAGGACCTTGGCACCCAGACATCCACTGCCGTGACCTGGACAGTGAACATCGCTGCTGGAACTCAGGTCGTTCTCTCGCTTTTGGATTCTGCCGGAGAAGAAGCATGGAGTGGAACTGTTAGTCTTGTCCCACCAATCTTTGGCGGTCTTGTTGCTAATGTACGCCCTCCCGAGAATAGGTCACAGTCGGTGGAAGCAGCGACTCTTCGTGCTTGTCCGAGACCTCTTCGGCTGCCCCTCCCTCGCCAACTGTGTAAGCCTTGATGTAACATTATCTTTGTTCAAAATCCCTGATACGTCCCATAGCCTCACTGTCCCTCCTGTCAAGAGCGCTTCGACCCCACCAGCTGCTGCAGCCCCTTCTTCCTCGGCATTTGCCCCCGCCGGTGCTGCCAACGCTGGTCTCAACCCCACCTCTGGAGCCCTCTCCATACGTCCCCTCAGCGCAATCTCCGTCATTGGTGGCACTGTTATTGCTGCCGTTGCCTTCGCTCTTTAAGCGGCTCTGGATACCTCAACATGAAATACCCCGTCAACATCTGATGGCGATACCCCCCTGCTGGCCGAGCCTCTTTTGAGTTTGCTCTTATCCTGGTGATGCCACGGTACCTCGAATTTTACTTTCTCCTCACTCGGAGCTGGTGTTAGTTTTACATTCATTTTCATACCTTCCGATCGCTTCTGTTTATCCATGATTTATGGCGGGTGTGCGAGATCTCTCTTCTTCAGGCTAGATCTGGAGTAGCTGGTGTTGTTTTATTACAGGTTTTACATGATGACCTTATTGGTTGCTGGATGTTGTTTCAACTGGGTTGGTTTTGGTTGCATGGGCTGCGCGATGAATTCTCGAGGGAAGGGCGGCCTAACACTCATGCGTGCATTTGTGGTTTTTTTGGGCTTTTTGTTGGTAGATATCATATTGATACCCTTCTCTCGAGCTGGCAAAACTTGGTAGCTCATTCTACGAAATCAGGCATTTGTAACCACGTGCATTATTGACCATTTATTTCTGTAACGTCGTTATATTATATTCCATTTGGAAGAGCAGCTGATTTTGTTCCAGGAGCTTGTATGATCCGAGTCCTATTCCTTGATCCCGATAACTTCACTCGGGTGGTTGTGAACAGAATTCGCGACACTTTAAGTTGCAGTATACGTAGCCCAGGGTCTAAGGCATATGGCTTAACGCTGAGCATCGGAAATAATCATTCGATGATCAAAGACCGAGCCACATGAGATAGGGCTGGCAGGCGAATCACAACTTAGATCATGACCATCATGTCCGATACAGCTTGGCATACTGTGTGAGTACACAATGTCCGTTTCCTGCACTCTTTTTCAAGCAGGCTCTGTAGGACTGTTCGCATTCCATTCGCAAGTAGCGCACATGCTGCCATTGCGAAGCAAGTCATCGAAGTTGACGCTGAGCTACAAAGGGATGCTGTCAAACGGACTCTGATGGTTGAGGGTGATGAGCTGATCGCGTCGGTATTTTCGCATCTTGGGTTTCTGCCATCCTGACACTCGTAGTACGATAGGAAATTCGAGACTTTGACCATTCGCTTGGCGCGTCTCACGGTCAATGGGTTCTTAGAGAACGTCGATTTGGTTGTCCGGACGATAGGGGAGTTCAGCGAGGAGGCTGAAATTGCGTCAGCAAGGCTACAAGCCACGTAGAAGGCAAGTTTGTTCAATTCTGTATTATCGTTACAACATCCCCTGAGCGACGAATAGCGTTCTGTGTCCATTTTTCCATTACTTTGCCTCTGCGGATACTTCTGCGGATGCCTCTGCAGCCTCTGCCTTCTTTTTCTTCTTGGTCTCCCGTAACGACTTTGTCAAGAGGCCCTTTAGTTCTCCGTCCTCCAGCTCCTTCTCACTCTTTACCAACTCTGGCTTGTACCAGACGGGCGGATGAGTAATCATCAGAGGACCAGCAGGGGGGAGTGCGATAGTGAAATGGAACGCAGCCACAAACGTGTTAGCAGGCGTGTAACTAGTAGAAGGAAATCAGAAAAGTAGCGTCTTGGCTTAGAAAGAACGGTAACTTACACTACCTCGTATGGTTTTACGAGGCCGTGCGAGACGGCCTCCTGCAATCCAAGTCGAGCCCTTTTCTCGTCTTCAAGGACACGAATGTTGATCGGGAATGGGCCAGCCTTCTTCTGCATTTCCGAGAACACGGCACGGGAGTTCTTCATTTTTAATTGATATGTTACCGACCCTTCCTTCTGATAGATGCTGGTCCTCGAGTCTTCTACTCGTGCCTTTGGATGTTAACACGGTTAGTACATATTATTCCTCTTGATGTCTGAGCCATACCTTTCCGTCTTCCCCTGATGAAACGAGGATATCGACGCCGTATACTTCGTCTTCCGCGAAAATGACCGTCTCAGTGTCGCGTCTTTGTGCTTCAGTTGGGTTCAAGATGATGCGCTTCTTGCCATCTATCACATTTTGGGTCTGTTGACACGAAAGCATGCCTGTCCAGCAATTAATACGGCCCCTTATCTCGATGACATGTAATCAATCGCTTACCCTCCACAGGCTTGCAATCCCAAGCTGCGGCAACTCGAGCCACTGCGTCACTGATGACCCAGTTTTTGTTCCCGACTTTCATCAGTCTCATTACGATCTCGGCGGCATGCCATGCTGCCTTGAGCACGTCTGCACGCCTTCCAGTGACAGGATCCTGTTCGCTTGCACCCACCACAATGGTTTCCGCACTGATGGCGGCGAAGCCATCGATGTGCGCCCCGATGTGGAGCTTCACTACGTCATTCTTAGCCAAAGCTTGGGAAGCGAGGGCATCTGAACTAGACCATAATCCACAGACATCAATGAAAGAACTCGGAGCAGCTTGGAGCTCGCGGACGTAGGACGTACGCAAGGGGTGAAAAGTGGGCGACGGTGTTGTTAACCGAGATGGATGTTGGGAAGGCAATTCCTATGGAGGTTATGCCATGAGATGGATCTATGGAAGGAAAAGGGTGTTCTCCGTACCTTTGGGCACCTTGACACCTTTGACGAGTTTATTGTAGACTGCGCCGGTACCCTCTTCGATGAGCTTGTCTCCCTCGATACAGAGATCGATGATCTTTGCCCCCTCCACACAAAGGGTGACCAGTTTTTTCATAACATCATTTACGATGTCTCCAGCTGCCTAAGGAAATCGGGACCATCAGAGTTCTGGCCAGCTGAATAACGTTTTACGAATAATCAGCACAGGCATACTTTGTACTTTGTCATATCTGCCTCCGATATCAATCGTGGCTTTTCAGCTTGTTTTTGGGCTTCAGCCATGGCTTTGGACGTAAGGACACTAGAAAATATGCAATTTGATGGTTGTGCTGAAGAGTAGAGGTTCAAGTTTGTGCGATCCAACTTCGAGTCGCTCGAGATGGCACTCCTGATTTGGTAAACCTAGGATCCTTCAGACAGGAGTGCGACGAGTTAAAGTTGAACGTTGAACGGGATTACATGTGCGCCAACATACGTGACTACTATACAGATTGGATATAGATGTATGCGATTGTATCATGCACTAGAACTAGATGCGCTGCCTAAATGTCTGCTAGTAGGGTCCATCGAACTTCTTACGCTCCGAGTCGTCATACAAGGTATCAATCATCGTTCGGCCTGGGTAATCAAATCATCCTATTTTCATCTAAACGTCGTGGTCGTGCGCGCTCGCGAGCTTGGAAACAAACGAATCCGCGCAGGCTCCTGCATAAATCGATCCTCTCTTCGCATTCCGTCTCCTCGATAAGAGGAGACATAGAATTGCTTCGGCCACGCCACTCCGGCGGCTCTCCAGGTGGTTCATCCCAGGATAGCTCTGATTGGATGCTTCCTCGCACACAGGTACGATCAGCCATATCACTTGATGAGGCTCCACAGTCAGTCTCGAGCAAGGGGAGAAGGCAGCATTACTTACTTCTCCCAGTTAATCCAATCGCGCTCAAAGTAGTCGCGGAGGGGATTCGCCGTAGATTGTACTCGGTGGAAGTGCTTTGTGAGATACTCCGGTTTAGCTGTCCTCACCAGAGAAGGTAGCGAAGGATCTTGCCCATAGAGTCTCTCGTAAGCCTGCCATATCGGCTCTTTGCAGCCCATAATTGTTCGGACGCTCCGCCCGAGGTGCATTGAGGCCCACGATGACATCCCTCTCTGAGAAGATTTCCGGCTCGTGGAAGTATTGGGGTCGTTGTCTGATTCCGGGGACGATTTTCCTGATAATGACCGCAGCTCGAATAATGCGTCGGGATCAATTAGGCCTGGTAATCCACTGACCGGCTGAACACCTGGTCTGCGAGATGAGGGCGGTGGGAGCGGAACTTGCAGGGGGGGATGCGACCGTATCTCGCGGAACCATGCACCCAGGTAGAACGGCAAGGTGGAGATTAAATTCGGTGCTAGAAAACTATCGCTCAGCATTTCTTCCCATGCGCGCTTGAGCCTAGAGTGATCTCGAGGGTCAGGGGGTTTGGCATGTCTGAGTTCTGCGTCGAGCACCGATAACGGCAGGGATGCTGATGAAGCGCCAGAAACTATTTGCGTGCTGCTGCTTTTCAAGCTGGTGGTGGTCATGGAGGGATCCGACTTGTGATACTGATTTGATACCAGGGTATTCGAACTCCGTGGGCAACTTCCATTGGATGATCCCCCGGGCGATACGTCAGAAGATTGTGGCGTCTGAGACGGGAAGATGAGGTCCTCTTCAATGATCTTGGATTGTAGAGTTAGACCGAGTGGGTGTTCGTGTGTGAGAAAAATCGTTGCGCACCTCAAGGACGCCATTTGGATGGAGGACACGGGAAATTTCCTGAAAACATCCGACAAGGGCAGTTAGCATGGTTACGAGAAATGCAAGAACATCATGCGCTGGCTGACCCCAAATACGTATCCCCACTGTCGAGTACGAAGCAACTGGTTAACAACGAAGCATGTTGGACATGGAGGATATTGAATGCTTACCTCATCTTCTGGGATGTGGAGACCCATACGAACCATCCTTACGAAGTCAAACTGACCATTCAGGAAGGGTAAACCATCAAGTCTGCGTGATACGTGTCAGAAATGATGTTTGTCAAGTGAATGGCGTTCGGGAACATTACAAATTGCCATGAACCCATTTGAGCCTGCGAGACAGGTTCTTGTCCAGGATATTCAATCTTGGCTGCCTCTGTACTGCGTCGAAGCCTACAACCATGCTTCCCTAGCAGGATACTATCAGCCTCGGGTGTAGGTATGAGACGAATTATCATACCTGCCATTGCTTAGCAGCTTCAATTGCCCAAAGACCGCGACCACAACCAAGGTCGAGGATAGTGGCGGGAGGACCATCAAAGTTGTAGAGCGTTAGACTTTTACAACAATTCGTTAAGAACATGTGGTCCCAATGGTCACTAGGCGCGGTGGGAATCAGCGCGTTGTGGTGGTGGGTACAAAAATAAGGACTTACAAATTGACAACATCGTTGGTGTAATCGAGCGGCGAGATGATTTCGCCTGCAGGCCGTCGGTGTATCGGCTCTGCAGGCAGCTCATTGTCTACATCCTTGACGTGGATAGTGATAGCGGTCATGGTTGCGAAAGCAAGGGCATTGAGCAAACTGTGATATGAGTTTTGAGGAGGATGGAATCAATGAAGGGTCATATGACAGTGAGACATTACTCACATGTTCGAGTAAGGGACTCGGTAGCTCTGTAGGAAGAAATGACAGCACCGCGCTGGTAGTGCTGCTTGACGGGTGTCAACGGGGAGCTCGACCGTCGTGAAGGGCGAGTATTTGAACCGAATGCCCTTGCACTAAGATATGACGGGGTAAAGATCGACCACAAAAATTTACAGCAAGGTGCATGATGGCCGCCTCTTCGCCCCGAAGTTTTATACATTCCAACCGCAGGGCCGACCAGATACGAAATTGATCTTGTCGCTTCCTCATTCTACAATGCCGCAATATCACTCATAATGAATTGCCTCCGAGCCTTTTCTACGCTGTTCGGGGTCTGTAGCCTGCCTTATCAGGACTCTATTTCCGGGGGTCTATTTCACCGTTGTTGTCTGGCACCCTGTCCTCCGAGTCGTCTTCTCTTCAATCGCCGATGAGCTCTTCAACGTCCATGCGTCTTGCAAAGGGCGCCGTCAGTGCTGTAGTCAGACGGAATGTATTCAACTCCTCAGCAAAGCCTCTGCGCTGGTCTAGAACCGCTTCTACCTCTGCCACTCAGGAAAAAGACCCTCAACTTGGCGACTACCCTGACCTTCCATGGTTGTCGAACCAAACTCTTCCACCTAGAGGCTGGTGGGATCCGCAAATGAGGCGGAACTTTGGCGACCCGGTGAGCACTTGAGTTCCGATGTGTCATGTGTGTCATGTCCATGTCTGACCATATGCTGTCCAGGTTCATGAAAACGAGGAAGTCCTTTCTATGTGGGGGCCCGACATCTCAGCCGTACCTCCTCAGACAGCCTTGTTCCAATTTACTTTGGCTGCCTCGGCATTTGTGGGCTTCGCTTTCCTGTGCAAGTACGCACTCGTGCCGGAGCGACCTACGGTACCTCGGGAATACCCGTTTTCCGGTCTTGTGCGCGAACTTGGCGGACTCGAAGAAAACAAGGTTCGCTTCATCCGCTCTTACAGCCTCGGCCGGTTGTTGATTGTATACCCAGGCGAAGGAAGAAACTGACGATGGCGATGAATGAATTGTACAGCTTGTACTTAGCCGCGTCCGCTGGCTCGCTCGTCATCTTTGTATCTCCGTCTGAGTTAGAACACCTCGCGGCTTGCATCTTCTTCAAACTAAAGTTTGGACAAAAGATTTCATGTTCATGTCGAAACTATCGCCCTCCAAAACTCAGTTACCGTCAACGTTAACATTGCGTACCTATACTTAAATCCTCGGACATGGCTAGAAACAAGAAATCAGAGTGTTACCGTGATCCTGAAACTTCCTCGGCAGGGGATTCTGACACTTGAGGTCGTAGCCGAACTGTGAGGGGTCCGGATGGAAGCACACTAGCTAGAATCCTGCTGTCATCCTCAAACTCGTCTCCACTTTCTTCTCCCATCTCTGGGCCATCGGTGTCCTTGTTAGGCCCCGAGGAGGAAGCCGCCGTTGCACGAGTGGCTTTACGGTTTATGGTACGTCCTTTCGGTCCTCCTTTTTCACTATGGATGCTAGTCTTTTTCTTGCCTTTGCGCGATGCCGTTGTCTTTGTGCGCTTTTTAGGAGGAGCTGCGTCGTCTTCGATATCGGAATCGTGATCTTGACCAGGTATAGGAGTCCTTGTGCCCCGACTTTGTTGCATTCTTGCTTGTTCCTTGCGGAAATCTGAAACCACCTGCTGCAGTCGCTTGCTCGCATACGCCTGGCGTTTCCGAGGAACACATGATCCGGCTCCAGGTGCCATATCAAAAAATCCATTTAAATTTCCTTGCCTGTTCATTGAAACGGCCTTGCGGGGCGCAAAACCATGCTGAGTTACTGTAACCATCCACAGGAACACAAAAAAATCCCACCTGGTTGCGCTTGCTCATTTTCTGGATGATCGGTAGCAGTAGGTCATCGACCTTCGTTTCATGCCAACCTAGCTCTTCGTGCAAAAAACTATGTTCACTAGTGATGAATGTCTTGTACTTTTCGCAGTTAAATGCACGCACTGTCGAAGACCGTCAAGATCGGGCATCCCCCATTTAAAGGGCTCTTCTGATGTATCGACCGTCGGATGATAGTAAGCATCTCTCTGGAAAGATAATCATTTTTGGGTTAGCGTCAAAGTAAAATGGACAGGTAGATCAAGTTGACTCGCCACGAGGGGATTGGGCCACTCAGGTGATAGATAAAGGTCCTTGAATTTCTTTTTCTGTAATAAACACCACATCAGCGCGTTATCGCAGTCGAAATTTTTCAAGTGCAGGGACGCACAAAGCGCTTTCTGAACTTGGTATTATTATCTTCCTCTCGGTCCCGCCCGCTTTGAACTCTTGTCCACCAATCCTTGAATTTATGAAGGCCGTCTTCCCCCGGAAACTCCTTTATGAGCTCCATAGCCACGACTGGACCTACTCCAGGGAGCCCGTCAACGTAATCACTGCCCAACAGGTACGCCAAGCGGATGAGCGCGTCGCGCTGAAGACCGAGCTCTCGGGCAAGATCTGATAGGAGAAAACATTCGACCGTCTTTGATTGGTTGAACATGTTCTTGTAGACTCGCAGTCCCCCAAAGAGGAACACATCGGAATCATCTGTAATGATTCCCTCCACCAGTCCCAAGGAGACAAGTTCTGCACACTGGGCTTCCGCTTCCATTGGTGCAGTGATATATGGGATGCCGAAGAGACGCAGCATAAGCTGAGCCAGTTACGTTTCGATCAGATCGCCAATGGCTAACACTACTCTGCGAGACACGACGTACCATGATCTGGGAAATCATATGCTGAGTGATATCTTCAGAATCACGCATGGCCGCTTTCTTCTGTCGATTCAGTTCTCTGATTTCGTCATCAATTTCGTTCCTGACAGTGTCGAGGTCCTTCCCCTTGACCTGAGAGAGGAACTGGGCAAATTCGCCTGCTTCTTTATGGGGATCCATTTCTTGTGCAGCGTCCCAACCCTCTTCCTTCTCCGCTTGACGCTGATCAACGGGTACATCGGCCTCTTTGAAAAGTCCGCCGATAGGAGAAGGGGACCGAGACCACTCAATAGCTGAGTCGCCACTGTCCTCCTCTGTGACTCGGACCTTGGAAGGCGATACCGTCGGGCTCGGAGATGAGGACGGAGGCAAGTCGAAAGATACGTGAACACTCGATTTCCGCGGGGCGTCTACACGGATCGTTCCGTTCATTAGCGGAGGTGGAGATAGAGGCACTGCAGGGGATATATTGACCGGAGAGGCGAGGGTCGATGAGACCATGGCTACTTCTTCCATGTCGTCCGACTCTTCGTCATCGACGAGAGGAACTGGAGATTGAACAACCGAAGGTTTCACAATGGAGAGTTCAGGAAGCACAACTGAACGCTCCAAGGGTGAGGACAGTGCTGGTTCTTCGTGCCCTTCTGCAGGAAGGATATTTTCCTCTGCATTTGGAGATTGTGCTGAAGGTGAGAATGGGTGTAGGGGGGCCTTCTGTGGTAGTAGTAATGACGAGGGTTTCCCGAAGGTTGATGTTGGAGTGGTATGCTGAGTAAAACTTAGTGATGACCTGAGTGGGGGACCAGCACCTGCAATGGACAGTGCAGTCACAAGTCGAGATGGAGAGGCATACAGGTCCTCGTCGTCATCATCTAAACTGAGACGCGTCGTACGAACAGCAGCCGGAGGACTGCGGGAGTGAAGCTCCTCGACAACAAGAGAGGTAGACTTGGAGGCTGGCGCCTGGGGCAGATGACTGCTGGACGAGGGCTCAGCAGAGTGTGAGCTCGCGTGGGATAGAGTGCCTTTAGTGCCTTGGGAATCAAGCGAGGCCTGTATTGCCATGGCGAGCTCAGGATCCTCTTCATCGGACTCCAGCGAACGAAAGCGGGGTAGATCATCCTCATCATCTAAGTCAAACAATGGCTTCGTCTTGATGCGCCGTACAGGCTTGGCAGTCGTGCCAGCCTGGGACCGTTTGGAGATCGCAGACAATGCCATGGTTTGCTGGTACGCCCGAAGGTCTGGATCGACCGGCGCAGCCCTTGGTCTAGATGATCTCATTAGTGCATCTTCTTTTCAACTGTGTCGCATCGCATCGTACATGCTGACTTCCTCCATCTCCATGTCACTGTCGTCTTCGCTTACGGGAACCTGAACATCCTGATCTATTTCGATCGGTTTCGTCCGTGTACCATCGTCTCGGATGCCTAGAACCCAGCCTCCGTCTGCGCCTTCATTCTTGATTAACAGGTATTCCCTATTGCGTTCACTAGCGACACGGACAGGTATGGTGAGATTAGCCTTGCCGATGCTATCTGTCGTCATAAGAAGCTGCTGAGTGAGGGAATTACGTTGCTGGAGGTTCTTGATCTGCTCCCTGGAGAAGTCCAGCGGTGTGGACGCTTTCTTTAGCATGTTCTGTAAACGCTTGTATGACGTCTGCCTGGACTTCAAACGAAGATCCCCAACAATCTCATATTGCACTTCTGTAGGCAGTTCACGAAACGCAGGCGAAGCGACATCAAAGTCCTCTGGACGCATTTCTTCGATGAATGTTCGTAGTTCTTCCTCAGTTGCTAAGCGAGGATCGGGTGCATGCGTGCGGGTGGCTTTCACAACTTGCTCCTCCATATTGACCTCCGGTAATTGGTATGGATCATGATCGTGGAAGCGGTTCTTCTTCTTCGAGGAAGGTGGTGAAGGTTTCGCGCCTTGCTTCTTTCCTGGTGTCTTGGTTATAGAACTGTCGACATCCTCGAGGTACACGGTGTTTTCATCGAGAACAACGGGCCCAGAAGGCACTTTCTGTTTGCTCTTGGACGACGGTGGACTGACACGCATGGTTGAGCAATTGATCAATGGAACAGACACGCAGTAAAAATGCGTACTGAGACACATCGGCATGACCAAGGGCTTCACGTCTCATTTGTGCAGCCAGAAGCCTCTCTGCAATTTTCGCATGGCTGGCAGCGGCACCGCTCTTCTTCTTCTTGCGTTCGGACTGAGACCCAAGATGAGAATGTGTCGAAGCAATTGACGATGAAAGTACTTACTATGGTGTTTCGTTTCAAAGTTGGTGCACCTCCGTCGAACACAAAGACTGGACGTATACCGTAGAACAACAGTTTGCATATCCGACGAAGAAAGCCCAAGACATGGGCGTTCGTGAGGGCCCGTCCCTCTTTGTCACGCATAGTAGCTTGAAACTGGTAAATCCATATGCTCGAATCAATTGCCAAGGCCGTCCCTTCGATATTCTCAAGCCTTTAGACGATGTTGAGTATGGATTGCCCCTGTGGGACAGAACACGCACGGAACGGGACGACCAACTGGAGCGAGCAGACTCCACAAAGACTTGACACCCATACTTCGAGAATATCCTCGGATGGGTCGAAGCTATTAGTACATTGGCTTGTGGTCTTCGGTTAATAAGGGAAACCTGACAACTCAGTGGTGCAATGGAGAGTGACTAGTGACGACTCGATCGCACTGGCAGACTTACCCCGAGCGCCGATTTCGGAAGCGACTCACCACGTGACTCCTTCCTGACCACACTTGCTCAAGTAGGCCATCATGCAGCACCACGGAACGCGACGGATTGGATCTAGGACAATGGGACATATACTATGACGACTACGATACAATTTTTTAGTTGAGACCATGCAGGAGATTGAACGGAGATGAGGGGCAACGTCCACGGAAACCGAAACCACAGAACACGACACCAGGCGAAAACAGTCAAGCAGTGAATGCATAAAAAGGTTGGAAAAGGCATAACCGTCCGAGCGTCACAAATGTAATGTGGACCCTCAGGTTTTAGGACTGTCACGATAACGGTCGGGAGTGTCGGCAGGGCGTGCTGGGGATCCTTGGCCAGCAGAGCTGTTGCGCGACGAGTTATTCCCTTGGCGCGGTTGGCCGCCAAGGACACCAGGAGGACGTAGAGTTTCATCCATACCACTAGGCGAGAACCGCGCATCGAAGGCAGAACCACCTGTCATCTGCATTCCCATACTACCCATACCTCCCATACCGCCCATACCGCCCATCATCCCCATACCACCCACCGGCATCGGTGAAGCCATCATTGGCATTCCCATCATTGACATCCGAGGGTCAAAGCCCATACCACCTCCTGTCATCATGGGTGCCATAGGCGAAGGACCACCATGCATGCCATCGCCGACATGCGATCCAGCTGCGGAGAAAGCCATCATAGCTTGTTGGTATGCAGCCTGGGCCGCCTGCTGTGCCGCGAACATGTACGGTTGACCACCGTATCCAGGCATCATGTTAGGGTAGCCCATGTATCCTCCTGTCATCATCGGGTTACCCGGAGGCATCATGGGGCCCGCTCCAGTCATCATCGGGTTCATTCCCATCATCATCGGGTTCCCCATCATCGGATTCATGCCCATCCCGAATTGGCCGCCCATCATGCCAGACTGCGCCATCTCGAGTTGTTGACGCTGGAATTCGTCTAGTTTGCGCTGGCGGTCTTCGGCAAGTCTCTTCTCACGTTCACGTTCCGTCAAGGTTGCACCGACACCACCTTCACGCTTGCGTTCCCGTTCGTGAGCAGTGATAGCACCGAGCAGACCAGTTTGAGGAGGTGGGGGTTTGTTAGGAACATTGACGAGAGACCCGCCAGTCTCGCGTGCGAGCTCTTCCTGTCGTTTTGCGGAACGATCTTGTTTGTCTTGCATGCCTGCAGAGAGCAGGCCGTGAGGCGTGAAAGCCTTGGTCATACTGTGGGATGCAGGCTCGAGCTGTATGAAGGTATCTCTCTGGGCTGGGACAGGCGCCTCGGGTTGATATGTTCCAGGCTGACGGCCAGCATCAAGTACCTGTGTCCAGATGCTCTGCCGTGGTGCTGCGTGCTGAGGGAGCTCAGAGTGAGGGCGCATTTGAGCACCTTCATCGGGGGTGCGCGAGCGCTGATCACTGACAAACCGCCGTTGAGGTGGCATAACGCCAAAATAGTCATCTGGGGCGCCTGATGATCCTGGAGCATTCATAAGCTCAGGTTCACGAAATGAGTTCCAAACTCACCTTGGGTCTGCGGTCTAGGGACGGCCGGAAGATTACGGGGTTGTCGTAGCTGAGCATATGGGTTGGCATCAGTCGCAGCCACGGTCGCAGGTTCGGCTGGGGATGCCGTACGGCTTCGTGGACGAAGACGACTGGGTGCGGGTGCAGCAGGAGGTGCAGGGCTAGATGCGTGGGCGGATGCTTGAGCGGATGTTTGGGATGGCCGTTTGCTCCCAATGGATGGCTCTTCATCGGAATCAGCGTCCTCGTCCTCTTCCTCATCGTCCTCTTCCTCTTCATCGCTGCTCTCGTTCCATCCTCCGACTATCGCACTCGACACGCGCTTCCCGTTGGCTCTCCCAGGTCGATGAACAGCGGCTTGATGGGCAGCTTGCTGGGCCTGTAATCTTGCCTTGCGCTGTACAGCTTGCTTGGAAGGAGCGAACGTCGATTTATACTGTCCGGCATTGTCCGAGCTCCCGACACCGGACGTGTTCTCTGCCGCTTCAGAAGACGCCTCTGGGGGTGGTGATGGTGATGGCTCGGCATCTCTGGGGCGCACATCTGCCACAGGTCGTTGTGGTGCTGCTGCAGTGGTAGTGGTAGTGGCAGCAGGGGCGGTATCCAAAAACGACAAGGCAGCGAGCACATCCGCGTTTGCGTCATCCAGTTGAACTTGTTTCTTGGGCACATGAGCTGGCTTGGGCTCACCATCGTCAGACATGGTATCAGTGTCGCTGTCGTGTACGCTGTGAAGGTGTTGCTGCTCAGGTGAAGAAACAGATGAATTTAGTACTCGGGTAACACTGCCGCCAGGCGGCGCACGTGCACCTGAAGGCTTACGTCCCAAGGACGGCCGGGAACCCACAAGCGAGGCTGCATGCGCCGTTCCTCGCCGGGTAGGCTGGGAAGACGACGGAAGCCCTGAGAGCGATCCGTGTGTTGTTCGGCTATTCTGAGCACTGTGCTCGGACGTAGAAGCTGAATCTGAATTCTCTGAGATAGTCGTGGGAACGCGGCGTGGGAGAGCTGGCTTCTCGTCGAGTTGCTGCATATAGAAAAGGGCGTCTGTGAACACACTCTGCGGGTCTTGGGTTGCTGGCGTGGGTAAAATCGTAGGTTTTGAAGGAGGAGGTGGAACATGAGGCTGGGAATGTGGTGACATGGGTTTATCAGGCACAGGAGGCACGTTTGAGATGGGGCCGCTGGGCATGAGTGATCTTGAGAGGGTGCGTGACGGAGGGGACGAAACACGTTGAGCTGTCTGGTGCACAGCTTCTATAGATGGCAGGTCCTTTTCCAACAAGGAATGCGGTGAAGTTAAAACTGAAAAGGCAGGAGAACCCCGAGGAGAGCCCGTTGACTTGCCAGGTGTTGTGGTCGGCGCGCCCGGTGTCAGATATGACACCCCGGGTGATCCAGGAGACTGAGGCACCTGCCTACTAGTACCAGACGAGTGTATGGACATACTCGACGTCGCGGAGAACGAGGGCGATTCGGGAGATGACAACGGTGAGAAGGGCAGCTTGATACCCATGACTTCTGAAGCACCAATTCCATAGGATTCGGACGTCTCGGTCGACTTCATCTGTGCATTCTCTGCACTCGGTGACAACTTTGAATCTGGGCGAGAACCTGTGCCTTTCCCGAAAGAGTCCCCACTGAGCTTGCGAGATGTTGTACTTGCGGGAGGCGGACTTGGGGCAATAGGCTTGGCGAGCACTGAGCCGCCTTCCCCGCTTTCATGTATGGTAGAGGGGGGGCCAACAAATTTCACAAGTGGCTCATTCTCATCCGACTCTGAGACACTTTGTGTAATCCCGTGCGGCTGCTCACTAGATAACGACTGACCCTGCACACGCGCAAACTCTGTCAGCGTTTCGCGGGTGTTGCTACGCTCTGCGATAGGAGAGAGTGCGCGACCGATAGCAGAGTCGGTAAGCTGAGGCGGAGATTGAGCTCGTGTGGCTGGAACATCGAAGCCCAGAGAAGGCAACTGGGGAAGCTGAAGCGGTTGCCCGTTGCTCTGGCCCGATGGAGGCGGAGGCAGAGGGTGTTGCTGAGAAGGGAGTGAAGAGCTCAGAGAGAGGGGAGGTAGGGCGGGTGCCCCTACCAGTGGCTGAGGGTCAGCTCCCCGCATTCGTTCGAGTAAGACATTCAACAAGCGCGAGCGAATCGCAGATGTACGGTCTTCTCTAGGATTCAATGTTTCTGCGACCTCTCTCTCCAGGAAAAGAAGCTTATGCGGTGTATTAGATTAAGCTGATGAAGACGGGTGGAGTCTTACATCTCTAGCAGGTCCAACAGGGTAGGCAAACATCGTGGACAGTGGATCTCGAGGGTCCCAAGTATAAGATTTGGGTCGCCCGTAAAGTTCAAATGCATCATGGAGCGCTATCGTCCAGGTGAGTGCGCTGGTAAGCTTTAAATGGGGGGGGGGACATACCAACAAGCCACTTGAGCATCTCGGAAGCTTGCGTATTCCCAGCTTCGAGCTCTGGCATGACGAGAAGCCATCCTTCCCTCCCTCCCATGCCACCCGCCGTCTCTTCGTCCCCGAGCAGACCCTCCAGCTTCATCAATGTGCTCCGATTGATCAATTCTGGACGCTCTGGGTATACCGCAAAGGCTTGAGTTACATCCTTGAGGGTCAGCAAAGGCTTCTTCTTGTCCTTCGGTTTCGGCGATGCATAGAGTGAAACCATGGGTCGTAAAGGCAAATCCTCCGTGTGCTCCCGTGAAAAGAGATTTGACATGCGTTTTTTCCGGGGGACATTAGGAGAACCAGGGTGAGGACCCTCGACGTGCGACGGACCGGTGGGGTCAGGGGTGTGTTGTGACCCGGCAGAAACGATCATCCACATACGTTTCCAATCTGTTTGGCCAGCAACGCGAATGCGCACCCAGCCCTCCATGCGGCCCCGCAGCAAGGTCGGGCGTGTATCCTTGCCTGTTTGAATATCACGTTACTCTAGGACCGGAGCAGGCTGGAATAAATAGGACTGTACCATCAGGTAGTGTAATTCGTATCAAATGAGCCGTGTATATCTCCTCCAGTCGCGACTTCTCCCAAGCAGAAAGCCGAAGTGCTGTCGCCCATGATACCAAGGCGGGGGTCGATGGACAGCTGAACAACAACAAATTTGAACCAGCAGAATTGAGGGTAAGGACGTTCGTGTATTTTTTGGGAGGCTGGTCATCCGTAGCAGGGATACTAATGGAGCCGAGTACTTGAACGAACTGTTGCCATGATATCAGATACACCGAGTGTGTCAGGTAGAAGAACACTCACGGCGTCCGTCATATTAACATAAGTTGGTGGAACCTCCTTCCCTTGCTTGTTAGCTTCCTCGATCTCCCGCATGTCCCATATACTCAGGGTTGTACCACCCAGCTGGGCCCAGACATCAATCCAACCCTCGTCTTTAGCTGGCTTCTGACCATCTGCCTGCCTCTCGACTCGCTTTACAAGAGGGCCAGAAAAGTATACCTTGCGTGCATGGGCAAGGGTCAACTGGACGACGGAGCGTATTTCGGGATGAAGTGGAGGTGGGGCGGATTGCCCTGCTACCAAAGAGCTCCGACGGACGGTGGTTGGCTGCTGTTGGTCGAGCTGCTGGTCCGGAGGTCTGGGACCTGTTGACTTTGACTGACCCATTGGTGGCGGAGAAGGGGCGGGGTCGGTTGACGGGCCTCCGTTGGGGTTGCTAGGACGTCTGGTGTGGAAGGCAGACGGCGGAGACTGGGGGGAGATGTCCTGCTGTTGGTGTTGCTGCTCTTGTTGGGGTCTGTTGCGAAAGGAGAAGAAAGAAGTGGTGCGAGCATGAGACTGAGATGATGGTGGCATGGATGGGCGTGGCTGCGGGGTGGACTGATGCTGCTGGTCCTGTTGGGGAATATCTTGTGGGAGTGGCTGAGGAGGTTGTTGAGATTGAGGAGGATTACTGTCGTTTGAGGGGATATGCTGTGAATGTCGTGCTGGAAAGTCGTGTATATCGATGCCTCTTCCAGGGCTCGCTTGCCTGAGCTGCTGCAACTCTGCTGGTGAAATAAAGCCGCGGTTACGGTTGTCCCATTGAGGACTGGAAGAAGGAGTCATTGATAGCGAGGCCATGAGTCCGAAAGTGACTTGCACGCGGGCGCCTGCGACTCAGTTGACGACGACTTGGACCACTTCAGCACCAGTATATGTACACCAGGAGTTCTACGTTGATCGTAGAAACAAGCAAGACGAATTCTCAGCTATCTACGTGCGCAAAATTATTCCCGACGTCTACCACTTTTAGTCTCTTCACAGCAACTATCGGCAAAATACCCTTTGCTCTTCTCACAGGCAGGGCGTTCCGATCGTGGCTCTTCTTAGTATCAGACTATCAGTAGCCTACAATGAGCATTGGTGAACGGTGTATCGTGACCGTCGTCGGGAAGGGTTAGTCCGTTCCCTCTGGATCGGCCAGTGCAACGGACACACACACCAGGTTGAGATTTGGTAGACGGCGTGATGTGGCGTACATGAACGATGAACGTTGACGTCGACGTCAAAAATGGCTGCAAGTGAATCGGATGCAAATCATCTTTGTGATGGTCGCCACGTCTATCTCTCCTATCTCAACGATTACATCACTGCGCCGTGACCCTGGGGTATGACCGCCACCAGATCTGACTACCTAACACAAGGTCATGGTGTGCACGCCAATCATTCGGCGTTAATGCATAATGGCTCTCGAATGTTCAATCCCATGAGATTTTTTTTTGGTTAGCAAGTCACTTTGAAGTGAGCCGTTCAAGCAAGGTGAACCAAGATGTGAAAAAGATGCTGTAACACATCGCAGTAGTTTAGAAGCGTCTACTTACCCTTCTACTGGCAGGGGGTTTAGTCAGGGCCAAGCTTAGCCGTGAAAAGGGGGCAGCCGAGTGCGAAAATATTGAGCAATGAAGGTATAGTTTACAACTTGAAGGAACGCTGGGGTGTTGTGTACCTAGGCTGCCTTCGATATGTCCGTGTTCTTCACTGGGCTGTGCTCGTAGCCATCAAATCCAAGCGATTTCTGCACTACGGCCTCTGCTGCGTCAGGTTCGAGGTGTCCATGAGCGTTCCGGCGAGCTCTGTGGTGCGAAAGGGAGGAGAACATAAGCAACGGGGGCGCGTCTTCGCGTAAAAGACTCACCTGAAGAACGTGTAGCTCAATACGATATCGTCTATATTTCGACACGAAGGATCGTCAAGCATGTCCTTGTCAATGAAGAAGAGAAGGGGCATGTCTACTTCTTCGCCTGCGAGGAGTTTTTGTTCCTCGAAGCAGAAGCATTCTACTTTTGAAAAGTATGGTGCGATCTATGAAAGCCAGTCCGGCGCCGATCAGCATAAACATCTCACAATCGTGAGGTGGTCTCGACACACCCGATCTGGGGTCACGTTGTACGTGGCAATTCCAATAACATCGCCTTTACTCTCATTCTTAGCCCTGTAGAATGCCAGACTGGATTCGCCGGGCAAAACATCGACGAATTTTTGCTGGGGAATAAACTTCCAAGGTAATGCTTCTGAGCGGTCTGCATTAAAGTGGACACGGATACGCCGGGCACCATCAACAGGTACGAGGCGAGAAGGTTCAAAGCGACCTGATGCAGTGTTCATGACTGTTGGGGTACCAGCGAAGCCCGTGGCCGCGCAGAACATGCGGTACAGGGGGACAGCAGCGTAGGTCACACCTACTGCTAGAACAACCTGTTGGTGGGTGTATTGAGTGAGCAACATGGATGAGATATTTTAAGTACGTACGACAGCAGAGGTATACATGAGAAGACTGCGGTTCCGGGTCGCGTAGAGTTGTTGACGAGATCGATGTTGACGGGACAAGTTGGATTTGGGGGGACGTGAGGAAGAAGTGGAGGTATGGGAAGACGTAGGGGATCCTGACGGTGGCTGAGTAGGCTTGGGCGAGGTGCTCATTGCTCGCCAAAGCTGCGTCCGTGACTGCAGCCAGGTCGGAGAGTCAGGATGGTGGATTTGTATGGCACGACATCGAAAGAGGGCGTGTGGACTGAAGGTCTGAGTATCGTAAGTAATGAGTGGATACACAAGTAAGAACAACTCACCAGCGATGTTTGTGGGAGACGAGCAACCCTTTTAAGCGGCCTGGTGATGATCCTGAAGGTCATCGCGGACGACGACGGCAACGCTTACCGAATATTTGGCCGAAATTCAGAGTTTATGTCGCACGTGACATGCGGACGGCATCTATTACAACAGCCTTGAGCTGGTCAGACTGTCATTTCACCTCCTTCAGGACGATCACCTCCACCAGTTTCCACTACCCGCAGCCATTCTTGTGTATCTGACGAATTGATCATGTCTGCATCAACTCCCGCCCCAGCAAGCTCGAAATCAACCCCACATCCTCCAGGTCCTCAGGCGTCCTCCTCATCTACCCCAGCGGACCTCGAACTGGAGCAGCTGCTTTCTCGCGAAGCATCTGCCTTCCAACGCGAACTCGAGGTAGAAAGAATACTGAAAGCGTTCAAACTCAAGTAGGTAATCAACCATACTCGCTCAGTAACTCGACTGATGCCCTGTGGGGTTCAGTCCCTACGATATACTTGGCCTCGACGAAACCGCGAAGCCAGAAGATATAAAGCGCAAATATCGACAGTTGTCTCTTTGTAAGCACTACCCCTTCCTCGTACTTTGATTGCCTTATCACTGTCCGAGAACCTGCTGACGCAATCTGACGTTTTCCTCTGGTTTGTGGAATGTCCTGGACGCATCCCTCCTATTGGATCTATAACATGGATAAATGCGTACGTTTTTCCATGTACAGTCATCCATCCTGACAAGACCCCCCACCCTCGTGCTTCAGATGCATTCGATATATTGAAGAAGGTACGTATCACATCCCTCAGGCCTTTTGCAACCATTCGTGGTCTCTCATGCTACCGTGTTGACGTTTGCTCACTCGTTTACTTGATAGGCTGAGGCAGAACTATCCGAAACTGCTAAACGCGTGGAGCTCGATGCAACGATTGCCTCAGCCCGTTCTACCCTCCTCCGCTCCCTCTCTCTACCTCCTAACCTCACAGACGATGACCCACGCATAAAGAACCTCGCTAGCGACCCGACGATGGTGGCCCAGGGACTGACGACACCGTGGAAGCTCATGCTCAGAGAGAAGATCAAGGAGGTGTTGATCGACGAGGAACTTCGCAGGAGGAAGTGAGTGCCTGACTCTGGACTCGACCCAAGCATGCTGACGAGCATTCAGGGCGATAAAGATGAACCTCGCCAACGAAGGCCTTGAGGCCCGCAAGAAAGAAGAGGAGGTCGCCTCTAGGAAACGAAAGGCAGAAGAGGACAAGACATGGGAAGGCAAGTGACATCTTTTACCACGTCAACAATGACTTTATTTCTAACACCCTCGTTTAGAAACGCGGGAGTCTCGCGTGGACAGCTGGCGTTCATTCAATAATACTTCAAAGAAGAAGAAGAAGTCCAAGATTGCTATCCTCGGATGAAACCCCGCATGTAGAGTCCACTCGAGTTGTTAGGCGATGCTTTTCGGGTTTGTTAGATCATTGTGAGGCAGATGATAAGTGCGAGAGGGAGGATGGACACGTTGAGCGTAACCTTTATGCTGTAAAGGCACTGAAACATAGATTTATACGTGTGCCAATAGCTGGACATTAATTCAAGTCGTTGTAGTCACCCTCTTCAGTCACTATGAGTACGTACTACCGCGGCATTATGTGTCGGCAAAGTACGGACTACAAAGAGGTTGTTTCGTGAACAATAAGTACTGGAGGCTCGAACGTCCCACTCGTACCATATACTTAGACCGTGCCCGCCTCCGTGACATGTTTGCCCGCACCTCCTCACCAGCTGGATCAACGATGCGTCTCTTGCGCCATCTCAAGGCGCACCAAGGACCCGCAAATCCAGGCCGAGGATTATACGTATCTTTGGCAGGTACTAGTACTGCGCAACATGCAGTCGGACGGGCACATGTCCCAACTCGTGGATATATCGGGGCGGTCACGCAACCTACTAGTGCCAGATGCTCCGGAGCCAGGATAATCGATCAGATTGCCAGTGATACTACAGTGCTACCTTCAAGTTCTTACCTACCTCGCACGTCGTCTCACACCTCCAGTTCAAGTCCTGAGCAAAATCGACTACACCAAGGATCTAGACGACAGTTTACTACCAGCTGCTCTTCAAGGAACGCACAACCGCTCTCAGACTCCTACTTGGACTTTCGATTACCTGAGGATACCACGATGGCCTCATTAACAGCCCCTCAGGCTCCGCCGACCTGGCAACACACCGTCGAAGAAGTCGATAGGCTCACCACCGAAGCACTGGAGAAAAACAAGAAGGTCAGCGATGATGTCGTCAAGCTCCCCGAGGATAAGCTCGATTTCGATAACGTGAGCACTATTCGCCATCTCCCCCGATCAGTACATGCACAATCTCTGACTTGGAATCCTTCGACGTGTCGCTTTAGGTGTTCGTGAGTTAGCATAACTATACTGAACTTGATCTGCGATCCTGACATTCCCATTCGGCTCTTTGACATAGCTCGCACTCGCCAATGCAGAAGCAGAGCTCGACATCGCCGTAGAACCTCTTTCCTTCTATCAAAATGTCTCGACTAACAAAGAGCTCCGCGATGCCTCCACCAAAGCCGAAGAACACTCACGCAAATTCGCCAACCAAGAGTCGATGCGCGAGGACCTCTACAAAGCTAAGGTGACCGCTGAGGAAAACTTGCGCAAGACGGGCACTTGGGAAAAGTTGAGTGCAGAACAGAAGAGGCTTGTAGAGAAAATGCTGCTTGATGGGAAGAGGGCTGGGTTAGCCCTTGAGAAGAAAGAGGACAGGGAAAAGCTTAAAATTCTTAAAGATGAACTCTCCGATGCGTGCTTGAAGTTCACGGTGAATGACTGTTTCTTTGTATTGGAAATGACGAATCTAAACAATGATACCACTGCAGCAAAACTTCAACGAGGAGAATGTTAGTCCGCCACTCCCATATCAACTTTGTAGGATGTGTCTCCAATTGACTGTTCGATTTCGCTGTACAGGGTCGTATCACCTTCACGCGCGAAGAACTGGATGGTGTCCCCGAGGACGTGATTTCCGGGTATCCCAAGCGCACGGAAGATGACCAAGTGTTGTACGAGGTCACTTTCAAGACACCTGATATCCTCCCCATCGTGAGTCCCAATTTGATCACATAGCTTCAGCTGTCGTCATACACTTACTATCCACCGTCTCTTGTGTAGTTCAAATATGCCAACAGCCCTAAAATGCGCCAGACAGCGCAGGAGGCCTTCGAGGCGAGACTAGCGAACAATGTAGAACACCTGAACACTGCGCTCCATCTGCGCAAGCAGATTGCGGAGATCTTGCAGTACGACTCGTGGGCGGATTATATCACGGAAGTGAAGATGGTTAAGAGCGCCGCCAACGCAAAAGAGGCAAGCATCTCCTGGTCTTGTTCCGCTGGTCTAATCAACAGCATTCTTCGCATATAGTTCTTGGATGCCCTGAAAAGAAATGTCGACCCTCTTGGGAAGAAAGAACTCGAGACCCTTGTTGCACTCAAAAAGGAGGTCCATGCGAAGCGAGGTCTGCCAGCCGATGACAACCTTTATATTTGGGACTACAGGTAGAAGGTCAAACCCTGCAACTTTTTGTAACATTGACTGATGTCTGTGGACGCGTCTCCCAGGTACTACGACCGCCTCTATGTCGAGCAGAATCTGAGCCTCGACGACTCGCTCGTCAAAGAGTACTTCCCCGTTTCGGTCGTCGTTCCTGCCATTCTTGACATTTACCAGAACCTTCTCGGTGTCAAGTTCGTAGAGGTGAAGGGTGATGCAAGGGACGTGTGGCACCCGGGTGAGTGTATTTCGCGCCTCTGATTTGGCTGGCCTTGAATGGAGATTGTGCATGCAGAGGTCCAGCAATTCGCGGTTTGGGAGAAGGATGCAAAGGACGAGTCAGGCTTTGTCGGATACTGCTACCTCGATCTTTTCCCTCGTGGTACGTCTCGAGTTGTGACAATGCGACAAGCGTGCAATATACTTACGATCAGACTTTCAGATGGCAAGTACTCCCATGCCGCCGTATGGGGCCTCTTCCCAGGTTACGAACTTCCCAGTGGGGGACGGCACTACCCGTTGACAGCCATGGTCGCTAACCTCGCCAAGCCCACGCCAGATCGGCCAGCACTGATGCGGCATGACGATGTCACGACGTTCTTCCATGAGATGGGACATGTTTTCCACGGACTGCTTAGTCGGACACGCTATGCTCGATTCCACGGGACCGCTGTTGCGCGTGATTTCGTGGAGGCGCCGTCACAGATGCTTGAAAATTGGTCTGTTGCATTTCTCTTGTGACATTTGACGCCCTGACCGAATAGATGTTTCGACAAACTATTATAGGTGCTGGGAGCCCGAGGTTCTGAAGAAGATGTCTAGCCATTATGAGACTCAAGAACCGTTGTCAGACGACCTCATCGCCAAGATTATCAAGAGGTCACCATCCTAATCTCTTTACCTCACCTCGACCCTAAACTGACATCCATTGCAGTCGCTATGTCAACGTCGGACTGTTTTATCTTCGGCAGCTGTTCTTCGCAAACTTCGATCTCCTTGTGCATAATAACAGTTTGGACGTGGACACGGATTACACTAAGCTCTGGAATGAATTGAGACAGGAGATCTCGCTCGTCAAAGGAGGTGAATACCAGCCTGGGCAGGGTACGTTTGGGCATATTGTGGGGGGATACGACGCTGGATACTACGGGTAAGTTCTTCGACTTCCTCTCGCTATCCTCCACCAGTCCTCGCTGTGATTTCTGAACAATAACTCGAACTCGGCGTGCATGCAGGTACACCTACTCCCTCGTATTTGCTGCGGATATGTACGCAACCGTGTTCAAGAAGGATCCATTGGACCCTAAGCTGGGCCGGCTATATCGTGACAAAATCCTCCTCGTGGGTGGTAGCCGGGATGAAATGGATTCACTCAAGGTACCCTAGCGTCGGTGTGTCCCAGGAACTGTGCTGACTGTTCCTCCGTCTAGGACTTCTTGGGCCGTGAGCCGAACCCGGAGGCGTTTATCGATGAGATCGGGCAGGGCGAAGTGACTGCTGCACATTTGTGAAACAAGGAATTCTGTCAATGTACAATAGCTGCATATACGAAGGAAGTCAAGCAAGCCCTTTCTCTCGCTGTCGGGCACGTTCGACTATCTATCTCCTCAAAGTTATTCCACGGTCATTGCCGACTCCGATAGAAGGTAGGTGATTTGCTCATGGTGTAGTAATTACAACCTGGAGTGCAACAGAGAAGGCTGGGCGTGTGTTTCTTTATCTGGAGCGATAAGGTTCCATATTTCCTCATCTATGTCCATATCGCGGTGCTCTTCATCCACTTCCTCTTGGAGCCGAGGTTTATCCCTGGGATTCCATTCATCCTCATCGTAGTGCGTCCTGGAAACACAAGCGATCTCTGGCTGATATTTCGCAGCAACGGAAGCACAATAAGCCTCGAAATGCGCTGGATCAAGGAGTCGTGGAGAAACTGGTCTGTATTCCTCTGGGCATTCCTGGATGTAGCAAACTGATTTGGTACATCGACTTATGAAGGTGCCACAGACACTCACACTAAAATCAGACTCCTCTTGGTCTGTTCTAGGAGGCTGTTTTTTTTTGAAACCGAGGTCAGTATAAGAGCACTAGAAGAGGATACAGAACTTACGACTCCATGCGCAGCTATCATGACTGGGAAATTGTTTGATGTCATTATGGGCGGGTGGAACACATCGCCCGTCTGACATGTGATGAAAACATTCCAGCCATCTGTACATATGTCAGCAACCTATTTTGTCGTCTGAAGCTGGGAAAAATCATACTGCAGGTATACCTGATACCAATATTCGAATTAATGTGACGACCCCGACTCACATTGTGCGCAATGTCAGGTGCCCAAATATCCGCGAGAGTCGACTCCCTGCCGTCCACCACAGGTACTCGGACAAAATCACTGTTCGCCCGTGTCAATTGTGGCACGACGCGACGGATCTCGTCATACGCGTAGCGCATCCAGAGCGTCTCCACCACTTCCCCCTCGCGTTCCCACTCGTCACAATGATACGCGGGACATGGTGCGCAATCCATGCCCGGTTCGTACCAGTCTTCAGCGAGTGCGCTCTTTGATAAGACATGTGCCTTGTACCCGTCATATCTGGGCCAGCCAAACATATACAGGACCAGTATGTGCAAGTTCGCAAAGGTATAGTTCGAGGGGACGTGGGCGACTCGGTATATATTGTACCCCTGAAGCTGGAAGCGCAATCGGATATGTTCTGATGCCTCGGTGGGAAAGGTGAGGTAAGGATCGCTTTCCGCGTCCGAGTCCGAGACGCTTGGAGAGGGGGTTGGGAGGAGGGAGTGCTCTTTGAAAGCCACTCTGGTCTTCCGGGTCGACCATTGTAACAATGACATCACAAGTGGTGGTGCGCGAGGTCTTCGTCGGGACGTGCAGTAAATGATAGGACGATGTCGAAGGGAAGGTTGTTACCGTGATACTACTGATATACAGCGAAAAGTGGAGGGTGACATCGTACCGGTGGGTGGTTTATCTATGTTGCCATGATGGTCTAAACTTCGCCTGAAGAAGGTCAAAACACTCGAGATCCGAGTCGTGGCCTTCTGGTGGGCTCCACCTTCATAGGAGTGGCAGGTCTTGTTGTCATTGTTCTACCATCTCGACGGCCTGTTGCACTCTGGTGTTGTTGTGTTGCTGGGACCCAACTGAGACTTGGACTTACGACAAGCTCCCAAGTTTGTCATTATGATCTTAACTTGGCCATTTATTGTCTCCTTTGGGAAACAATAATACTTGGTGGAATCATACAGGATCTAGGTGGCTAGGTTGGGGGAGACTTTCGTGTTGGTCTTACGGATGGGTTACACACAGGCTGCAGTGAAAATCATTGAGAAACTCTCACTCAGAAGCGTCAGAAATATCAATAACTGGAATCCCCTCATTATCCTCTACAGCCCCTTCCCTAGCCCTGCCATTGTTGTGTGCACGTCTCCTAGCAAGGGTCAAGGGCTTACTCGCACCATAGTCCTTGCGCTTCGCACCACCTTCAGACTCTTCGTCTTCTGATGAGGAAATGACGATAATCGAAGCTTCTCGGGGCAGACGACGGCGGGGTGGCTGAGTGGACGGAGGAGGAAGCAGGGTGTCTTCGGCAATAGATTTGCGAGGGGGTTGGGTTGACGGTGGTGGACGAGGTTCTCTTAGGCCAATCAGTGACGAGGTGCCGGTGGCACCTTTGTTCCGTATCCTCGTACTGATTTTAGCGCCCGACGGAGAGACGGGACATAAATCTAAAGATTTCGTACCCATACCCGAGTTTGGTCTCAAACGAATGTCTAAGCTTGTTCCGCCGGTTCTGGCATCGTTTTCATTTCCTTTCCCTTTGGCCGTGTCTTTGGAGCCTGCACTCAAAGCGCCCTGCTCGATCCTTCCTACCTGTTCAAAGAATGACTCATCCACATCCATATCGAACGATAGGTCATCGTATGGGTCAGGGGACGGTGGAGGTTTGGCAGATCTGGCTGTGAATCTCGACGGGCTCGAGACGGAGGGCTTCGCAGAGGTGGACCCCAATGTCTTTCTGGACAATTTTAACGCTTCGGCGTCATCATTGTCCCAGGTTATATCAAAGTCCAGTTCTAGCTTGGGAAGCGGAGCACGGACGGGCGAGAGACCGATGTCAGGGATGGCTTTAATTTTGGATGTGGAAGGTTGGGGGAAGTAAGGGGAGGTTTTGACGGCGAAAGAAGTGGACGAAGGGTTGAGAGAAGAGGAAGAGGAGGGCTTAAGCGTCGCATTCGTGCTTGGTATATACTTCTCAGTGGAGGTTGAAGGCGGATTAACAGGCGCGAGACGTGCTGGATGTGCAGGAACGGGCGGAGGGCGCATTTCCCCCCGCTCCTTCTCCTTCTCCCGCTCCTTCTCCTTCTCCCGCTCCTTCTCCATCTCCATTTCTCTGTCCATTTGCATCCCCATCTCGAGCAAGACATCGGGATCTACGTCGTCGTCTACATACATGTCGTCCAGGTCTGCGGGTGGTGAGGGAGGCCGTGGTTGGGCGGCACGCACAGCTTGAGCTGGACGTAAATCTTGTGCTTGTACAGGTTGGGCAATCGCGGGGCGTGGGGGCGGTTGAGGCTGCGGTTCTGCCTGCCCTTGAGCCCTTGGCTCTGCCTCAGGTGCAGGATCTGGACGTCTGTGAACCGAGTAGTTCAGTACAAGTTCATGCATGTGTCCATAGAAGCATTATCCAACGCAAGTTACATCTAGCTACGGAATAAAAGTCGCAGCGGCAGAGAAGCCACCATAATACGAGAGCAGGACGGACACCGGGAAGTGAAACTGTAGTGACTTACCCTAGTCGTCTCCTCAGCGACCTGACGAACACTTCTTCGCTGTGGATATCGTGATCCTCTGTGCTGAACCCCTTGAGTGTGACATTCGAAGGTTCAAGGAAGGCAATGCCATTCCGAATAGGGGTAGATTTCAGGAGCATCTACATGGATAGTTTCCGAGTGAGCTAGACATGCAAGAGTGCTGGAGAATATACACCAAGAAGACACATAAAACGCACTTTATAACCCAACGGTGTAATGCCCAACTCCAACTCGGCCAAGGACCTAAACTCGATAGCTCTGAAGGTGGTGCACCCATCGGACAGCTCGAACCTGAGCATACCCCTCGGAAAGCGCGGCACGGGTCCCTCGTCTTCCTCGACTTGTTGTTGCTGCTCGCCGTTGTGATTGGCATCGCCCTGTGCTAGGCCAAGGTCGGCACGGTCGAGACGGGTCTGGTGGGTATTCAAGAGACTGAAGGCAGATTGTGCGATGTCTGTGATGCTTCTAACCTCGACGAGGAGGGGTACGGGTCCTGTCGTTTGTTTCTGACGGCGCGGTCCCTGACCGGGCCTTTGTTGATCTCTGGCCCTGCCTGCATGTACCCGAGTTGGATTCAGGATACCAGGAGGAACCAGCTGTGGCTCAATACCAGTTCCAGGCACGGTCGAGTCCCCGAGATTAGATCGTAGGAGTTGTGATTCGACGTGTTCGATGAATTGCTGGAAGTGGGTGGATGGTGAAATGTTGTATTCGGAGGATATCCACTGGCAACAGTCGGAGAGCCATTCCTGTGGGGGTGGGTAGTTGCCTGTGTCAATAGCGAGGTGGTTGGTAAGCTTACTGGGTCTATAGTTGGTTTTGGGTAGTTTTGGGCTGTCCAGTGAGAGACGCGTTCCGGGGCTGGCATTGCGCTGTAAGACCACGGCGGTCGATGGTCAACCGTTCAGTCGCTGGTGGCAGGCTACGCGACTGATCACGTGTGCAAGGGATCGTCACCCGGAAACTGTCGGATTCAAAGTTCACCCACAGCCGTGAGTTTGACGACGGTACATATAGAAATGAAGCAGCAATGTACCGGGTAGTCCATCGAATATCCCATCCTCGAACATCTCGTATATTCTTCACCATGTCGGGATCCCATCCCCGGGCCAAGCTTCCTCGTCTCCCCATCCCCGACCTCCGAAAAACGATGGACAGATATCTAGAGTCCATCCAGCCAGTTCTCCTCGCAGACGAACACGCCGGTGGGCCTTCTTTTTCCACCTCCTATGCTCGCCAACAAGCTCTCGTCAGTGCTTTCCTTGCCAGTCCCGGTCCACTCGCACAGGCTCGCTTACTCGCGTTGGACAAAGCCTCACCACACAATTGGTTAGACGATAACTTTTGGATGAAAAAAACATATTTGGAGTGGAGAGCGCCTCTGCTCATTAATTCGAACTGGTGGTTGACGTTTGTCAATGACCCAGATGTCCCAGAGGAGGTTGTCACAGATGAGGGGGAAGGCTTCACCCCTTGGCAAGTGAGGAGGGCTGCGTGTTTGGTCCATGGTATTGTCGATTTCAAGCATAGGATGCAATCGTGCGTGTTTCCTTATTTCGCAACTCTCTTCTGTAGCTGAAAGAACCGAGAGAGCAGGCGGGAATTATTTGTAGACACCTCACGGACAGGTAATGTCCATTCGTTCCCTACCTAACTATTCCTCACCCCAGAATACACATAGGGACGTGGCTTAGACGCGCCACTTCTCTGATATTCAATGTCTCCCGTATTCCCCAACTTGCTTGCGATAAGCTTACCGTCCCCTCGCCTACTTCCTCGCCGTGGGCATCCACAGTTACCGTCCTAGCACGAGATTTTTATTATGCCCTCCGTGTCGCGGACCCAACAACCGGTGTGCCGTTGCACGTCGACGACATTGAGCGAGGATTGCGAGCAGTGGTCACCGATGTACTCCGTCGGAGGCAGAAGGGTCACATGGCAGTCGAGGTTGGGGTATTGAGTTCAGATGGCAGAGACGAATGGACTGAGGTAGGTGCCCCGTGTCCTTCCAAACGTCTCCGTGTGGTTTCGTGGTTACTACCTCCTTTTCACCATCCTGTTCGACAATCCTGACAAATTCGTTCTACTCCCGAAATAGAACTACGACAACCTAGTCTCTCTCTCTCCACAAAACGCACGCTCCTTTGAAGCTATTCATCAATCGCTCTTTGTGCTTTCCCTTGATCATTGGTCTGCCCCCTCCGTACCTGCCAACAGACCTGTCGAGAAGCCACCGCTCACGTTCGAGATTGACGGACGCACTCGCACTCCACCCTCTGTTCCTCAACCCCCATCATCTTCTCCAACCATCCCCTCCGACCTCCAGTCCCATCAATACGCCATCCGCTCCTCTCCTTCAGCCCTTAATCGTTTTTTCGACAAACCTCTATCTCTCATTGTAGAACGTACCACGCGAGCAGGTGCAATGGGTGAACACTCAGTTGTAGACGCGTTGGTGCCCAGCGTCGTTTGTGAGTGGGGGGTTGCTGGGGAAAGTGGTGCGAAAGTTCGTGGTGGTTTGGCTGGGGTACCTTTTGAGATCGACACCGATGAAGAGGGGAGGGGCGGGCCAGGAGGGTTGGAAGCTAGTACAGGGGCATGTTGGACGCGTCTTGATTTTGCCACGTCGCCGTCTATACAGACTGCCATCGAGAACGTGAAACGACGGGCGGAGGCACTTCTTGTGAACTCGGATCATGATGTATTACATTTCGAGGAGTGGGGTGGGGAGGAAGCGAAACGAGTGTGTGAGTTCTGCCTTCACCTTCATTTGATTGCTGTGATCCAGTCGTTGACGCTTATCCCCCATTGACCCTACCGATGTACCCATTCACCTACCCATAGCCTCGAACCAACCTGATCCCTTTGTTCAGCTTGCGCTCCAGCTCGCCTACTACCGACTTCACTCTCGCCCGACCCCAGTGTATGAAACTGCGCTGACCCGGGCATTCCATCATGGGCGCACCGAGACGATACGGTCGTTTACGATGGAGAGTTATGCATTCCTAAGGGCATGTGCTGGGTGGAAGGGGGGGAGTAAAGAATGGAGTGAGGTAAGTGCTGTTTTTGGTGAGCTATATGATGATGGTTGACCTCGTTCCTTTTCTCGATTCTATGATTATTCAAACTGCACCTCTTTTCCAATTAACTTCGCACATATTTGAACACTCCCGCCATACGTGCTGAACCGATGTTCATGTTTGTACTGGCCGCACTGACGTACCAAAAGCCTCCACCTCATCTCCATTCTCTGCTCCAGTCAGCTTTTAAAGCCCATTCTTTCCTCACTCGCGCAGCAATGACCGGCCGGGGTATCGACAGACACCTCCTTGGCCTACGTTGCGTTCTGAGCGAGGAATGGGCATCTCTGGACAACGCCACGTCTTCAGATACCAATGTTTACAGAATGGCGCAGTCGGACAGTGCTGAGAATTTCAACACTAACGTCCCGCTATTTGAAGATCCTATCTTCAAGCGAACCCAAGAATGGAGGCTTTCGACAAGTGGACTGAGTGAAGGATGGTGGTTCAGGGGGACTGGGTGAGTGCTCTCCGCGATCTTTTTGTCACTGGTTCTTCCTGCGTCTTCATTGCTATAATGTGTTTTTCTATCGGCGTCCTGACCTCATAGACGTCTTCGTGAATTGGACATGTCTCAGTCGCTGCATCCCTAGCTGACTTACAAGTACGCCAAACCCCGCGCTCGATACGTTCTCTTCTTCCTTCTGTCACTTAACCTGTGTGATCTGCGACGCTAATCACTATCTTTCTCAGGTTCGGGTCGCCATATGAAGACGGTTACGGAATAAACTGTGAGCATACCTCCTATCCTCAGCTGCCGTCGTCGGTTTGTTGACCCTACTTTAACCTCGTTCGTCTCTTCCCCTTGTCTTTTCACGTATCTCCGTCCGCCTCCTTCTGTACGTGCCCTTCGACTCTGTCGTCTTCGTATCATCCATAAACACCGCCAATTATTCTCCTTCGTCGCCTCTCTTCACCATAACACTTCTACCTTTCCGAATTCAACCAACAGACCTCATCCGTCCAAATTCCTTCAAGTTCTGCGTCGAATCCAAGCACTCGTGTCCGATAACGTCTACACGCGCCTTCCTTGACCACATCGTGGATGCTCTCAGAGACATCAGGGACATCTGTCTCTGGGCAAGGAAGAGGGAGGAGGAAGCATCGCTCGCATGCTCGAGCTCGGAGGTGACTACCTCGGAGGGAAAGAGTGCAGAACAGGCAGTGACTGGCAGTAGTAGATGCAAGAGTGGCCATGCCGAGGGGTCCATCCTAGCAAAGGCAAGACTGTAGAACCCTAGTATCTAAAGACAGTACTAATGACACTATGTGTTGATGAGATGCTGTTCTAGACTTGATGTGCATCTGTCCCCAATGCCATACACATCTCCTCAATGTACTGACAAAAAAAAAAATACATTGGTCAAAGACCCAAAGCTAACTGTTATCAAAACACGAAAACAAGGTGAACAACAGAACAAAGTTACAAAGACCAGACATTGTAGCCCCAAACCTCACACAAAGTGAGTCTTCTCTATCTCCCCTACCTCCATCCAAGCTCCTCCCTCATCACCTTCATAGTACTGGAAGATGAGCTCCCCTACAAGGGACTTCCCAGGACCAGCATACTTGGTTATGTATGCCTTGTTGGTGAAAATCACCATGCCTCTCTTGCACCTACTAAGCATGACATTCATCCTGCGCTTGTCTTCAAGGAAACCAAGGTCCCTGGACCTCACCAAGGAGATGATAATATAGTCCTCCTCATTTCCTACATCAAAGTGAGTAAAGATGAGATCTACCAAGTATGAAATGGACATACCTTGGAAGGAGTCTACATTGAAACACTTATCCCCCCATTCAAGCTCTGCTTGTTTGAGCTCATTCTCAATCAGAGATCTTTGAGCATCATAAGGAGTGATGATCTTGAACTTCCTCTGTTGTTCTTGGAAAATGGAGGCAAGCTGGATGATAGCTTTGCACTCCTCTACATTCTAAGTCTGGGATAAGTGCTGATATTACAATCATGGATGAAGGTACATACCTTCAAGCTAGTGCCATGGGATACCTGCTCACCAGGAACATTGACAAAGCGGCAGAGTAAGGATCCCTCCTGGGCAAGAGGGTGAAGTTCACTAGAGTTAAGGAGTGGATCTGACTCCTCAGTTGGTCCAGGGTAGACAGTCTGTGCAATAAAAGCACCAATTTGTGGTGGCATTCGATCTGCAGATTGGATGAGTAACTGACAGAAATTCAAGAAAAACACATACACTGAGTATCAAGAAAGATAATTGGTTTTTTACCAGTGGTTGAGTCTTGTCTAGTCAGATGATCAACTTCAAAGACACTCTGGAGGTCTTTGATGTTATCTTGACCATGAGGTGGTACTGTCCAACATCTGAGGAATCAAAATTGATTTGAAAAAGAGGAAAACTCACACTGCATATCATCACCAATGAAGGTGACTTTTCTAATTGTGGTAATAGTGGAGAAGATTGGTATATAGTCACCAATTTCTATCTGGGAGGCTTCATCAACCACTACAGTTCGAACAGGAACCATCCTGAATGCCCCAAGTCTTCTAAGGGTATCACTAGAGAGCATACTGAGTGTGCAAAGCACAACTGGGCAGCCACGCAATTCAGAAAGCCTCCCAGAGAATTCTCCACTAGTGATGAGGTTGGCTAGGATATTGGTATACAGATGCTCATGCCTGACTGAGATCAAACTACCAGCCAAAGGATAAAAGGTAAAGAACACTCACCAGAAAGCATAGAACTCATCAGAAACCAGAAGTCTCCAGTTGACAAGGCCAAAGTCAGCCAACTTCTCTGCAATGTTCTTAACAGCAACATTGGACTGAGCTATGAGCCAGATGCCAGATAGGCCAGCTGTAACAGCAGCCTGAACATAGGAGGCAATGACAGTCGTCTTGCCTGTTCCAGGAGGACCTTGAATGATGGTGATTCTAGATCCATCAGTTTGGTCCAGCATACACCTGATTGCTTTCCTCTGAGAGCTATTCAAAGGTCGAGGAATCTTTTTAGCATCAAACTTGATGGATGGAGGAGTGGGTTGAGACCATTCAATTGGCCATGTGAAGTCAACTCCAGGATCAAGGAAGATCTTGTGGACCCATGGGTTGAAGTCAGCCCCCCCAGCAGTGATGCTTCCCTGGAGGATCATGAGAATAATCTTGGCACGCTTGACCTCAGCAAGTGTGGGATCCTCCCGACCCATAAGAGTGATGGTGGCCACAGACTTGCCAGCCAGGTACCCATCAGTCTTCAGCTGAGCACTACCACTGCCTACAGAGGCAACCTTGGCAGAAATAGTAAAGCTTCCAATGCCAGGGTTGGCCGAGACATTAATACGAGCTTGCTAATACAAACCTAAGCATCTCGAAGAATATTTGCCATGAAAAACTCACCTGATTCCTGCCTTTACGGATCTTGTTCTGGTAGCGATCAGCTTGGGCACGAAGCTGCTTCTTGCCCTGATCAAAGGATGTGGCGAAAGCGTGCGTGACTTCGGTAGGCTTCATCTGGTCTCGTTGGAAGGAATCCATCGAGCTCTTAGCCAGAAAGTTAAGGACCTAAGCGCGGCCCTGTTAATTTCGCCGCAACAACAAAACAAACCCACGCACGACATCAGTGAGCTTGGCGGTGTCAATGGGAGGGACTTCTGACAGTCTGTCCTCCATCGAAGCTAGCTGGGACACGTAGTGGGCAACCCAGGCGCGCTGGGCGAGAGGCGTCGTGTTTTGGATGACGCTGGGGTCCTCAGGAACGTGGTAGACATAATCGTCGAATGCGTGGATGATGTTTTTGTCGAAAATGCCGTGGAGATCGCCGATGGCGAGTTTGATCGTTGCTTTTGGCGCTCGAGTTGTAGGTGGGCCCGCAGACTGGAGATCGATGGCCTGCTTGATTCGGAGGTCGTGACTCTGCCAGAGCGCGAGGACGAGGGGAGCCATGTCAAAACCGTACACGAACCCGCAGGTGCGACCCAAGACGTGATCGCGCAGGTAATCACGCCCTTCTGCGCCCGAGGCAGCATTCGGAGGACTACCGCGCCCGTTGTTCTTTTTCTTGCCAGTGGCAGCCGCTGAACAGAGGTCAATCAAAAATACGGTGGTGGCATCCGCGACGGCGAGAATCTGGAGCGTCCCGTTGGGCAAGAACGTGCCAGACAGACCAAGAGCACGACCTTCGTTGCGTTCGACAATGGTGCGTAACTCAGAGTAGTCTGTGTTCAGATCTGATAAGGTGATCAGTTTGATTTCTAATCCCTCGATGTCGACATCAAGGAGGTTCTGGTGTATGGTACGAGTAGACGGCGGCATGAAGTGGACAATTCTAGGGGATTGCAATTATATCGTTGAAGAACGGACAAGGACAGCGATGAGACAGGTCGAAGTGTGGGTATGGGCAAAAGCACGATGCGTTAGGCTGGTCGACCACATGTATGGACTCCGAATTCCAACAGCAGAAATCCGATCCGCCTCGAGGTTCGGCAAGTCCACTTTGATCGAATCCAGTATCCCAATCCCCAAAAGGACGGTCCCTTCACGTCGGATGTCTTGTCCCTCGCAGCAACGGCCGACCTCGTTTGCCAGCCCACTGCTCAGGCTCACCTTGACCCTTAGGTTTTCTCAGTAGGAGTCCAGATATGCCCCACGTAATCCGCGAAATGCAGAGCTCATTTACTTATTGACCAAACACGCTTCTCGTGCTTCATCTAATTGCATTCCCAGTCCTGAAGTGCGTGTCTATGTACAGTGATCGTAAGATAGGTGTCAAGGGGTTATTCATGCAAACACTCGGACACTCTGAGAGACTACGGAAGCATACCGCGAATGACGTCCTTTCCATCTATCCAAGCCTCTTCACCACAAGCCGCGGCCAGCTTTCCGACGAGCGTAGACGACGCTTTGCCGGAAAGAAAAGAACGGCTCGAGCAGATGACCATACTTCGTTTACAACGTGTCAACATGACGTTCGTGCGGCGATGGTTGTTGAGGAATCCCACATTGCCCGAGCGTACAATAGACACGATGATGTAGTCGTCTTCGTTACCTAAGAACGAGGGTCAGGTGCTGTCGACAGAAGGCTCGCGTTCTGGGTGAACGGACCTTGGAATGAATCCACGTTGAATACTTTGCCTTCCCACTTTAGACCCGCAGATTTGAGTTCGTTCTCGATGACGGACCTCTGCCCATCGTAAGGGGAGATGATGCGGAACGACCTATGCTTAGATTCATATACACGAGCGACGTGTACCACTACCAAGGCTTCTTGGCGGTTCTACGTCCAAGGATTATGAAACGCTGCGAAACATGGGCAAGGACGATCTTACCGTCCAACTATGCCCCATTTTGACCTCTTGACCCTTCTTCACGTCAATGAAGCGACAGGCACTCGAGTTTGTGATGTTATGGCAGGTAATGAGCTTCCCATTGTAGACCTTTTGTGAAACGAAGCGGCCAAAGATATGGGGCATACGATCTAGCCGGGATACAAGTGGTCAATGTGAAAGTTTCAGCGAATCGCGGTAAACTGCATACACTGTGTGTCCAAGAACAACGCTCGTTTCCGGAGATGCGGAAACTCGAAGACGCTGCGAAGTTCTGGGATGTCTTCCTGACCATAAGGTGGCACTGAGAAAGAAATTAACTACCAGTAAGCCGCGCAGAAAGGAAGAGCGTACGTTGTTTATCATCCCCAATGAAGACGAGCTTGGAAAGCGTCGACCGGAAACGGTGGAGCATGGGGAGATAGTCACCCGATTCAATTTGACTAGCTTCATCGAAGATCACCATTTCCACTGGGACTATGCGCAAGAACACGTCAATGTTGGGGTTTGAGAACATGCTCAGGGTGCATAAGATGACTTTGCTGTCGAGAAGTAGCCTGCTTGCCTCAACGACCGACATCTTAAATATGTCGGACCGGATAAGGCGTGCTTGCAGCTTCTCGTACAAGTGCTCATGCCTGTAGTACTTCAGAAACGAAGAACTTCCATACATGTCGTAAAGAGACAGCCTACCAGTCGAAATGGAAGTCTTTAGAGACCAATAATTTAAACTTGTCGAAGCCTTCCTTGATAAGCTTTTCAGCAATGTTCTTCACCGCGACGTTGGACTGCGCTGCAATCCAAATCGTCCGATTGGAATTGGCGTAATCGTGACTGATGACGGCAGCTGCAATGACGGTCGTTTTACCCGTTCCTGGAGGGCCTTGGATCATAACGACTCGGTCTTCGTTAGAAGTTGACAAAATATTTCCGACTGCTTCCTCTTGAGAGATATTAAGAGCGCGACCCGGAAAATACACAAGAGGCTTAGTACGCTGCGCCTTTGGCACTGGCCACAACGGCAACTCTCCAGGAAGCCACACGCTCTTGAAGAACGGCTGCGACAGAAGCGTTGTGGCGTTCTGGAGAGCCTTGCGTATAATGTCCTCTCGAAAAGTCTCTGCCCAAGTAGGAGGTTCTTTTCCAATACTGGTGACAGAGAGTATCTCATCGCCTTGGATCGGACTGTTGACGACAACACGCGCGTTGCGTCCGGATACCCCGTTCACTCGACCAGTTACATTGGTCGTTGTCTTGCTTCCCCTCATTTCAAGTTGAATAACCTGGTCAACAGTTATGTTTAGGCCACACGATAAATGAACATGGTTCACGAACCTGATTGCTCGAAGGCCTGATTCGGGTGGGAAAGCGGCTACAAGTCAAATTGACTGCACCCTTCTTTACAGTGAATTCACTCTGGACCTCATTTCTGACATGCGTCGGTTTCATGGCGTCTAGACGCTCTCCATCTCGGAAAAGCTTCGCCAAAACAGTCAAGTGCTATATAGCAAGCAATGCGTGATGTCAACGGGACAGGTCGTCGTAAAAAAAAAAACCGAAACCAACCGCTTTCGGAAGCGCATTCGTGTTGATTCTTGAGATCGACGAAAATCGACGAGACATCTCTGGAACCATTGCAGCCCGACAGGCAGCCCACGCCCTCAGTGCCACTCCTGAGCCTGTATCCCCCTCGCGGCTAAAGAACAGAGCTTTCACGTTCACCCTATGCAGGGTCGTTTCGCCACCCATGGAATCCATCAACGCCTGCAACGATCGTCTGTCGTGGGTGGTTACCGATAACATATCGACGCCATCATCGATGCAAAGCGACAAGTCTGAATACAAAGCAGTGGCAATCTGATCCATTCTAAAAGCATGTTTCTGGAATTTAGGGCTGAGGAGAATGTGTTCTTGAAGGAGAGCTCTGCCCCTGGAGACCTGCAGTTGCTTCGCTCTGTCCTTCGGCCGAGGAACGTTGGATTTAGGTACGTGAACCACGAGCACTCGGGAGAGTGTGGCAAAAGCGATAGAGGATAGTTGGCAGCGCTCGCGAAAAGTAGCAGATACGCCGATAACGCCGCCAATCACGGTATCCGATAGAGGTTGAAGGAGTTGTGCGCTGAGAGCCTCTTCGACACATTGGGAGACAGCGATAGGAGGGAAGTCACCTATGAACAGATTCTGGGAAACGGTAAGGGACATTTGCGGGACACGGTATGGGAAGAGGTAAGGGCGTACAGTTCAAAGTTAAGAGACGCGTGTCTGTGCGGGGCATGCCCTTTTAATAGTCTTAAAGAGCGCCCGACTCGAATTGGGTTTGAACAGAGAAGGCCACCCAGAATGTGTACAGCAAGTGAAAGAGCCACGCTGTGCTGGGGAAGTAGTCGCTTTGTTATCGTGGGTCCAAGGAACCTATGAAACGAATGTATGAGGAAGTGCTTTGTGATCCAGTGCATCGATACAGAAACGAATAATACACACAAAGTGACAAACGGCACTGCAGTGCATGGATACACTGACGCTTTGTCCGTGTCATATCATAATCGTGCGTGGCAAGCTGTGACAAGGGAAAATTTATGGCATCGTTTACTACTTATTCGTGGTGGAATTTCTTTGTGCCCGTGTCACGTGTCAACTGGTTAGCAGCATCGCCGCGGAAGTTTGCCTTGCACCCTGTCATTCACGTTCATAACTCGAAAACATGTCAACTCCGGTTATTGTTGGTCTCGGTGCTGTAACAGCAGCACTTGTGGGCAGGCATCTTGTTCGAACTGGTGTTATTGGCAAGAGGGCAGCGGATCAATGGGCCAAGGGAGGTTTCAAGGCGAAGATGGATCGTAACGAGGCTATCGCAATTCTTGGTCTAAGGTGCGTCCTCTTTCTTGGTCAATGCCGCGGTTCTCATCCGCGCTCGGTATTTTCAGAGATGGGGCGACTCTTCGCAATAAACTTAAAGATGCACATCGTCAAATTATGCTTGCCAATCATCCCGACCGGGGAGGTTCACCTTACCTCGCAAGTAAAATTAACGAGGCAAAGGACCTGCTTGATAAGTTAGACGGAAAGTCACGGTGACACTAACAGCTTTGTGTCGCCTTCGCTTTCGTTCCGGTGAGTGAATCGACATGCGGTCAACTTCCTTCGTATAGCTCACGAGTCCTGGAGCTTTCAGCCATGTACTACAACATTACATTGCTACTAATTAGAATACCACTCGCTGCTCTCACTCAACCCCCAGCTGAAGACGACTTGCTTGTCAGCCTGCAATGTCTGATTGTACTTCTACCTACTGCCCCATTCAGAACAAGCACAAGGTCCATCCTGCTGACTAATCCTTAGGGGGTAGCCGATAATCGCCTAACCTTCACTCACCTGGAGTCACTGCAATCTATCATCTTTTGATCATTCATTTACGCAACTACGATGAGTACGTTAGATTTTGATCCTTCGAAGCTCGGCACAAAGGACCAGTAAGCCAGCCTGGTCGCTTATGCCGTGAAATCGCAGTAATCACACGGTTCTATAGCTGGGATCAAAGATATACACAGGATCTCACCAACTTCCATGAAAATAGACTTGAAGGCGAGGTTTGGTGTGTTTCGAGCAGTTCCTTTTTTTCTGTACCACCCATATATTTACACGTTTGTCAGGTTTGGCGAGGAGCCAGAAGAGAAGATGGTCGAATGGGCGCAAGCTCACGTTCCCCCGCAATCGAGTCCCAAAGTGCTAGATGTTGGGAGCGGGAACGGACATCTCCTCTTTGCAATGGTCGAAGCAGGTTATGACGCCTCTCGACTCGCTGGAATTGATTACAGTCAAGGCTCAATAGACTTGTCTGTCGCCATTGCCAAACAACGTGCTGTTGACGATACCGACATTGAGCACGCATATGGAAGTGTAGTTTTCGCGGTTTGCGACTTTTTGGATGCTGAATCGCCCGTCCCATCGCCCAAAGACGAGAGTACAAGTGACGCTACTTGGGATCTGATATTGGACAAAGGAACGTATGATGCGATTTCTCTCATGGATGAAGATGCTCAGGGGATAGTGCCTCTCGACGGATATCCCCCACGCGTTGCGAAGTTGCTGAGACCGGGTGGTTATTTCCTTATCACATGTAAGCAGGCCTTTCAATCTGTCTTGCATAGATCCAACGGTTCCTACAGCTTGCAACTTTACCGAGGATGAATTAAAAGAGAGGTTCGCGACACGAGCGCTTGGCCTCGAATATGAGTGAGTCCATTCGTCTCGACTGAATTAAGTGGGAAGTTGTGTCTAATGTTTTCCAAAGGGACAGCGTACCATACAGAAGGTTTACTTTCGGCGGGAAAACCGGAAGCTCGTATGCCACCGTCGCATTCAAAAAGAAGTCCGTGTCCTACGGTTGAGTGCCACCTATTCAAAGTCATCTGCGCAGCGCAAACCAGTGTTCGACGACAATCTGTCGGTAATACTAATACTAGAATGCACCACGCTTAAGAGCATATTGAACAGTTGAATACCAGGAAATTGCGCGATGTCTCATCTTGGAAACACATATCCACGTTTCTGCCAAGTTATTTGCAGGCTCCTTCTAGGCTTAGTACTTAGTCAAAGGACTGAAGTACTGATGTCAGTGGGTGGGAACATGATCAACCCCATTCTTGCAAGTTCCAGCTATGGTAGGTTAATTATCGATAGCATGTCGAAATGATTGACCATGCTTTAGTCACGAGGCTGAGTCGCTCCACAGGTAGTACACAGACGTCTACGTGTCGTGGCTCACCAGAAGTTGGCCTCCTATAATTGACTGATAAACAACCCTCCTGTACCGAGGACGTGGGCATCACTGCCCACGGATATTCCTACAGGCCAGTGCAACGGCATTCCCAGATGAACTTGGCAATTATTTGCAGAAGGATTGACATCGATTCTGGAAAAACGCACTGTGCACTGTGTCAATTCCGAGGTAGTCGGACCATGCGTTTATCATATCACAATCTCGGAATCTCGTTCATACCCGTTTGCAACGTTTCTCTAGCAACCGTGCTTGCCCACTTCACGAGGCCTTCTTCTCCTTTGAATGCGTGTGAAAGGAAGAAAATCAACCCAAGACCGAGGTTTTCAACCTTGGTAGCTTTCATGAAAATCTCCTCAACTGTTCCCCGATTGCGCGAAGATTGTTCTTTGGAGCTATTCGTAAGCAGTGGTGAGGATGCTTGACTTGCCACGAATATCTGTACGATGAGTTCTTTGAGGAACTTGCGTGCTTGTGGCTTGAGAAGGGTGAAGTCGACAGGCTGTGAAATAGTGAATTAGCGGGACTTTCTCGGCAATCAACTCGGCGCTCGCCTTCAAAATGGTGAGCGAGCAGCAGTCTTTCGACATCCACCATCCGTATGCCTTCGCCACATTCTTCATTCGCGATGAAGAGATGTTCTTGACTTCGAATTGCACATTTTCGTCTTTGAGGTGCTTGATAACCTCGGCACCTCCGACGCTAGTCTCGCCAAGATCACGAAGGAAGTCCCAGAGGCAGAACTGTAGAGTGATCTTGTAAGAGTGCGATGTTTGACAGAGCTGCTGGCAGACAAGGCTGTAATATGGGTTGTATGATTTTTCCTATATTGCAAGATATCAGCATTATCGTTGTCGGACAGGCTAGACTGCGCACATTACCACAACAATGAAGGATAACCCGGACGATCTCGCGTTGCTGCACTTCGGAAAGGTTAAGTTGAGCTAGTCGCTCACAGGCATCCAAGTAGTCCTAGGCGATGTCAGGTTGAGAATAGGCCGCTGGCGCGACTGAGAATGCCACCCACATCACTGCTCATAAGAACGACAAAGATGCTTCGGCGAATATCCGTGTTCATGCCTTGTTTCCGCGCGAGCTTTACTAGAGCCGTGTCACTGATGTCCTCTGCACTAGCCTCAGTACGTTTTGTTGACGCCTCGTGCTGCTGGTCGACGAGAGGGTCGCCTCCCCAGGCAGCGCCGACTAGCCACCATTTACCCTTAGTCTCTGCGGAGCGAAGGTCGTCCAGTGAGACGCGGAGAGGCTCGTGCGCCTGGACTAACCAGAGGTTCGTGTCACCTGTAAGAAGGAGGAGCATAATGCTTACCGTGACGCTTCTTGCCGAGTCCTGTCAAAAATTTCTTCATACGCTCAACAGCGTCGCCTCCCTGATGCTGAGTCGCGCTTTTCTTGATCTTGTTGTTCTTAAGATTTGTGAGCGTCTCGATCATGAACTTGGTGCGGGTACTATTACATCGCGTTAGAGAACACTGACGCGAGTGAGGATCCAGCACACCTCAGGTCATCTCCCTTCTTTGCGATGCTTGATTGAGCCAATGCAACAATATCCTTCAACGCCGAAGGATCATCTTGGCGAAGCTGTTGCCCAGAATCTGCCACCAGGTGAGCAAGGACACAAAACTGGCGTGACGTGATACTTACTACGCAAGATCTTCAGCAGCAGCTCAACTCTGAACTCCGAGAGCTCCTTGCTAAGCAAGTCCCTGACGATATCGTACAGCAGAATGCAGGAGATCACTTGGAAGTTGTATAGCTCGGATAAGAGGACGATCAAATTAGAGGACTCCTTCCCACGGTCTTCGGGCTTGTCAGAGGCATTGGGGACGTCGCTTTCATAGTTTTGAAGATGACGCTCGTAGGAGAACACGATATTCTGCACAACGAAGGCGGCTGCAAAGATCAAAGATCAAAGGCTAGGCTCAGCACCTGTATGTTGGCAATGGCGAATGCATTTACCGAACTCAATGCCAATCAGTTTGTGCATACTAGAGATGAACGCCGCGTGTAAAACGACGAACGAGTCGAGGAGCATGGCATGAGAAGATATTCCGTCGATTATCAGGGTAGTCAGGGAGGATGTTACATCTGAGTAACTGTGAGTGCACTAGAGCAGTTTGTTGAAAAAGGGACGAACCATGTCGGCGGTGTTTGCGGTATATTTCTTCCATGCCATCGAGGACTGTTGACATATTCTGTTCGCTCATCCTGAAGAAAGCATGAGGAAGACGCTATGGAACTAATCTATGTATCTGGCTCACCGGTTAATCAGACCTTTGAGCTGACGAGTAAGCTTTTCGACGTCCTCTTGGGTCTTGTCGGTTCCCTCGGCTTGTTTTCTAAGACCCGGCGGAATATACCGCCCTACAAGGAGCGTTCGAATGTTAACTATATGCCTACTTGCGAGAGATGCGCACCTGCGGGTTGGGGCTGCAGCTCCTTGGAGGTCGTAACCTGGGAAGGTATTGCCTCGTGACCATGTTCAGATGTCTCATGGACACACGAACCCAAGCCTGCCCATTCATCCTCGGCATCGTCCTGGCGCCCAAACTCGTTATTTTCTTCATCGTCTTGGTCTTCCTGGCTGCTTGTGGAAACATCATCCGACTCTTCATTGGCGTCAGAGGACTGCTCGTCGTCTGAATTATAGTGGCTATCCGAATCGCCCACCGAGCCTATTTCTGAGCTCGCATCGGCCTGGCTGGATGTACCAAAGAGAGAGAGATCGAGAGAATGAGCAAAATCCAACAAGTCTAGATGTAAGAGTCAATCGAGTCGTAGGTTCATATCTTTAGGGAGATGTACTCACCGCCTAGTCCATCAGCCGCATCTCCCTCTCGCCGCTTGCCTCCATTCGAATATCCTAGCTTCGCCTCCAGATATGCAATGTATGCATCCTCTTCCTCCTCCTCGCGAGTCTGGGGGATACGGCGCACAGGTTTGGTAGCCTTAGAAGCCGACTTTGAGGCCAGCTTCTCGAGAGCTGTTGGTTTTTTTTTGGACTTCGACGAAAGCGCAAGCGAGTCACTAGAATGAGTAGCCTTCGAGGGGGCTCGAGGACGCGTCGTGTGCTTGGAAGGGGTAGCAGGGCCCTTGACATCTTCTGCAAAATGAACCGTCTTTCTCCGTTTGGCTTTGGGCGATTCTACTGGCTCATCCTCAGTCTTGCGTTTTGCAGAGGCAGCTTGGGTTGTGAAGTGTTCTGCCTTCCGCTGTTTGCGAACCAGTCTTTCTTGTTTGCGGGTATCCTTGCGGGAAAGATGAGAGCTTCTGTTCTTTCCCTGATGCAAGCTTCCTTTGCGGCCTCCATTTACGTTGGATTTATATGTGGTACATTGGATAACTGTGCACACACCAGAGGATTCCTCGCGATCGATGTGTTCCAAGATGGATTTAGGCAGACTAGGCCCCTGATTACGCTTTCTCGCGCTCATAGATTGGGCTCAAGTGGGAAAAAAAGCTACCTGAAATTCTGGTAAGCGTCCACGAATAATGCTGTCACCACTGGTACCACTGACTTGGTAAAATACTTCAGTCGAGTTGCAGTCGAGCACATATCCGTTCTCTCCAGCCTTAGATTCAAACATCGACAAACAAACAATTGCCAAAAAAAAAGATGACTTGAACATGATTTCTGCGAATGTCCGTGGTGTGGCGCGATAAAGTACAATGATAGTGAAAGTACAACGAGACTGCTGGATAATGCTAAAAAAATATGATTGGTCAAAATTTTGAGCCCCCTCATGTTCGTATGTTCGTATTGGTATCGTCATTATCGTTGGTCAATCATATCCACTGCCGACTCCAAAACAACCTTCGGTCGAAGCAATAATCGCCGCTCGACATTATCCTCTGACGCGGCTGTAGCTTCCCCCGATACTTTGCGTGTCGAGCATCGGAGACCTAACTCAGTCGTGCATAGAACTACACCCTTAGACGTGCCGTAATCCTCGAACGCGTCCATCATCTCCTGGGCATCGAATGTCCGACCGCTATCTGCTCCCACAACCTCGAAGTTCGTCGACATAATTTCCTCTCTAGTGATCTGCGCTAGCCTGCAAGCGGATTTGGATATGCGGTTGACTTGTGCTCCGAAGCGGCTGCGGAAGACCTCCCGAGAAGAAGATTGGGACTGGGGGTGCGTGCTCCCGCAAATAAGGAAGACGTCGAATGACCAGCGGAAGATAGTTTCCGTCATCTCGTTGATGGCGTAATCGTCCAGTTCTGGATGGAGCTCATGGATATGTTTGTGCGCCAGCGCTCTCCACCGCGCCGACGTAGGCTGTGGTTCTAAACAATTTAAGCGACATTAGTTGTGGAAGGATCGAGCAATCGAGTCAACAATACATACCGGACTGAAACATGCAGGTATAAATCTGAGTTAGCGTGATGTTCGCTTTAGACTGGTAACCGATGCAGAACGACGATAGCGCTCGAGATATGCAGTATGTGATGCACCCCTGCAGGGCCATCTGCACGAGCATCGGATCTTGAGAATGATCACGAGTGGACAGAATGCGTGTCAGGGTAGGTCCCAATCTTGAGGAAACCTCATTTTGTGTCTGCAGGACCTTGGTCGGAGCGGGATGTTGCTTGGTGAAAGTACAGAGCTCTACGGCTGAGGCAGCGAATTGTAGGATCTCCGAGTTGAGGTCCTGGAGAGCTTGGATAACTTGCGCACCCGACCAAAGATCGGTCTTGGTTAGGAAAGTCTCCGTGCTCTTTGCCTGTGCCCGCTCCTCCTCCGAAACAGTGGACATATTGTCGGCGCCAACATCACTGCTAGTGCGACGTTGACTGCCACTGGCTGGGGAGGCTGTTTCAACGTCCCGTAGCTCAGACCAGTCCGCACTGAGCCGGACGTGCTGAGAGAGCAGCGATTGCGATGAGTTTGATCTATGGCGCGCAATATCCTGACTGCGCCTTCGATCAAACGTGGGACGCTCCCTGGAACGACGATCGACTATCAATCTGTCCCTCTCCTTTTTGAGGGTCTCGATCTCGACGTCTCGTGTTCTAACCAAATCTCTCGTCTCCTTGAGTGTCTTCTCGAGCAACTTACACCGCTCTTCCCATTTTGCTAGTTCGACTTGAGAACGTTGGAGTTCGGATTTTGCAGCGTCGTGCTCTCGTCGCATGGTGTAAAGAGTGGACACGGCAGCTGATGCACCGAAAGAACGACGAGAACAGGAACCGTGACAATGTGCACGTTCAGCGGCATGCAACTTCACCCGCAAATCAGCGCACTCCTTCTGGAGTCTGTTTACGGGATCGGGGACTGGGGAGAGGTCCCTGGGAGTGAGGGGAATATCGTCGTGGTCTGAATCAGAATCGTCGCTATTGAAAGCGCGAAAAGAAAACGCGGGGCTACGGAGGGTAAAGAATTCGACGGTGGTTTCGTACAAGTCTTTGAGATGCGAGTTAGCGACAGGGAGCATGGCGGCAGGAACGGACAAGACCAAACACCGTGCTCGCGATAATCACTGATTAGAACGATTATGTCTTTCTCTTGTTAGCGAAGATGAAGGGATATAAGGGCCCCGAAGTCACCATCCAGTGCTGAAAATAGAGTGCTTGCGTGTCCTCTACGACCGTTTGCCCAAATCCAAGCTGCCTCGAGGTTGCTGTTCAACCTCGTTGCAACCTCGTTATTTTCCAAAATGAAGTGAATCTGCCGCAAAATCTGCCGCATGGACCAGGTCGGGCCCAATGAAGGGCCTTGAGGGCCCTTGTATGTAATTTCGTGGCTCCTCATGGGAAGCTGCAACGAACAGCCCTAAAGTTACTTTTTTTGCCATTCTCTCCTGCCGAACTAGGTTTTGACACCAAGCAACTAGCCTGATTCTGGGAGTTGGGCCATAGGGCATATCACCGCGCTGTCCATCGCGGCGCAGCAGCTCTCCATAGCACCGTGGCATCGCCGCCTCATCCACGACCATACCTCGTGTATCTTTCACTGATTCTCTCTGCTCGAGTCATTCCTTGTTTCAGATATATGTATCGTTGACACCATATCTCGCCCTGCTCCATCTCGATATCTGATCTAGCCGGAGTCTGAGCTAGCCATGAAGTCGTCGTCGTCAGACATGCGGAAGCCCTACAACGGGCCCACGCGTTCTCTCGTCATCGCTCTCGATGTCGGTACCACCTTCAGTGGTGTATCATATGCGATATTAGAACCGGGTGAAATACCCAAAATTTATGGCGTCACTAGGTATGGCTCACAGTCGGATTGTGGCATGTACATTGCTCTGACGCGTCGATCCTTTTTACCCTGGGTAGATTCCCTGGCCAGGAGCACGTCGCAGGGAATAGCAAGATTCCGTCCATTTTATATTATGACAGGAATGGGAAGGTCATGGCTGCTGGTGCCGAGGCGGACAACGCGTCGAACTCGGTAGCCGAAGACGAGTATTGGATCAAGGCCGAGCTGTATGTCATGTCTAATCTTTGATGGGTGAGGAGTTGACACCCTTGCAGATTCAAGCTTCGTTTGCGGCCTAAAACCATGAAACTGAATATGAATGGAATGCGATTCAGCCGTCTTCCCCAGCACAAAACAGCTGTCGATGTATTCGGAGACTTTCTCCACTATCTGTTTCATTGTACGCGAAGTTTCATCATCGACACCCACGCAAATGGCGGAGCCTTATGGCAAGCCATAGAACATACTATCGAATTCGTTCTGAGCCACCCGAACGGATGGGAGGGTGCCCAGCAAACGAAAATGCGACGTGCAGCCGTTTACGGTGGTCTGATTCCCGACACTGATGCGGGCCGAGCGCGAATTCGATTCGTCACGGAGGGCGAAGCCAGTCTCCATGCATGCATCCAGAGCGGTCTTGCCGCGGATGTCCTGTCGGTGTGTGGCCTTCTTCCTATTGCAAACGCGTCTGACATTTATTCCCTCCTAGAACCCTTCAAGGCACGGTTTTCTCGTGGCTGACGCAGGTGGAGGCACGCTAGATATCAGCTCCTACGCGGTTCGGGGCACGAGCCCCCTTGTGATCGAAGAAGTGGCACCACCCGATTGTTAGTCCTACACTCCCCGAAGCCCATTGCGCATATGACACATTCTGTTCCTGATAGGTATCTTCGCTGGGTCGGTCTTCGTTAGTCGGAGAGCCAGCGAGTTCTTTACGCGTGCGTTGCCCCATTTTAACTCTCTGACGAGACTGACATCGACTTAGACAAACTCAAGCACTCGAAATACGGCACCAGCGATTCTGTCGACCACATCACCAAGCGATTCGATGAAACGACTAAGCGTCTATTCCGCGACAAGAACGACATCCAATGGGTTCATTTTGGTTCGCCACTTGATAAGGATAGTGCTGTAGGAATACGAGGTGGACAACTCAAGCTCACAGGGTACGCAGTATTTGTCATCTCCACACATTCTTTCACTCAAATCAGCTTAGCGCGGAGGTTGCGGAGCTATTCGAGCCATCTATTCAAGCGGCCGTAACGTCGATCAAAGCTCAGGTCGTGGCGTCCCAAGGCATGATCCGGGTCGGTTCATTCCGTTGCTGATTGGAGCCATCCATCCTCATTCGTTCATATTCTCACCAGTCTGTGTGGTTGGTGGGAGGATTCGCTGCTAGTCCCTGGCTTTTTAGTCAACTTCAGGAACGTCTTGCGTCCATGAAGATCACCGTTAGCCGGCCAGATAACCAAACGTGAGTCATACAGTGACTGTGGATTGAGACGCATGGTGCTCACCGTTTTGATCTAGATCCAAGGCAGTAGCAGACGGTGCACTCGGCTTCTACTGTGACCACCATGTCTCGGCTAGAGTGTCGAAGTTTGTGTATGGCGTGGAATATCTGCGGGAATATGATCCCCATGACCCTGAACATGTCTCACGGAAGGGGAGACTCTGTGAGCTCCCTTCCGGACCGCGGCTTCTCCCAGACGCTTTTGATTGCATCCTGGCGAGAGTATGGGTTTCCATTCTTTCGCTTACTCTCCTTGTTAATTCTCTTTGTGGCAGGGTGTGAAAGTTAAAGAATCGACTGTTTTTACACGCAAGTATTGCACCGAACTTACGAATCTATCAACACTGTCGGTATTTGAAGTCGAGATATGGTGTTATCGCGGGGGCGATTCGGTTCCTCCATGGATTCTCAGAGACGCAGGTGAGGTATGGGCCGGTCTCGTCTGCTCTGGGCCTAACCTTTCCCTACAGAGGAATACTCAACCCTCTGCGTCGTACGTGCGGACTTATCGCCCCTCAGTGGAAGCGCGGAGCCAAAGGTTGGCAAGAATGGGAAGACGTACTGGACGATTGTCTTCAGCGTTGAAATCCACTTTGGTTTGACAGAATTCAAGGCGCGCATAAAGTGGAATGATAACGTTTGTGCTTTTAAGTTTACTCTCCTGATCTCAAACTAAACCATGTCCAAACTGTACACAGGGAAGGACGAAATAGTGAGTCACCATTCTCAGCAAGGTTCCCTGTGATCTGACTTTTTCCTAGCGGTCCAGCGTCCATCGTATATAGCGAAAGTGGTCACCGTGCCGATGAGGACGAGGCAGACACGTACTCCGAAGATGACCTCGGCCCATCTCGTTCTGCATCTCGGGGCCCATCTCGCCCTGCCTCTGTTGCCGCCTCTCGCACCCATTCCCAAGACTCTTTGGGATCTGGAGCAAAGACGCCACTGGGGGTGGGGAGACCTGATGCGACATTCTTGGATGTGTCAAGCCGCAGCCGCACCGTGTCTACATCTCAGTCTATAGCCACGAGATTTTCTCAGTCCCATCACCAGCCTCCGACGCAACCACAAGCACAGCCACAAGCACAAGCACAATCGCAACCACAAGCACAATCGCACTCGCACTCACACTCGCACTCGCAACCACAACCACCACCTCAACCTCAGCCTCAGCCTCAACCTCAACCGCAAGCTCAGTCCTCATACACAGAGCGCACCCGGGGGTTCGAGCACGAACGTTCGATCTCCACCTCTACTTCTAGATTGTCATCCGTCACGCATGTCGAGCGCGACCGAAAGTTTTCTACTGCTTCGACGAAGATTTCAACTTCCTTCGCCTCCCAGTCACATACGGAAGCCGAGAAAGAAAGGCGAACCAGAGAAGCCGAGAGAGAGAAGGCTGCTGCTGCCACTGCTGCTGAAGCTGTCGTCGTCGTCTCTTCTCCTGCCCCTGCAGCCAAGGAGCAAGAGAAGGGCAAAGGCAAGGGGAAAACTCCCAAGAATACGAGCAAGCCCAACTCTCCCATAGACCTTGCTGATACAACAGTCGGAAAGAGTCCAGGGCAGCTTGCTAACGCTCTTACTTCGGTTTGGGGGTCCCAATCAAAGGCAGCCACCCCCGCAGCCTCGCCTTTCCCACCAACCAGATCCGTGGGCCCGACTACGCCGAAGAACGAGGCTCCGCCCGAATCACGCAAGCTCAAGTTCTCAGCCCCCGCTACCCCAGCTCTTGGCGAGGCTCATTCATTCTTCTCGGATCCTCCTGCAGAGGAAGTTCACGAACCTGCGCTCGGTTCCCGGAGTCTAGCCCTAGAGCTACCTCCTCAAGAACCTTCATACCCAGAAGAAACCACGGGGCACACCCCAGCAGATACTGTTCCGCCCGAACAACTTGTTTCCGGAACACCTAGGGACCTTGGTGTCAGCGCACACCTCGTGGAATCGATTACGGAGCAAACGTCAGAGTTTTCCGCGGTTCAGTTGTCTTCGAATACGCTAGAGGCGGCGAGCACCTCTGGCGTGTTCGATACGTTCGGTGCCTCCGACGAACCCGCGCCGGAAACTAGTGCAGGAACAGGGCTCGACAGTGGCTGGGCTGGAAGTTGGGGTGGTGCCACAGAGACTGCAGACACGAAACCTGCATCCGCCTCGATCGGATGGGGTGGCCCAAGCTGGTCCTTCCCCTCGTTCGGTGCCGGTTCACTTGGCATGAGCTTTGGCGGCGATGACACCACCAAGGAAATCGAGCTGGACAAATTACAGTCCACAGCTGAGCCTTCCAGCGGGGAGCTACCTGACACTACTCTGGCCGAACCTCCTGTTGAAACCGTGCTTGAGGGCGTGGACGGTATCGGTGCAGTCACGACAGAGGGCTTGGGCGACCTTGCTGCGGAACTTGGTGCGGAACTTGGTGCGGAACCTGGTGCGGAACTTGCCCTCGCACCTGCAGAGCAATCAGTAGCAATTGTGGAACAGCCAGTCGAAGAACTTCCTGAGGAGACACCTGCACCTGCAGAGGACGCACAGCAGGACGAAGAAGGCGCCGACGAGCAAGAAGCCAGCAAAGCGAAAACCAAGAAGGGAGGAGGCGCGATCAAGCAGACAAAGAGTGGCGGCGGCGGCGCAGGAGGCGCAGGAAAGAAGAAAAAGAAAAAGTGAACGGATTGATCTTCTTTCCAGCGTCGATCTTATGGTAGGTAGTAGTACTTTCTTGGTGACATTATGCAGTGCGCGAGACAATTTTTTGCTCATAATTCCTTCCTGCACGTGTTCATTCTAAGATTAGTCGAATCATAAGGGCACAGATACTCGTTAGCAGTCGTAATCGTCGTCACAAGATAGAGTAAACTGCGAGAGAGCTGAATATCCAAGAAGATGAAGGGTAACAGAGAGGCGAGATGTAATATATAAACAGGTGCTGTTCGATGACCTTGAAAGCTTCACCGACCGATCCCCGTAACAGTATGATGGCTAATTCCCTGCTCGAAACTTCGCTTCCTGAGTCTGCCACTCTCAGTCGGAAGCGGGTGCCATGATTTCAGGCTAACTGCGCTGGCATTCTTCTTTCCATCAAGGGAGAATGCAGCGTTGACCGATGGCATGCTCAGCCGACGAATCCAGCCTTTCGGCTTTTCGGGGCGAAGCAGGAAAGGAGGTTCAGGCGGACGTAGGTCGTGAGGCGATGGGGTAACATCGGCAGATTTATACTTGCTGACGGAGCATGTGTCACATCCGCAGAATGGTGCATGATCCTTCGATGGGAGTAGAGTCGAGGGCTGCGAGCGGGTGGGTGAGTGCGACGTACTGGGACGAGGTAATGGCGGAGAGGCCACCAAAGTGCTGGTTGACGAAGGTGGATTGATGTGTGAGACGCTCTGAGAGCCTCTCTTGTGTTGGAATGGGCTATTCCTCGGGCCCTTGGGCCCATCGGTTGCGTTAGGATCAGGACGCGAGGTTAGGAATTGCAATCTGTCTCGCTCGAAGTCGCGGGTTCTCTGGTCAAGTTCGCGTTCTCTTTGCCGAAGTGCGAACTCCTTCTCCTTGAGCTCTAGCCCGGTTAATTCTTCGATGCGTTGCTTGCGTCTTCGTACTTCGTTGTCGTCGATGGGCATATCACGTGTCGTTTGGCGTGTAGGAGTTTCCATGGGCAGCGGGAAACGATCAGTTATAGGTGATGCGGTTCGTTGGGGTGACATGAGTTCATCGACAGGCCGATATCGAGTTGCAATCTCAGAGACACTCATGGGCAAACGAGGTATGTCTTTCGGTCCTTGTGCAGGGGTCTCGATCTGTATTGGAAATTCGTTACACGAATCAAAATAATAGTCAAAAAATGACCGACTGTTCGACTGTATCTATTGCGTAGAGCCGCAACATTGTTTCCACTGCTGGCAGTAGAATTTGTACGCTCGATATTCTTCTTCGCGGCATCAACGCTGTGGCTCTTGAATGCGCTTCTGCTGCTGCTGTCCGGTTGGACCCCGAATTCCTTCTCTGTCGAAGCCTGTTCCACCCTCTTGAACGGTGATTCTGGTCTAAAGGGTACTTTTGGTTTGTCGGAATTCTGAGGCGCTTGTGTGATCAGGGAAGGACGACGAGGTTTCTGTGGCTCTCCTCCTGGTACCACCGAACTGCCAGACTCCGTACCCTCAGGCGAGGTTGGTATACCAGGCCCAAACCTATCCTGAGCGCAAGCATCTGGGTGGAACTGCTGCAACGCTAAAGGTGTTTGTGGCACAAGCGGTGAGAGAGGAGGTTTGGAAGCGTCTGCGAGAGCGAGAGTTTCAGTGTGGATAGCACCTTGTATCGCTTTGGGAGAATCGGTCAGGATGTGAGCAGGTGGTGCTAGAACGCCTTGGGATTGAGTTAGATTAGGACTGCTCGCTCGAGAACGCGCGATCAAATGGTTTTGGAGCAGTATTTGCTGGCGTTGCAGCTCCGCCTCGTTCATGGCCAGAGGAACTGGGAAGTGGGTCGGGGGGAATGGAAATGCAGATAGTGTGGTGATCGAATTGATGGAGCCCTGGTGTTGATCGTTCGTAATGTGTGCTGGTCGTGGCGGATCGAGCAACGCTGTGTGCGCAGTGGGAGTTCCTGGGCTATGTCCACCTAAGGGCGGGATGGGGAGAGACCTGCGATTGGGAGTGGAAAGACCAGTCTGACCCCATTCTGAAACTGCCGTAATATTGGTGAGACCTGGCAGAGGGTACCTCTCAGTGTGAGACACCTCGGGCAAATCATCAGGAAGGGGGCCAGTCCAAGCTCCCTCGCAAAGCGCGCGCCATTCACCGAGTGGTCCAATGGCAGGAGAGCACCGGCGCATGCTCTCACAGGTTCGGATCCATTCAGCATCTGCAATGCGGGACAGACTTGCAGCTACGTTGAACGTGGTCGAGATATGTTGCCGAGTGACGAGCATTGCATGATTACTGATTGGATCAAAATGATCATTTACGCCGGGCACCTTAACTTTGCGACTTAAACTCACTATTTCTCCTGGGACATTTCAGGACCGAGAACGCCAAGTAGATTGATATAACGAGCATGTTCTTCCCCAGCATCTCGGCCCCCTTTCTTTGACTTCTTTTCGTAGGCTTGACCTTGATCAGAACAGTTAGAAACATCACTGCTTCCGGTCAAGTGAGGATTGCTATGATATACCAGCTTGTTTGATGCGAGCATTGGAGTCGTTCATGCGTTCATCATGAGCTTTTTCCTCTTTCTGTGCCTAATTTCAGTCCAGCCCATGACGTTTGAGAATAACCTTACCGCCAGTTTCTTAAACCATTTCTTGACTTCTGAACTAACACTGCCGTGTTCTTTCTCGGCTATCTTCGCGAACTTGGCGTCGACATCCACCAAGACTTCAAATATATTAGCACTTGCACCAAAAGCGTTTGCTGGCATTTAACAATCAGTTTGGCAGTCTCAGTTGGCGAACTCCTGGAAGTTGGACGTGAATTACCTCACCTGCAAATTGAGCGTTCGTCTTCAATCCTGCAGCATCTCTGAGAGCCTTTGCAAGCTTTTTCTGGATAGTCGTAAAAGCACTCGCAGCTTCGCAGTAGTCGCTAAGAACATTCAAGAGGGTCTCGATTGTACGACATGATTTGTGAATATCGTGACGCTCTGCCGGCTGCACTGTTGTTGTGGCAGTGGACATGGTGACGGAGAGAACGAGCTGACTGCCTGGGGTGGCCGAATCGCACGACGAAGGATGTCGATGAGGTTTGAACTTCTGAGTTAGCTCACGGTTCTGTGTGACCTCACCATGTCGTGTCTAAACAAGCGAAGTGACGGACCCTGAAATTGGTAGTGCTAAGATAAGATCAAAAAGCCGACGGAATCAAAAATTGACAACTCGAGCAATGACTCGAAGGCTTCGCCGCTCGAACACTCCACCCTGACTGCAGTATGCAAATACCGTTACCCGCGGTCGTCGCAGCCCAAAACGCGGCAAATATTATCCTATCCTTCTAGTAGTTGAGTGTCGAACGCTCGCGTTAGGCGGCGATCCGAAAACATCAATAACCTCAGCGTCATCCTGCTCGGAAGTTAACGGGCCGCTTGGATTGCGTTGAAGTTCGTACGAAGAGAAAGCTGCGGCTTTACAGCATCAATTACAGTCTGCAATGGTAACAATCTGAACAACCTCTGGTGCCAAGGTTGATTTTGAGCCTAGCGATCAATCACCCGTTAAAGGAAGATAGTATGAGTTCCTTCTCTAGTATGATGTTGGAATCAGTGACTCGAGGAACCCACCAAACTATTAACCAAACTTGCATCGAATTCTATCAAAGAAACCACCCATGAGATATATGGTTATGTATACGAGAGGGTGACCCCAGTTTACGGCCAACGTGCTGAAACACGCATAATATGAATATGACTATCATCGGTCCTGCGCCGACGTCTGAGTTGAGTCGCATGTTCCGAAGAAGGCTCCTGACGTTCTCTACGTGGTGACCGCGACCGCGAGCTTCGACGACGCCTCTCTTTTGGATGGGTCGCAACCGCAGAGCCTTCCTCAAGGATCTGTGAGCTGTACTTCTGAGCCAACTGGTCGACCTCAGGCTGGTCTCCTTCCCGATCTTTCCTCTTCTCGACAACTCGACCTGCCTCGACCCCCCTCTCCTTAGGGTCACTCTTGTCATGCCTTCTTTTCCACACCAACTTCCGCACGCATCTCGGACATAGAACGATTTTCACCAAGGCTTCCTTCCGCTCTCCTCGTTCTTCGTAAGCGAAGGGTAACTCAAGTGTTGTGAGCTCTGGCGAAGAAGATGAACCATGATGTTCACACCGTGTATTTGCGCACGATGTCTCGCCAGTTCCATCGAGAACCTCTGTTTCAGTTCGCCAACGAAGAGCAAACTACGAGATTCTTTGCGTAAGAATGACCGCAGTGTGATAGATGGTGGAGATACGACCCACGTTGCCTGACTTGTAATGCTTAAGATCACAGATCGCAAATTCGCGATACAGGCTGTCGTAGTACTTTTTTGCTAGCTGGTCATTCCAGGTGCTTGCCTCAGCTTCTGTGTCATCGCGAAGAAATCTAGCCTGCGATTCAGTGGTGGGCAGGAATGGAAGAAGGGTGGCGTTTACTTGTGCGAGGCTTTCAAGATGTCGAACTCTGTTATTGCAGGTTGCTCAGGCTTTGCAAGGGTTCGTGAGGTATACGGTTTATAGAGTGCCATGTTCCTGTAGGTATGGAAAGCAAGTCCGCCGAAAGTTGGATCTCAACCAGAACCTCCCACGAAATGGCGACCCGATGCCCGATGGCAGGTAAGTATTGCGCTTCCTTGACTACATAGTACCAAAATCTGGCCACTTAAATACAGAGTGTTTCAAGGCTTCAAGACAAGGTTGGTATACTGGGGACCGCATTCAAGGCAGCCAGGTGCCGCGGTAGCGCGGGAAATCTGTTTTGTTCACATGACCAATTGATGACAGTGAACAGCTGTGAACATGTGCTTGAATGCACATGGGACAAAAACTTATGTAGCCCTGACGAGCGCATGCTCGAAACCTTCGGTCGCTTTTCGACTGCAATCCAGTGACGTTTCGGGAGCGAAATGCCGGCCGATATTGTCAGATGAGACTGGAGTTCACCTGCTCAGCTCAACCGAGCCCCAACGATCAACACAACGACTATGACTCCCAAAACATTCCACAGCCCGCATCTAGTAACGACAAGGTTTATTGGTTACTTCGTTTTTAAGGTCTACCGGTGATGTAGTATACACATCAGCCATCAGTGATGGAGGTTGTGTAGAGCCGAGTGGCACGCAAAAATTATCTCCGGACGCGATTGCCTGGGGGACGGCAGGGATTGGCGACCTACTAAGCCTTTGAGTGTTCAGGACTTGGAGGGTATGTCCGAACCGCAAGACATACGGGTGTCGGGTGTTGCAAGGGTGTATGGTTGGACGAGGGATGCCATCGGATGCGCAGCAAGTGTTACAGACGATTACCAAAAAGACGATGAGATTCCCTTTGACCTGGAATCGTCCAGATTCCATGAGCGTCAAAGTACCACGGATCTGGTCAAGATTCTAACAGATCGTAGCCTGGTGCTTCGTGCGAACTCCCTAATAGAGATAGCTCTGAGATTGTGCTTCGCGGAAGTAGGATAAACCCCCAAAGCATCGATCCGAGAGTTAGGTCTCCCGTAGAATGGAAATCAATGATCCTTTTATATATCTTTGGTGTAACCTGTGGCGATTTCATTCGCCCACGTGAAAGACTGGATTAGTAATAGGGAGGAGTTTAGAACCCGCGTCGTTGACATACTTTTGATGAGATCCGGAACAAAAGCGTTTGACAGCATGAGTTTTTTTTTTCAAATTGGATGGTTTTTTACCCCAGGCTGTTGCCGCGATCACAAAACCCCGCCGATCATGCGCATGACCCTTTTCTGACAGCTGTAAACACCATCTCATGGCGGCAAGGAATCCCCTCGTTTCAAACGGCGGTTCTGTTGCAGAACGGTGGGAGCCCAGCGGCGAAAACGAGGGACGGTATTTCGTCCAAGTCAGCCTCACCAGATCCGCACAATACAGTCGTGACTATAATTTATTAGGGATTCCCCTCTCGTCCTTGCTTATTTACCGAGAATCGTTCTTCTCTGAGATCGATTTTCGCTTGTTCTAGTTCGGATACATTAGCCAGAGGCTTGTCACATCCTCCCGACATTACTTTTATACCCCTCCCCTTCCCAGGACCACCATTCAACTCCCCACGTTCCTCCTCCTCCTCCAGTTTTCTCCACGTCATTTGACCTCGCTGTCAGCCACCAACAGATGCCTTCTGTCATTAACTTGGATGCTTTTCGCATCCGTCTTCGGTCGAAGCCGATGCCAATCCCAGTACTCTCCTCAAGTGAGGACGAAAGCGACCTATCTTCGTCTGAGCTCCCAGAGCAACAACCTCGCCGCATCAGCATTCACATCACGTCACCTAAGAATGGACGCAAATCTGGCGAACACCTTGGCAGTATCCCAGACAGCGGGAAGGCGCCCGACAAGGTCACGGGAACCAAACCTAGGGAGCTCACACCCAACAACACTCATCCTCATGAACTTGTTGACCGACAAGCAAGAAAACTTTCGAAACCTAGTGTTCTGAGGTAAGTTGGATGTCCATCCTACACGTGGTTCACAAATTTCCACTTTATTTGCTACTCAGGGATAAAGTTTCCCTTCCTGTGCTCTTGCCTCATTCTCTCGAACATGTGTTTCATTATCATTATCTTGATGCTCTTCATTAATTTCACTTTCAAGTTTCTTTGACCTCAATCATACTCTCCGTGATGTCGTATCTGATATATTTATCGCAGCATGACAACCAACACACACCCTCCGAGTTCATCGCCGCAACCCCCCGTTAAACCGACATTTCTGCGCCGGGTAAGGTCAAAGTTGAACATCTCCATCCCGTCCTCAAAGTCTCATACTTCCGGCCTGCAATCTCAACCGCCGCGGACTTCACGAGAAGATGTCAAAAGCCCCTCGTGGTTACCTCGTTCTCCCCGAGTCGCGCTTCCAGTTTCTCCTTCCCTCCCGAATGGCTTTGTTTCCAAGGAGAGTAGGGAGGCAGCTCTCCGAGAACGTGGGCTTCTTCCCTCACACAAGGATCTTAGTGAACAAGAACGAGCGGCCGATGAACGCCTTGATTGTGCACCTCTACCGTCTGGCGCAGCCGCAGATGGATTTAGCGAAGCGGAGCAGTTTAAAGAGGAATGGCTGGCATTGAACCGAACATCGGATAGTGCGCTGATAGCACTCCCCCACTTGGAGAATATCGTAACCAGTTCCAAATCCACGCTGGAGTTGCCGTCACTCTCTAGTTCTACATGTTCATCGCCTGTCGGTTCACGCCGATCATCGGAAGGAAAGGCCGAATTTTCGCTGGCGGGCAGGCCGTCCATTTCAAGTACTGTCCCCCCACTGTCGACTTCGTCGTATCTCGAGGTCCTACATGAGGACCCATCAGAGCAGGGACCGATCACGCCACCACCACCGCTCACATCAGTCAGACTACCGATCATCATATCGACTCCAGTTGAAGAGGAGTTTCCGTCATCCCATGTGTTCGCAGAGAGTCCCGTTTCGTGCTCGTTCGGATCGCACCTTACAGCTCCAGGGTCAACGTCGCAGTCGCAACTGCAACTAGACGGGCGTTCATCTGAGGACAAGAGTCGTACTTCCTTCCCTCCGCCTACCGCTTCTCGTAGGCGCACGACGGATTCGGGTGATCGACGCCGCAAAAGTATCGGACCGACACTATCCAAGTTTGGGACTAATTCGCTCACCAACCTTCGTCGCTCCGTAGCAGGAAGTCTCAGAATACCGAGCTCGACCACGCTTTCTACGTTAGATCTCCCCCCTTCTCCGACTCTTTCTTCGTATCTTGCCGGTCAGGTACCACGAACGGCCATCAGCCCGACGATGCACAGTCGAGGAAGCATCTTGCTAGAGACGAGAGATATTGAAGATGCTGAGAGTCGCAGATTGAGTGAACTGGCCTTCTTAGATTGATTGCCATCGATTCAAGGGTTGGTTTAATTTGTTTTTATTGGATTCGCCTCTTTCTTCCCTTCTTTTTGACTGTGCCGTGTTAGTTACACGCACTGCTTCTCGACATCGTCACTAAGACTCTCCAGGACCCGCCTGGTTTGTCTTCCATTTTATCTGGATAACTAGCATCTGTTGCATTCCATCAGGATATTACCTTGACCCACACATTCATTAATTCGCATCCGAACTTGATCACACTGCATGCATTCTTTTAACCATTCCTCGCAGCAAGTGTACTTCTAGGACTACTCTATCATCCCACTCCTTATTGGCGTTTCTTGCCACCATCCACCCTCAATACCTATGCACGAAGACTGATAGCTATCTACGGCTTTCATCTATTTGCAATCCTCCAAGGGTACCTTGAAATGAACGACTTCTGCCATGCCATTTTGATGCGTGATGCATCCAATTCGATCATCAAGTCCCCTCTTCGAATAGTCGTTCCTGGCTCCAACCACGCCACGATGATAAGACGCTGAAATGCAGTCAGGACAACATTTATGATGATCATGAGTTGACGGTGATGGTGATCCCAACTTTGCCTTCTTTTCCGTTTCTACCATCTAGTCTCCCGATTTCCTTACATTTCTAAGCCCTGGTAGAACTCGCATCTTAGGCCCAGGATTTGTCTTTACCAGGCAGATAAATTATGGTTGGTTCGTACACAGGGCGCTGTCACCATGTTGCAAATCGGACGTTGTAGAGATGTCTAGAGAAGGAACAACGACTCCTTTCTTCGACTCTACTACTACGTATACTTACGGTCTGCCTAGGCGATTCCTCACATGCCAAAGGAATCTCACAAACTTGCAAGATTTTAAGATTGGGGTGACTCGGAGGAGTGCGAATTGTCGGTAACGATAGATTCACCGAGAACTCGTTGCAGGTTTGCTGAGATCACTGAACGGATTGGGAGGTTTGCAGGCAGGTCGAGCTCGACTCGTGAGTCGCATTTGCGAGAACTAGCACGACACTCAGACTGTAAGTACATACTGTACTTGCTGATCGAAGTTTTGCCCAGCCCTTTACAAGTTGCGCCCAACCCATTGAATGGACGGTCTCTTTAGTAAACCTTTGGACGAGGCCCCAACGCACACATGGTGACGGCAAGCACGAGGCTTCAGAGGGTAATCGGTTGAAAACGCTCCCCTCTTAAATTCTCCAGTTGCCCCCCCCTGCTTTTACTTACTGACTTTGCATCTGTATTCTGAGGACTCCACGCGATTGCTTGCGACAGACAGATAGATGGCTACCCCAACTGCATCACAACTCAAGGATGAAGGCAATGCCTTATTCATGAAGAAGGACTATCTACTTGCACACGATAAATACACCGAGGCTATAGCCATCGACGGCCAGAACGCAGTGCTATATGCCAATCGATCAGCATGTAGCTTCGGCATGGCAAAGTAAGCACCATCATCATCGTCGGCGCATCGTCCCCGAATCTTTGACAATGCATCTTTCTCTTTCGGGACAGGTACGTGGATGCTTTCACCGATGCGGCAAAGGCGAGTACTAGTGGTGGCGTCGTCCTCACGTTACTCCTTGCTGATCGCGCTATGTGGCTCTTTGTAGGCAACTAGGCTCGATTCGGGATATGCCAAGGGCTGGTCTCGCCGTGCATCCGCCCACGATGTAAGTACGATCCCCAGTATCAGATACGTGAGCTGTAACCACGACTGCTAGGCGCTTATGGAATGGAACAGCTGCGTCGACGCGTGGCAGAAATCTCTTGACGCTCTTCCAAAGACGAACCTCACTCCAGCTGAGCTCAAGCAAAAAGAGCAATACACGGCATCACTCAAGAAAGCCAAGGAACGCCTCGAGGAATCTTTGTCGACTCCTGCCAATGTTGTCGTTATTAACTCCAATGGGGGAAAGCTGCCGTGGCAGGTGGCTGAGGACATGTTGCCTGAGTTGCGTGCCGCTGGCCCGGCGGGGTACACTAGCAGTGTAAGTACTACTCCATCGCCTATCTTTCCTGTGCCATCACTGATGTTTTGAATGCTAGGCATGGGTCATTCAAGGCGCCCATCACGTTGGTTCATTCCCAAGAAGCTAGTTTAAATCATTGAAGAATTCTCCCACAGGATTTCGCGGAAGGCATCCAGTACATGAAACAATTGAAGAAGACGACCAGCCCAGCGGGCTATAGAATCGTTGGTCATACGGGGGTCAGTGTCGTGCCTGTGGACGAACAAGCTATCTGCTGAATGCGCCTGGGTAGGGCCTCGCTTCCATCACAAACGGGATTATGCGCGACGGTCGTGTGTTCCATATAGACTCGAATGATTGGTCCGAGAAGTTGAATGATCAAGGTTTTTAGAACTCTTTCATTCTCGCGCATACATCCATCGTCAATTACTTTTGCGCAGTGGGATTCGAGTGTCAGAAGCACGACGCCTGGGCGACAAAGTCTTTGGAAGTCATTAAGCAGAAAGCTTTGCAACGGCAAAAGAAAAAAGGGTGGAATGATGTTCGCCCAGCGCTCGCTGTCACAGTTCGGTTGGTCACCTCATGTCTGTTCCGGTCTATTATTACTGACAGTATATGTTAGCGCATGGATCATGCGCACCGTCATAGATTGTAACAGAGGTGCACCACATGTGGCCATCGAGTTGGCGAAACAGACGCTTGATCTGCTCCATTGGGGTCGTCAAGTTTGGAAAAACGTTTCAAAGGACGACAGGGGTGCCATCTTCGAGGATACGTTCGTTAGAGGGGTACGCGTAATATACCTGGAGGCATTGATGCAGGTGAGGGCCACTCATCTTCTCGATCCGTTCGAAAGGTAACTTTACACATTTGAGATGCATAGATGTATTCGAGCAATCCTGGACCAAATACAAAGGCCACGTTAGACACTCTCCTCGAAGAGGCCACTGACCTACTCGAGGAAACACTCGAGAACCAGAAATCAGGGCCCAACGGGCCTGTCGACCCCGGATTCGTCTCATCTTTCTTCATTTACCCTTGTGGACAAGCCCGCGCGTAAGTCCCCTTGTCGGATATTGCAAAAACTATCAACGATCTCATTCATCCTTGTGTAGAATGATCGCTTACTACCATCTCCAAGTAGCAAATTCGAGTGGTGACCCGCTGGAGGCCCTGGCACATTACTTGAGATCCAGCGAGCAATACACTCTCGCAGGAATGACGTTTCCAGAGGATGACGAACAACATTGCTGTATTTCTGTATTCTCTTTCTCTTTCGCGAGCAGCGTGTGACTGAATCTTTGCTAGGGTATTTGAACTGTGGTCTTGGCTGTTTGGTGTCGACTGGCGCACTGATAGAGCTGGTCGAGGTGGCTGCACAACGCATTCGAGAAGTTATGCCAAAAATGCAGAGGATCTGGGGGAACTCGGCGTTGGCGAAGCAAGGAAGGGACGAGACCATTAAGAAGACTCTTCAAGTCGTCGATGATGAGCTACAATTGGTGAAGGAAGGTAAAAAGACCAAGCAGGATCGGATAGGGTCGTGGAGAGGCAGTCGGTAGGCTCCCTGGTGTTTCTTTTGCACTATGTGATGTGGGGGTTTGTTTGCATATTGATCAATGCGTCGCAATCTCCCGCTGGGCGCCCGTTCATAACTCGGGAAAGCGACGGAATCGTTCGGCCTCCCGTACACCATCCAACGAGCAACATGGTATCGTACTATCGTTGATTCGGAGTCATGATACGTCGCATTGCTCACTGATTTGATCATAACAGCCGGATCTGACGCAACGTCCCCACCCGCCGTTCGATAAGTTCTAATTTCCAAAAAATGGGAGTTGATTTGAAAAAGGCAGCATTTGTTGAAATATTTTCTCCTCCGTAAACTGCGTCCTATGCGGCCACGTCATGCCATCCGAGGAAGTACATAGACAGTGACTCATCCCGCAACTTGATAGGCCCACTTCTCAGCAGGTGAGCGGAATGGGTGAGGCAGTAGAAAGAAGCGAACACGAGCCACTGTTGAGGAGTGCTTGGATAAACCATATCAGGATGATCAAGCTGAGTCCTAAGAAAAGTTTACGTGTTGCTGGAGGCTATCACCACCGCTGGTACATGCTGGCCAATTCCTGTTGTCAATATGGTTCCGAACGTACGTTCGACGAATTGGGGCCCATGGCACCCATCAGTTGGCTCAACAGATGCCAGGCTTCGAGCCGAGGAATGAAGAGTAGCTACCGCGGATGGCCGTACCAGAGGGTATGCTGTGCCGTCAGCATCGACCAGAAATTGTACAGGCGGGTACACCCTCTGTGGAGGTACTAGAACGAACCTATGCACGCACGAGACCATGCAGCCCTGAATTTGGGCAAAGAGCATGGGGATCTGGGTAGAAGTGATGCGTGGCGCCTGCCCGTAAGCCTAAACAAATGTAGGTCGTGAGGAAATGAAATTTGAGAACGAAGAAGGTTGATAAGCAGAACTATAATGTATGACCAAGTCGTCTACGGCGCAAAGCAATGGAAAGCAGCACTTGTGGAAATCACGGTCTGAGTTCGAGAAAAAGCGGGTACATCGCTTCTGTATTTCGGCAGTGGTCTGAGAGTTGTAAGACACTCATCCTCGGAGGACTTACCATAGGTCACTGTCAGCCTATCTGTAATCTGAGATGAGTCAAGATAACCTCGCCAGGCTAGTGGGAAACGCCTGATCGCAACGCCACCATACAAGGCAAGATGTTTACGCCTCAACCTGATCACGTAACTCTTGCAAAATCTGGGGAAATTGACAAAGGTACCGGGTCATTCTGACACAAGACTTTGAGCTGCGACTGCATTCTGACAGAAATGTCATTCACTGAAACTTGACATTAATTAGCAGGACATGGCCAGGGCACGTAGTTCCTTGAATGTTATGTAGGAATTGGTATTGAGGAGATGTTTTTTTGGAGAGTTCCCGAAAAGGAAAGACATAGCCGGCATGAAGTCACGATAATGAAATTGGAGAACACGTGTACAGGTATCGGGGAATGCCTGGTCGGGGTTATAAAGGGTCAAGCGACCAGTTATTCAATCTACTTCCTTCATTCTCTTTCTCCTGTATACTCGCACTCTCTACCATGAATCAAAACAACACCAACGACAAAAATGACGGCGTAAAACACTCACAGCCAATCCCAATCACTACTCATTTCCGCCATCGCTCGGCTTCATTGTCATCAGACTCGTCTAGCTCTCCTGGCTCTCCCCCTCCCCTTCAGACTCCTAGAAGCTTTGTTTCACCCCGCGTCCCAACTTCTCCACCAAGCTCCCCCATTCTTTCCTTTTTGTCCCAATCTCCAGGCAAATCCGCAACCGCTCCTTTCCGCGCGTTTGGCCCACCCCCCGTGTTCGAAGATGGTAAATCACTTTGACGCGTCGATTTACACTCTATAACATACATCTTCTACAGATGAAGAAGAAGCTCCAGCCACCGCTTACACCCGCCATGGTAACACTGCCGCGCGATTCAGCACTCAAGCTCCAGCGCCCGAGGTTCAATATGAGCGGGGTGTCAATCTTTTGAGGCGCCTTTCCCTTGGAAGTGCCCTCTCCAAGGTGTGTTGACTTGTCATCCTTTCGTCGTTTGGCATCATCTGATATCCTATAGCCAACTAACGATATACCCCGGTCCCGCACTCCCCCTCAGCCTCATGCCCCGCCTAACTCCGCTGTCACAAGCTCCCCTATCGACCATCTTTTTGTGGGAAGGAGAGCCAGGCGCTCTGCGACAATTGCCGAGCCGGGACGCCAGCGTCGTGCCCCTTCTCCTATGGGGGAGAGAATTCTCAAGGGCCATTTTGACGGTTTCAATTAACTTATTCCTTTGAACATTCTTCAATCACTCACTGCCTTGGGTCTCCACACCGTCACTCGTTACTTCATATGATCGCTGTGATACACCCAGATCACAATATTCTCATGACATCCACATGCCAAGTACGCGGACCGACGCACGCCACCTCTGCTCGCTGTATCGCTGTCGTGGCCTGTCCCACTGCGTATCGAAAGTACGCTATTCACCCACTACCATCGACATCAACGCATATCCTCCATAATAATATTCGGCATCGACAAAAACACTCCACACCCAGATATCCTCTTGTACGAGTGTGCAGGTTTTTTCTTCTTTGTACTCGTTTTCGATTTTTACACCATCCGTGATGTTCAACTCAGCTTCACATGGCTGTTGTAAGTTTTCTGTTTTGGTTTGCGTCAACCTGTAAAACGTATGATTCCGCGTCGTGATTGCATTCTCATTGTAACATGTACATTACACGTTCGATAAATATATATCGTTATTAGGACCTCCACAAGATTACCGGGACAGATATCTTTAAGAAAAATCGGCATCTGGTCTGCTACCCTGGCTCCACCAGATCTACAACTAGGAGACGCGTTTGTACTTGTTATACGTAGCAGCAGACACGCCAACATCAACTTCGCCTACACACAATCTCGACAGACGCGCCTCCAGCTCTGGGTCAGGATGTGCCTGAATTGGTGATTGGTTCCCTCTACACCAATCCCACCAGATCGTCCAATGGATCCACTTCAGTTTCAGCACCTTGCTGTTCAGCTCACGTCTAGTCGTTCGAGAAGTGACGACACGAGCGAACGCCTGCTCAAAAGTGAGCCCAGCGTCGTTGATCTGGTAATCAAGCGCGTCGGTCGATTCGCAGCTGAGGGAGATGGCTTTCAGCCAGGGACCAAGGGGTAGGTTCCTGTCGTGCTCAGAGTCGTTGATCATGTCCTTGAGAAGCGGGGCTATGATAAGGTGTACGTCGGCCCCGTTGAGCTTCAGTAACACGAGGGAAGGACAGTGCTCCATGACCTGGCGCAGCTGGACGCTCGTGATCGCGATAGCGGTCAACGTCAAGTGGTTGAGCGAACACTTTGATCTCGCAAGGAGAGCGAGGAAGCTCTCGTGGCACCAGCCAGTGGTCATCCTGCACGTATCCCAGACGCGCGTGAGCAGCTGGAAGTCGCGCAGTGCCGGGGTCGTGAGTGCGTCCAAAAAGTGGCTGATACAGTCCTCGTGGTTGCTGATGGTGACGAGGACGAGCGTGGCGAGACAGGGCATGGATATGCGGTCCTTTGAGCCATCCCATTTCGTCTCGGACTTGTATTGCGTGATCTCGACGTGGAGATGGGTCAGTAGTGGGGCGCGGGTGAGGATCCCGAGAAGTTCGTCGACGTCTGCGGTTCGGTACCCACCACGTAGAGTAAGGTGCGTGAGCTGCGTCCATGGTAGCGTCTTGTGGCTATCTGGCATAGCCCCGGCAGGTATCTGGAGCTCACGTAAGCTGGGGAGGAATTCCGGCCTGAACGGAGCCCAGGGTGTACATTGGGGCGATAGCTCCAGCTCTTCCAGAGCTGGCATCTCGCAGCGCACGAGGGAGTTGAAGTAATCCCAGTCCCTCGCGAACGCGGGGAAATGGACGAAGATGGCTCGCCATCTCTCTGCGTTCTCCGAGATGGTGCGGCTGAGCTTACGGAGGAGCGCTGCTGGGACGTCGTCCGTCAAGAAGTCATTCCACAGCCATAGTGAGATCGGGAAGGGTCGCGAGCGCTGGATCCATGTGTGAAGGATCTCCTCTTCCTTGGTGAACTCACCCGAAGTCGGGAGATCGAGGTATAGGGCTGTCCATAGTCTCGGCATGGCGAGAGACAGAGCACGCCAGCTGCGACACACGCTTCCTAGCAGAAGCGGTGCACGTCTGCTGGGCTCACAGTGTGGTCCGCGGACGTGGACGTCGCCACAGAATTCAAAGACTCTGGTCATGATCTCTGGCGGCATCCGCTTGATCGGGGATAGGAGGGCACCAAGATCCTCAACGTATGACACGAGCTCGCGTTTCCGTCGCTGGACGTCGGCGAGGCGAGTTTGTAGGCGGCTAATATCTTCTTCTACTGCGTCCAACTCCGCCCGTGGCTCTACCAACAGATTACGGACTTCATCTCTTTCGTCATCTGGAGGGGCACAGTTGGTCCTGAGTAGCCGTATGATCGACGACTAGCGGATCATATGATAAGTCAAAAAGAAAAAGATATACTGATCTGTCGAGCGTTGCTCACCGGGGGTATGTCCTTGACATCACCATATTGTTCTAGCTTGGTGGCATAGAGCGGTATGCTCGTCTCTTTGACAACTTCAGACATCATGATGTTGGAAGCTGCAAAGACAGGAAACTACTTGGGCGGTCACATCAGCATCAGAGCTCTTCCGGGCCCATTTTAACGCAGCCTGCGGCAGCTTCCTTGAACTGCAGCATGGCAACTTGAAGGCAAAGAAAGATTGTGCCACAATGCAACGTTTTCTCGACGTTGCAGCATGCGATGGGTAGTTCTGGATTGCGGCTCGCGGACCTCTAAATTACGACATTCTAGGTGCTTCACAAGCAGTACTCGAAATGAAGCAACATCCTGCACTCTCGGCGTTGAGTATTTCCGAGTGAACCATCTGCAGCTCCGAGTTGCCTAACTGCAGCGTTATAGACTAGCATGGCTATTGACTTGCAACGATCCTTGGGCCAAAGAGGGTCATAAAAGTCAGTTACTTGGCGAGAGATGGTTTCTGGTCGACTCACTCGCTTTGCATCGAGGATAGCAGGAGGCCGTGGGCCAAGGGCACCCCCATGCAGCGCGTTCCGAGGAAAGCGCATTTATCGCCTGATCACCTACTAATCTCTGATCATATCGTGCGGGAAGCTGTGCTGACTGGCTTGGCGATAGGCATGGGCCGCTTCGAGAACACGATCTTCTTCTTCACTACCGCTACCACGTTCCAGCTAACCTGCTCGCTCTCCTCCGAGTTTGAGCTGGTGCTTTCATCCGGTGTGTGCCTGTCTGAAGAGACGACGTTACACACGTCTTTGTGCAGAACTCCCAGGGGCTTCGGAAGGTTGACCACCTTGCCTTCGAGCAGGTGATGTCCGATCATGAGGGTGGGTTTGTTCTGAGTAGTCACCAATCATGCGTGTGTGGGCGACATGTAAAGCCTACTTCGAATGAAAGACACGTACCATGTCGGCTGTGTTCATTTTTCCAATCAGCTGCCCATCCTTGCTCGTCGTCTTAGAACCCTCCACATTAAGTGTTCCTTGAAGCTCAATCAAGAAGAGTTCGTCATGTCCGAGTTTGGCGACTGACGGATGGAGCTTTGGGGAAAAGTGGTTGGGTGGTGATACAGATATAGGGATGATCATAGGAACCGCTTCTTTGTCTCATCAAACTGTTGGTGGCTGTCTCTGGCGCAGTGAGGCAGCAGGCTGAGTGCAAGCTTTGCGCCTTGTACTTACGCTTGGATGTTACGTCAGCGCTTCTTGTATAATAATTATCTAATTTAATTCTGCCATATTTCTTCGTGGAGATAAGTCAACACGTAGACAATATTTACGACAGGAAGTCTCCAAACTCCCAACTATAGCACTCCTAAAATACCCCAAGATCAAAGATCCGCCAGTCAGCACTCAGATGCACCCAAAAACGACGTGAACACACTCACAACGCAGTCAACTTGCGCTTCTGCCAACGGAACTTCTCTCCCCACTTCCAAGCTCGCTGGCCAAGGCTGACTCAACACGTTGTCAATCACGGTGAGAATACCGTGTGTGCGTATGTCCACCGACCAAGAGAGATTGGACACTGTATCGTATATGATCGATTTTCCGAGATGACACCTGCGACGTTTGTCTTTATGAAAGAAGATATGTGCAAGTGGCCTAGACAGACATACCCAGTTTCCATAGCGTAGCCTCCCAGTGCGCAAGACGAGAGTATTCCATTGCATGTACCCATAGCGATGGGGTCCGCAGTATGATATACGTGAGTTACATGGTGAGTAGATGGCTAGAGAACGTCACGTTCGTCAAGACCAAAGAGTGACAACAAACGGCGAGACATACAGGTGAAGGGAGATGTAACCTCTTCGCCGCCAGCTTTTCCCCAGGTGACTCAAAAGCCACTGCAGGAGCTCCAAAAGTGACGCCGAGTAGCGAAGCAATAGCACCACCTATCATCTGTTAGTATAACCCGGCATCACTCCATAAAGACTAACCTAGTGAATGTCCGATGATCCAAATATTGGACGTAGGATACATGTAGGTTAAATTATTGTATAAATTCTAACAAGCGTCGCTGAGTCGCCAGATCTGCTTTCACCAGTGAAAACACTTACGGTTCCGATAGGATAGAACAAGCTCTCGTCTACCAGCGACCGCTCCAGGCAATCCTGATCGCACTTCCACCCTCCTTGGTAACACCCGCATACGGTCGTCCACGTCCAATCGATTCTCGCACAGCAACAGCTGAACAGGAGGTTATCGTTCAGTTTGTCTTTCTTTGCCGTTGGACCCCCTCTGCTGAGTATAGCAGCGGAGGTGCCCTTGATCGAGAGTATAATCGTCGAGTTGTCAGCTGTTGCGAATACATACCCACGGAACCCATCAGAGTCGGGTTCCCAGCCGAATGGATAATGCTACCAAGGTCCGACAAAGAATCAACTGGCGAGTCGCGAGGATAACCAGAGTGACTTACGTTCGTCCATCTCTCGCTCAACTCGTACCACACGGGGTCATCTGGGGTAACATACGCATTGTTCGTCATCTTCGCAAGCTCAAGGATGGTCTCCTGGCTTTCGATATTTGGACTAAGGATCTCTTCCTCATACCAAGGAAAATCGGCACTTTGGGCGTGCCTTATAGAGCGTATCCGAGCAGCTTCGTGCTCGTTGAATGATGGCGGACGGAAGGAGGATGTATTTCTCGTCCGTATAGAATACGTCGTTTGATTTCCTCCGGCCAGGTTTCTGGCAGCGGGCCCTACATCGGAGAACACGATGTGAGCGTCAGGCGACACGGCGTGCTGGTGTCTGAGCTCGAATTGAAGTCGTTGGGGTTCGCGCTTGATGGGGTGTTGCTGTTCTCGTAAATCTTTACCGGAGAGGTAACCGAGGAGAGGGAGGAGTAGAACCGTCCGCGCAGTGAGCCACATCGAGGGCCTTCATAACCTGTTCAACGTGTGGTTCCGAGCAAGTACGGAGTTGCTGACTCAGCACTGCTTTCACAACCAAATATGATGGATTGGGATGCGCTTCCTGGAACTTGAAGTGAGACATACATATGCAGGCAATAGCAAAAATGAAGTCAAGTTTAAGGACGAGACGGAATCTACTATCATGTACAATTAGAGGAATGGAACTAATAGGAGCCAAAGGCGACCCGATCTATCTCAAACTATGCTATGTAACTGATGTAGAGTGCAATGACGGTGCATACTGAAGATGGGGTCATCTAAGCATAGATGTTTAGACTCTCCATAGCAAGGTCGAGGGGGTCAGCAATGGCAGCGGTCGCTTGCACAGCCGCCGCTTCAGCGTTCGCGGCTCTGCCGAAGAATACCTCTGGGCTTGTGCATGCGGCAACAGCTCGCCGCATGTGCGTCGTCAGGAAGGATAAACCAACTTGGTAGGCAGCTACGCGACGGCACTTTAGCATGGAATGTTCCCCATAGGTAGGCTTGGTACTCACAATTCATCCACCCAAAGCCCTCACGAGGGACCATCTTGAAGTCTAATCCCTGATTGCCGTATTCAGCTTCGACCAGGTGGGAGAGCTTGACAGCGTCAAACTAGGTCAAGCATAGTCAGTAACAAAAATAGCTATCTAAAAAAATTTAAAAAAAAGTACAATCACCTTCTCGGGAACTACTCCGTTGAAATCAACAAACGCCGTCGTCATCCTGGATCCAGATTGAGTCATCTCTCCAAGGTAAACCCGTGTCGGGAACATACATGTAGAGGAACCTGTACGCAAGTCGTTGTGCCTCTTCCAAGTACCCGTATCGCTCAAGACCAACCCACGTCATGATCTGATGAGGAGGCCTGAAGAATGTTCACGTTAGCACTAAGAGCAAAGTTTCGATGAAGCTACTAACCAGGCATAACTGATGGGCTAGTGATCAGCACGACGTACATCGGAATAAACGAGTATACGTACGGATAGTCCCATTGCCGGTTTGGCCTGTCCAAGGAAATTTTGCCACGAGACTCCTCCGTACCAGACACGAGGCCACCAAGCACCTCGAACTTTTTAAGGGACTGAGAACTATAAAGGTGTCAGCTGGCTATTTCTGTAATAACCCTTGACACGTACACAAGCTTCCAGCACTGTTCTTCACTGGCACAACCTGCCCATAACGCCCAAAAGCTAGTGACGCTTTCATACAGAATCTGTTTCTCCTGAACAGTATCGTAGTCAAAGTAGAGGCTCTTGCTTTCGTTCCAGAGGTACTTGTCGATCATCTCCTGTCTGAACTCGGCCCTTGCAAACCACTCTTCGCTATTTTGAGGTCGGGACATCGAGCGCTCGCGGTGTGCGTTAGCGTACGCCTCAACTGTGGGCGGGAAAGGCGCAAGAGGGAAATCTTCCTCTAGCTCCAGTTCATCATCGAATACCTCACGAATGGCAGTTCCAATGTCAACCTCGTACTTGTATAGGAGCGCTTGAAGGTCGATGGTTCCAAGGTTGGCGCAACGCTTCTCGAACCGGTAGGTGGTGTCATGACCAGACTCCCGAACGGCGCGATCATGTAGGAAGTATTCGTCAAGCGCAGGTTCCTTGAGTATGCCGTCGTTATACTTCTCGCTGAACTCCAACACCGAGATACCGTGCTTCTCAGCGTAGGGTTCAAGGATATGCGTGAAGTGAGTAGCTTCCGTCTCAGGCGGGATTCCCACGCCGTCAGGGCGGTAACGAGAGAGCCCTGTCTTAGGGTCGATGCGGGGTTCGGCTACCCAGATGGTGTGGTACTCCTTTATCGCCGCTTGGATTGCGCGTTTCAGCCACTGGCGGTTAGACTCCATGTCGGATCGGTCTAGCTGGTTGTAGATTTGAAGCGCCATGTCGGTTAGGAATGGCGGTTGCGTCCTACACAGGTAGTAGCTCCGAGATCCGTTCAGGATTTTGCCGTAGTGCCGAATCTCAAAGATGAAGTGTTCTACCATACCCTTGGCCATAGAGACTTGGCCATCGACGAGGAGTCCGAGAGTGATGAAGTAGGAGTCCCAGTTGTAGAGCTGTAGATGGCCATGATGTTAGCACAGCGATGAAGGTATGGGTAGATAAAAACACACCTCGTTGAAGCGGGCACCTGGGACAATGAAAGGGATACCTTTTAGTGTACGGCCACCCTTGCCATCGTCGACTTCATTCATGGCCAAAGCAAGAAGACCTGGTTTTGAGTTCAGGCTCTTCACGAACAACGGATCATCAGGCTTAGGGGGTAGAACCACAACGTCGAGGTTCATGTGAGGCTTCTCACGAGCAACCTTTCTATAGTACTCAGCCATGGCTGGTTCGGCATGTGGAACATAGACGCGTGGCTGTACGCGGCCTGTGCGGTTCTTAGGGTCTGCGGTGATAATTTCGAGACCATCGCCGTCAATGCGGCGAGTAAGGGAATGCCAAAACGAGTTCTTGATCATGCGGGATAGACGATCAACCGGGTTTTCCGTTAGACGAGCCTCATCAAGGACGATGCGCTTTCGATTATGGTCGCGAGCTAGGGCAAGTTCTTGAAGTAGGTTTGACAACATGTACGTTCCCTAAGAATATATCAGGTTGTATGCCCGGCTATCAAGGGACGTCATACCCTAATGTCAAAGGTCTTGAAACCGTTGCTGGTTGCGGTTCCGAGAGCCATCATCTTGGGACCAGCATCGGTGATGCTGATCTGGAAATCACCATCTGTGTCTTCTTGTTCGAGGACGACACGGATGGTTTCCTCAACGTCAATGAGGAAACGACGGGGACCAGTCACGCTCTTCTCGTCATGGGACATTCTCCGGGCCCTCGTGTGGGTGTCGTCCTCGAACGCGGGTGCACGTTTGGGGTTGTAGCCATGTATGTGGGACTGGAAAGGTGGAGAGGGAAAGTGAGACGAGCAGAAATGACACGTCAGACAGACGCTTACATGGCTGTAGGTTCTTGAGCGAGTGAACGACTCTCCTCCACCATAGTAGGCGGCAGCGTCGAGGTGGGCAGCTTTAAGTTGAGTGTCTTCAATGAAGGTAACGCCGGATGGGTGATTGAGGGCGGGAGCCATGGTTAAGAAGGAGCGATGAGACTGGGACGGGTAGTGGTAAACTAGTTTGTGGGTTGGAGAAGGACCAAGGGGTTGAACAGAACGAATTTATGTTAGCCTTTTATTTCGGACCCAATTTCCAGATTACTTGTAATTGTGGGAATCCGGACTACCAATATTGGTTTCCCCACGGAACGGCTCAGAGCACAAATTATATTCACCACAATCCAATCATGTCAAGTCCAGTGATATGTACTTTGGGTGTATTCAAGATCAAGAACGAATGTCTGCTCGTGGACATTAATGAGGATAGCGACCTCGAGTCAACTCGTCGCGACAAAGTCTTCCTTCATTCCGGGACGAGCGTGGTACTCCGGTCATCGACTTCCCCTCCAGGTACACCGTGGCTTCTCTTCTTCCTGACTTTCTTCCGTAATGACGTCGGTTCTTGAAACTTTGAACGTTGGTGACATCCACTTTGATCATTAATATTTAATTTCATCCTCCGTCTCCGATGCAGGGCTCTCAGTCCCTCTACTACTAGTACTGAGCGCCGAATGATACCAGTGGCACGCCATCGCGATGACACCCACGAATGGCATAATTTTCCGTATGTCTTTCCCAGATTTCTTCAACGCAAGCTCCGTCCCGCGTGCGCGGTGCCGACGTATTTTCACACCTTCAGACAATTGTGAGTCGTTGAATAACCATCGGTTCGCTCCCTCTTCGCACTTGCAAGCGCATCGAGCGTTCGGATTGCATAGATACTCGGCTCCGTCTTTGGGGATTATAATAAACTGTAATGGGACGCAACTTACATCCTTCGACTTGCCTCAAAAGGAAGCAGAGTTTTATCTTGGCGCTCGTTGGTCTGCGACCCCGCTTTCAGGGCTGAACTATAATCGCCTCCATACCTCCATACCTATGTGACCTTATATGACTCCCCGCTTACTGACCTCGTCTCGTCGCATATTCACTATGTGAGCACGACTTGCATGGACTTTGCGCTTAACAGCCCATGTAGTACCAACCCAGGTCCACACTGTATCCATATGGATGCACCATTGATGTACCTTGCTGTGCCTGTTTTGGCACGGACCGACATTTAGAGTGGGTGTCGAGGGCGGGTCAAAGGACAGATCTTCCGATCGGCCGACACGTCCAAGGAACACGGGCTTCTTCGCATCCAACTCATCCCCCACAACACTTAAGGTTCATCAGATCTCTGCCCGAAGACGGGCCCATCGGTATAAGCGTTTGCGATATTGGTGCACAGAAACTGGAATGCAGTCGTCTGTCAATGGTTGTAGGTGTCGTAGATAATCAATTCTCATTAACAAGCTGGAAGTAGGTAGCTAAGAGATCGATGGGTCCACCACCCTCGCCTCAGTCTCTTCTACAACTTAGGGACATGGCTCATGGAGGTTGTGTAACTTCCAAAAGTGCCACTTGAAAGTCAAGGTTTTCCATAGATACAGCTAAATGTCCGCAGGAGAAATAATTTACAAAGACTATCGTAGACAATGGCGTATATCCTGAGACAAAAAAGAATCGAGTCAGTGTGATCCCATTGAAATGTGGCACAATTCGGCACTTTGCAGGGCTCAGAGAATGGTAAAAAGTAAAGCAAAGCCGGACGTTTACTCAAACAACTTCCCGAGATCTCCTTTTCCGAAGAAGGGAGTATCTCCAAAGAGTCATATGGCCCCGGCATCTCTCATCCTATCCCAGAAATAATCTCGCGTGGGGAGGAGCTTACTTACCTGATGCCATGCTACGGCTCTTCATCCTCCTCGTCTGTGAGTTCCTCTCCGTCCCGCACACCGTGGTGCCGCAGAAGACCCTCGCGTCGTGCCCAAGCACGTCCGTCAGTGTACGGCATGATCCTGAACGGGAAGAAGAGCGTGTATAACGGGCTTGAAAGTCGGTGGTGAGTTGCGGAAGACGAGGTCAGGCGGGTTCCAAAGAGAAGGAACGTACTATCCATTCGGACCTATATTGAAGAAAAGAGCTAGATTCGCGCGTTTACTATGTCCAGTGTTAGATGCCAAAGGACATCGATTCGAAAACGCTTCACATACCCCAAGTCGTAGGAGTTGAGAAACATCTGCAACGTGCCAGCATTCGTGTGAGGTCCAAGTTTCGTTGTCTACTAGTAAGTGCAAGTGGCGTACCTCTCCCCTTCCTTTCGCGACGCTCCGGTACACCTCGTGGTCCTGCGCCTCGACAGATGTCTCTCCTCGCGCGATTCCCCAGAGATGCCAGAGGAGCATGATTGTAATTGCTATACAAATTACGACGGAGAGTACGTAGGTAAGAATGAAGCAGAGCGGGGGCAAGGTATGAGTCCATGGCTGGACATGCGCAAATTTCAGCGATGAAAGGTCGGATGCTCGAAAGAGGACGTACGACATATGTTATTCCAAGCGCGTCAAGTGCGTATGGGTATCCGAGGAAGGAAAGAAAGAAAGTGGCAAGAGCTAGGTATGCCCTATAGAAGTAGGTGCTGAGATGGCTACGTGAATGATCGATGGACTACGTACATGAAGAGAACGAAGTGACGTTCGTTGTGCAGACCCACGCATTGGTTTATCCCTAGAGTTGCACTAAGACTTGGGCATCAGGGAGGTGGTATAGCTGCTTACACTAAAAGGGGCAGTTTATCAGGGCAAAATTTATTTGGGAACGGGATCAAAGACTGACAGGACAGTGGTGGTCATATTTGAGCACGCATTTGTTACATATGCGACAATGGTGTGCCCTCTCAGTAAGACATGCATCAGCGAGACTATACCATGCGTCCAAGGGTACGAGATACAGCTCACCTCTGGTCGCATCTCCCCACATCGTTTACAGCAAGTGATGTTTGCTCTTACGATTTCTAGCTCCGGAGATGACCACCGCACCCCCGAGGCCGTCAGTTGCCTCCGAGGACGTGACGGAGAAGCCCAAAGAAAGCTGGTTCCAGGAAAACGTGGAGGTTCGTCAATATATCCGGGTCGCACAGTACAGACGTAGTAATAATGCATGAATAGGTTGATAGCAATAAGCATGCAGGGCGGTGACGACAACCATGGAAGCGGCAAGCCGGGCTGGACCACGGTAACTAGAGCGAGAAACCGTTTGCATGAGTGTCTTTAAAAGGGAGAATGCTTACAAAAACTGATAACCCCAAGAGAAATGAGAATTACGGCGAGCGCAACAAAGTACGGGCCTGCTGCGCCAGTGATGCGATCGCCTGCGCGTTCAAGCCACTTGAAGCACCGAAATACTTGACGGGCGCAAATCATTGACTTCAGAAACTTTGCTTGAATACACTGCAAATCTGCAACAGCGAGTTTTCGTAGTCGGAGTGTTAGTTGCCGGACGTTGACTGGTATAAATTTCCGAACAACTTGCAAGTTCCTCACAAAGAGCTTGGAGCCAACTCGCACTGGTACGATTCACGTGACCGGCAGTCAAGTCGTCCCTCTTGGGTTGCCCAACGTTCAACACACGACCACCCGGGTGAACCGCGAGATAGGATGTTGAGTAGGACGACGAATTCATTATCCACACAATTTTACAGGGCTTTTACTGCCTAGAGGCAAGGACCCCATCGTCTACTGCTACTGCCAGGGATCACACGAGTGACTCGAGCATCATGATTCTTTCTTTTGGTAAGGCTATATTACGATCCTTGTTGGGAACGTTGTATGTATAACGAACGCGTTACAGGTACTATATCATGCCTTGCGTCACGGCAAGCATGGCAGTGATTGTAGCCATTCTCAGCATGGAATTCTCTCTCGTCGTTCTTAGGGCTCGCCGCTCTGTGCGGGAACCAATCAAATCTGTGACCAAGCCGCGCTCGCCGCGCCCTGGCAGGCTGACCACACGTCCGCACTCACTTGCCACCCTAATCAAAGAGCACTCTATCACGGCCAGGACCCATCTCCGATATACCATAGTAGAGTTGATCGCGATCGTTTGGTCTGCGCGATACACGCAACGCCGGTCCCAAGGTACATTAGAATCCCTACCAATCCCAGGGCACAGCTGATCAGCAGGAGTTCGCCGCTGTTTGGTGCAAGGTCGATGTAATATCGCTTAATGAGGTCAGTGGGCCACCGTCGCCCTTGGACCACATGTAGAAGCACCAATATGTTCCCCTACCACCATTTCACCAGGGATGAACGACCACAACTTTCGGGGCAGGGTGGAACCATTCCCTTCCATTGACAATTGAGAAATCTCCTTTCCGTCGACAGAAGTCGATATCTTCACCGCCTCCTGTCTCCGGAAACTGGAGATCATACCCAACCCCATCGTCCATATGACGGGCGATGAGGTTGGCGGTGACCCCCCACGGCATGTCTGTCTCCCTCGGCATTTTCGTGGCAATGTCCCAAAATTACGTAACGCCAGCAAGATGCACGGCGGTTGTGAAGATGGATACGCTGTCCCGATGACGACCACTGCGTTCGCACCCACACGGATAACTTTCTCAGTCTCCACCAGGAGGTCTGGCCGAGGTGTAATATCGCCGTCCAAAAAAACGATCCACACCGCCACGAAACGCTCCGGGGTTCTTATTATTAGTGTGTCTGCGGACGTCTGGCCTGGAGGTGTACTTCGTCTCGAGCTGATACGTCCAAGCAGTCCAACATCATGCACGTGTGTACGGGTCTGCAAGAGGATGATCAGTGTACAACATCGATGACATTGGGATCCCAAACAAAGCAAAGAAAATCGAAATAAAAAGAATAAGATAAGTCGACAGACAAAAATGTCATCCAGAATACATCGTGACTACGTCACCGATCTCTCCGCCGTGGCGTCCCAGGTATTTTGCGTGGTGTTGCCCCAACGCCTATTGCAAGCCCAGTTAATCGCCGTTCCCCAACGCCACCAGACCCACCCTCTTGCACGCGCTGCACTTCCCTCACAGCTCTCCGAGCGGCGTCCCCTATCTTTCCTGGCGGCCGTTCTTTGTCTATACGAGACAAGGCACGAAGGATGTCTCGCGGACTCTCTCCAGGCGGATGGCTGGCGCCTCGTGTTAATGGAAGGTGTGATGAAAGTGAGGTTGAAGATGAACTTGAAGGAGGTGGAAGGGAATGTGATCGTGCGGAGAGAGCGAATGAAAGGAGCGAGAACCGATGGTCAAGCTCCGCTTCAGCCATATTGGTCGTCTGTACTGCTGAGTTGACGTATGAAAAGAGACTGTCGATTTTGAATTGAAGATCTTCCATTTCTCGGTTCAGGGGTTCTGGTGGGTCGGACATGATTTGCTTGATCAGTTCGAGGTCAACCTGCTCCTTGAACTCATCGGAGAGATCTCCTTCACGAGGGAGGAGCCATGACCAGTCATCTGGCGGCTCTTGTAAGGTCTCTCGCTGTTTTCCTTTGGCCTTGGCAGACGGGGGCGGGTTGAGAGCCTGCCGTCGTTTCTCAAGGTCGGCATCGGAGTTGACCTCGTACTGGTGGTAGAACTGGGTAACGCGTGACCATGCGTCTGACTCGGCTTGCGCTCTAAAAAGGTAGGGACGCGTTAAGGCCAAACAAATGCTATGACGGAGGCGAGATAACCTACCGATTTATATGTTGCTGGAACGTCACCTCCCGTGCACGGTTCTTGACGTTCTGTTCGTTAGGGGCTACCCCTTCGGAAGTTTCCCCTTTGCTACTGGACGCGGAGATATCAATCTTATTCTCAGCCAGCATGCGGATGAAGTCCTCTTGCACATTCTTCAGTATCAGCTTCTTTCGATCATCAAGTGGGGGTGGATCCGTGCCACGACTGGTAGCTGACTTGGATGGTGGTTTTAACGGTTTCGCAGAGGAATACGTCGCTTCCGTCATTCGTGACATTGCTTGTTCGGCTGACCAGGCAAGCAGTGAATGCATTTGTGGTGTTCGTGGAAGAGGTTGCGAATGGGGAGAGGGTGGACGGGGTGACGGACGGGAGGTATTTTCGGGCGATAAAGGACGCGGTGCCGGTGCACGAACGATTATGAGTCCACCAGGTTGCTCCTCTCCGATGTCTAGAAGCGAACAATTAGTTATCCATGCGACTGGTAGAGAAATCACCTTACGGTGTTTCCGTTTGGATACGTCTGGCCTCGACTGCACCGCGTTATTTCACAGAGAACAGCGACAATTGGTTCAAAATCTCACCTCTTTCTTCATCCTCTTCGATGCCGCCACAGGCAAGAGATTTGAGTCGTTTGCTTTCCGTTTCGCGGTTGGGTTGGGATCAAGAGGTGCCATGGGGTCTTCGAGTATTGCCGCGGTATGCGTACTTGTTCCATTTATGAACATATCTTGATTAGATTGTAGCCTTCGCCCTAGATGAGTGTATCCTCGCACTCGTTGTCGGGACTCGGCGTCGGCGTCGGCAGCGACGGTGAGCGGGTGTGGTGAACGTACGCAGGGCGGAGTTTCAATATTGAATTTCCACCTTAGATGTGATCAACAAACGACGTGACGCGACGCGACGCGAATCTTAATTGAGCCCTGTCGGACATAATATTTTGTGGTGTTCGCCACTGTACAAGCATTGGTTGGCATTGAGTCGAGGTGGACAGGCTGCACATGTGAACTGCGTACTTCTTGAGTTTGTCTTGAGTGGTGTACGCGATAACGCCATCGACGACATGTTGCTCTGGACACGAATGTATGCTTGGTGTGGTCATATGCCAGGTCGAACGTTTTAGCCTGCCGTGCTATTCAAGTTTGGGTAGATAGCCACACGACAGCAGGCGAAGACATATCTACACTTCCCCCTTCTTATGTCTCACTCCAAAGATACCAGTCCCAACTCTTACGATATCACTCCCCGCCTTCAATGCAGCCTCGAAATCACTCGACATCCCCATACTCAACACCAACTTCCCATCTACACCCCACCTACCACCCGACTCAGAATCTCGGTGCAGAACTTGATGCAAAATATCCCTCGTGTGCTTGAGAGTCTCAAAGTCCTCATTCGGCTTTTCGGCCGAGGCAAGGGATTCACTGAGCGAACCGATTGTCATTAGCCCTTGGAGATGCAATCGGGGACAACTGGTGAGGATGTGCTGTGCAAGTTGCACGAGCTCAGATTCGGACGGAGAATCCATAGATACGGTCGGAGGTAGCCCAGATTTTGCACCCTCGCCAGACGTATTGACCTGCAGCAAAATATTGAGGGGAGCAGTTCTTTCAGGTGGTAGCGATTTGTCCAGTGCAGTAGCTGCCTTTATGGAAGTTACGGTCTGGATGGCGTAGATATTTGGTATCGCTGGTGTCCAAAGAGGGGTCGAGTGTGTATACATGATACATCAATGATAACCATACGTACTTGCCAGTGTCTTCGATTTATTGGACTGCAAAGCACCGATGAAGTGCCATCTGATGTCATCTGGAAGCTGTGAAACAATGAGATCAGCAAATCGCATGGTTGCCTCCAGTGGGCACACCTGCTGAGCCTTCTCTACCAGCTCGTTCACATAGTTTTCACCAAAATCGCGCTGTCCGCGTTCATAGCACGCAAGAATGTCAGAGGCTGGCTTATACTTTGATACAGCAACAAGAGTAGGTTTAGAAGACGCAGGGGAAGCCTGGCGCACACGCTCTTGTATCTCTGATAGAGATTCCGAGATTTCGTGGATGCGCTCAGCTGTTGCTTTTGAAATGGTCGCAGATGCCATACTACGAGGTCGTGAAACTCGAAGAGCGATGCAGTGGTTCATTTCCAAAGAGTGAAGATCTGTCTCACGTGACATCACTAAATCACATAGACCCCTGAAACATGAAGCTATCGGATGAGTTCTCCCTGCTAGTGTATTTTACTGTGAGCAGGTACAAAGGTAGCGCCCCTGCACCAGTACCCCAAGAGAGCCAAGTTCCTTCTAATTTGCCTGTTGCTGAGCACCTGTAGTATTTAATTTTCACTTGAAAATTTACACCAGATCTTCAACATTTCATACCAATTTCATCCAGAAATGCTTTCTAAGTGCGACTGTGGAGATATCCATTTGCACTTACTTTATAACCAGGGTAGAACTCAAACTTGGCATCCAGTACCCCTGCGTTCTCCCCAGCCCCAAGCACTTTCTTTCCCGCCATTAAGCCCGGACTGGTGTTTGATTACAGACTTGGACCCCCTCTTTCATACGGTATCATACCATGTTGAACCTCAAAGAAGTATCCGCGTGGATCGAGGTTGACGGGCAGGAGCTTGAGCAATACGGAGTCACACAAGATCTTGGAAAGAGCGAGGTCACTTGTTGGATCGCGACACAAGCTGGCCAGGCAGGTCAACTAAATTTTGACGTCGCCCCGCTGTTCACCCCCCGCACACCCAGAACTTTTCTGTAGTGTACAGAGACAACATGCCTCATAGGGAACACTCACTTGCCTCGTATCTGATATTCGACGGAACGGGTGTCCGAGGCACAGTCTCCTGCGCACCTACCGCCACACTGTGCAATGCCAACTTTGCGATACCCCGAACCGTGGTTCAAAATGATTGTTCCCTTTCTGCAACATTAGCACGTCCTTTCATATTTTCAAAGCTAGAACTTACCGGTATGTTAAGATATACGCTAGTTATCCAGTGGCGGTGTTGATGTATTCGCAGATGAGGATGAATACTATGATCAAGCCTCGAAGCACTTGGGTGATATACAGCTCCTCATATACAGAGTTACCAGGACGGGTTCGGACCCGCACCCTGACTGCAATGTAGTTGGTCAAGGCAAAGTTCACGAACGCTGCAAGAAGGCTGTCTCGCACTATGTTTCGTATGTCAACTGCCCCGATTCGGTTGGTTTTTGTCTAAAGAAGTTACCTTTCAGATATGGACAGGAAATGAAGACGAAACCAACAACTGTGGCTTCCGTACGGTATTTGGATGCCGCGCCCCTTGCTACTTTCACGTTCAAGTACAGAGACTATAGTCTGTCCACGCACCTCTTGTACACGGGCTTTCAGCTGACAGTCACGCGCAGGTCTCTTACAAGCCAATGGCATCGTTCCCAAGCCACCAGCCGCTGAACAAGAACCTGCAACATCTGAAGAAGTACTCGACCTGACCATGGAGGATGACGTCGAACAAGAGTCCGCCAAAGATGAAATCAGAGCTCTAGATAATGCTATCCGTACCATGCAGAAACAACGAGCGGCTCTTCTATCAAAGCGGTTGAATTCAAGTCCAACTAGTTCGCAACCGCCTGTCAAGAGGATTAAACGAGAGGAGAGGTTCATTCCTACTGGCGAGGTCATTGATTTGACCTGACCATCGTTCCAACGTAATCATCTGAGGTCTGGTCTCGTATCTTATCTTGACCCACGTGTACATACTCCTGTTATTGATGTCCTCCCTTTTGGGAGATCTTGCCTGGCAAATTACATAAAGAGTAATCGTAATTGCTACCTGTACGTTACTGGTTGTATCCAACTGTTGATTAGTTGTTTTCTGCCTGACGGGCGAGCGATGCTCCAAGAACGCGCAACCACCACGAGGGCTGGATTTGCAATCACGATGGGGAGGAAATAGAAAATGTGATCAGTAGACACACCCGGGTACCCTACCCTTTAACACCAAATAAAAACAGTCGGAGGACAGGTATCAGACGTTCCACTCACTCCACAACTGAAGTTGGCCAAAATTGCTGGTGTTACCGTGTCATTAGGTCAAAGCAGTTGCCATTTCGATGACTTCCGTGCGGCCCTTCGGAATTAAATCTCCCGGTACGTCAACAGCACCATTGTTTTGCTGTCGTGCACCCGATTACCTACAGATCAGGACGACTTATCCACATCGATCTTCGAAACTCTTGGACGGAGTGGTGCTAGGGATCAGGAAGCTGAAATACAGGGCCCCGCACGATGAAATCAGGGTCCAATGTGATTGAGCAGGTCAAAGGGAATTCACAACCGTTCGAAGGATGCGATTGCGCGCTGCGTTTGATACGTCGGCGTTGCTTGTTGATCGGGATACGTAATTTAGGCGCAATGAAAGCAGTAGCTACTCATCGGGTGGTCGATTCGGGACGTGTGGGCTCCGAACCTCTTGTCAATCCATGACGGGCTTCTCCGCGAGTGGGTGTGCCGATTCTCACTTCAATGTTCCCTGTGATCAAACGGGGTCATTCCGCCATTCGCTGAACTAATGAAAAACGAGAAGAGTCACTGATCAGGCGCTTGAACTTACCACGTCAGACGTCAATGAGAATGCAAGTGCGGTGACAAACGAAGTATTCGTGACGCCATTCGTGCACTATCGGGCAAACAAGATGCTTTTTGGTGGAACGATGGGGGAAAAATGGAGCCGCCTGCTAAAAGTACAAATGCGAATACGCAGGCTCCTGTGGCGACACTGCCAGTGAGATGGTGGCGTTTATCCAGTGGGCCGGAGGCTACACTGTGTACAACGCGTGCATATCGGTGCTTCGTTCCGACACACCCCTCCTTCTATGCACATGTATTCCTTCATTATACGATGAAACGAGGAGGGCTAACGTTCCCAATGTAAAGGCATTCGGCGATGTTGCCCTAAAATTGATGGTCAGTTTTCTCATTACATACCGTGCAAAGCTTCAACTTCCAGTGTTTGGTCAGTACTGTGACGCACCGATCGATGCCTATCATGACCAAGGTACGCTATGGACGTCAGTGCGAAGAAGAAATGCCGCTCGAGGAGTTGGTCAGGTTTGGGGGTTGTAATGTTGAATCTTGATTTAATCGATGGTATTAGTACTAGGTTGTACTCACGCCACGAGGCATGTTGACGCGCCGCCACGTTATCATAGGGCCCATCACACCTGCTTTGACCCGGCAAAAACCCCAAGAGCCCTGCTGTTATGGAGTTGGCACTTATGACGATGTCGAAAATCAAGGAGCTGTCATGGTGAGCAGGCACTGCATGCTCGCGTGAATGGCAGAAGGTTTCACTTGCCCTCCTGCACGAGGATGGGCGTCATACAGCTGTCAGGCGGAAGATGCTAATAAAACACACAAATCCATTGAACCCAGAGGAATTATTTGTTGGCGATCGGTTCGCATTTCCAATGGGACGGTGAGCTGGCGTAGGAGGAATGGCGCACTGTGGTCTACTTGTACCAGTTGAACCAAAAGCGGCGGGTGGACTCCACATTACTTAGGCGACCCACCACCCACCGGTGATCGGTGTGGTAGTGAACAAGAGGTGGAAGGGTACATACAAGAGGTGAGCATGGTTCATAGTGCACTAAACCCTCGGATCAAGAGCCAGATCATCTAGCGAATTCATCTATCGTGGCCCAAGTAGGCCGAGTTACTGTGCATGAGATCCGTGTCTATCTTCCAACTTGAACATGCTTGTTGTACGTGGTCCAATCGAAAGCTGTTCGCCTTTGAATTTCTGTCAAGGCTAACCTCCACCGTAGCCACACGGTTCACCCGCCACAAGTTGTTACCCACAGCTTGTCGGTGACTAGTTGATTGCTCAACGGAGTCGCGGATAATGACTACTTTAATGTCAGCGATCACGCCAGGATCTGTACGTCATGCCGGGTGATAGTGAATCATTATTTCCCAAGGAAGTTTCATATCAAGTCGGGCTATACTCCGCAGGTATCCCATCAGATACACCTGACCAGGTCGAATTCGAAACATGACCAGCGAGTGTAGGTGTATATATGCGCGGTTTGCGCTGCGGTCATACATTCCTGATCTTCCCCCACATAGCTTGACGATGTCGTTGCGCATCAACACTAATGTACAACCCATCTTGGGTCGGATCAGCCTTTCTCTGGCAGACGGTCCTCCCAATTCCGCTGGACGGATGTGTTATTCGCCACCCATTTCTCCTTTCCGATGCAATCAGACTCCTCGTGGCTCCCGCAAGGCGAACACGTTTGCGCTTCTCACTAATACCGAGCTCCACCAAGCTTCGTCAACCTGTCAGTTGTCCAATCACGTCCCGAATGGTGAGTTATCATAAAATCTCTGATAGTTGGCCAATAGGACTTAGTACCGCATTTCCGCTGCATGCCGCCGGTATCATCATACGGTGTCAAATGTTACCTCAGGATCACCTCGCGGTCGCAGCATAAGCCTGTTCTCTCCTCGTTCCGCAGTCCAAAGCAACTCGATTTGCCAGGTTGAGTCGCTTCTACCCTACAACGCGGCAGCCCCGCATTCTCCCCGTGGCAATTTCCTTGGGCGCAGCACACATAACGGGTCTTTCGAGCCAGGATTTTGGTCGATGACTGCTACAATTCCAATGTCATCCCTCTCTCACAGCGCCGTCGACATGCTACTTAAAGCCGAGGCTCCTCTAGAACCCAGCCCGTCCTCCCAAGAAGAACCCCAAATCAACAACGGCGGCCCAGACGCCATGTCTACCCTCGATCTTTCCAACTGTTCACTCAGCAGGCGTTCCTCGCGCTCATCTTCTAGGAATCAACGTACTAAAGCAAGCGAATCGGTGAAATGGGATAAACCGCGCTTCCCTTGTGCGTCGCCTTGCCCGTCTATTGCTTCCCAAACAAGTTCGTCTAGCAGCACAAGCTCGGCGTGCAGCGTCACATCGACATGCAGTACTTCGCACACTAGCTCCAACTCGTTGATGCCGTCGCCTACGGATCGTTTGAGGCGGTCTCCTTCACCAGATTCCTGTCCTGCCATGATCGTGCACAGCACGCCCGGCAGTCACAGTGTCTCTGTCACCCTCCCACGTGTTATTCAACCAGAGATGGTGACAGTGTCAGCTAAGAAAGGGGACAGATTGGATGTTGTGGCCGATGCATGGCACATGGAGCACGATTGTGAGTGTAGTTCTCCCTTATCCTTGGACGTTTTTGTTCTAATATCATTGATACACTCGGCATACACTTAGGTCACTACGAGTGGCAGATTCGTTTCGCGCCTGGCGATGCTGATATGTCCACAGTCCGTGCGCGCTTTGGCCAGGACGGGAAGCTCACGATCGACGTCCAGAGATGTATCCCCGGGCAGAGCTGTTCCCCCAGATTCGGAATGGGGTTCAGATACAGGTGTTAGTAGTAGGGTGCGCAGCATCTGGTCTTACAGTATACCTGGCTACTCTTATCCGTATTAGTTTCACGACAGAATCTTAAAAAACCATCCGACGTCTACTGCATACCCAGCGCTTAGCGCTTCTTCTCCACGTCCCATAATATTATATATACGCCAGCACATGTACACCGTGATCTCTTGTCCCATTGTAACAGTAGCCCTTCTGAATGTCCTAGCTTCCATAAAATATGATTTAAGGCAACCAAGGTATAGATTACAGTAAGCTCGTGAGCCAAACGACTTATCAATGAACACAAACTTCGTACACTGACACCACAGGACGACGTCGACGTTATATAGACAACACTCTCGATTGAAAGGGAGGCTCCAACGAGGTCGCCGAGGGCCCGGAAGTTATCGGGGCAGGAGGAGTTTGAAGATAGAAATGGATTGTGAGAAACTAACAGGAAACAAATCAAGAATCCTAGTCCATCTTCACTGGCAGTATCGTGATATTGGTAGTCGCTAGTCGTTAGGCAGTGCTGACGAACTTATTAGTTCAAGTTGGAGCGGCGCTGCGGAGTGTCAGTCGCCCTTCCTTCGTTAATGCGACCCAGTACTCTTACAGTAGTCTGCAGGCCATTTCCAAGTCTCTTCTCAGTTCTGGACGCACGGCCCAACTTGCCGCGGTGAGGAAGCAACGGCTACCTTCTGTCTAGGCTGGGAGACTAGTAACTTGCTGATTTTGGCCAACTGCCCATTGCGTTGACCGCATGCAACCGCTTTCCTTTAGAGGTGAAAGTTATGTATCGTGCAACATGCATGGCGTCGGGACTCGGCACGCGAGCCAGAAAAAAAGTATTTTTGACAACTACGCAATCTATCATTTCTTCTAGGTGTGTGTTGACCAGCTTCCTAATCACCGAACAGAGCTGAGACTCCGGGCGGGTGGTATCGAGACAAACGGTCTTCCTATTCGTCCGCTAGGGGTAGTAGGGGGCTATCAAAGTCATACTTCTGGCTGGCAGTACTCGGTCAGGGAAGCATAGTCAAAAGGATTCTCAAAGTCATAGCATGCATGCGTGTGGGTTTTCAAAAGGTCAATGTTATTTGCTTGAGTCCGTGTGTAGCCACTGACAACCATTTCAAACTTAGGCCCATCAGTACAGCATTCGGACCCAGTGATTCGTGGGTGGTGTTCACTGGTTCTGAGCAGGTTCACATCTGGATTCGACTGGTCTATAGCACAAACCAAACCGAGGTGTTCCCAGGTATGGTTGTGGTGTCGATGGCGCAATCCCTAGTTCCTGTGTAGTGATGCACGAACATATCGCTCTGTGGACCCTTTTTACTCCACAGATTGACGTCTGCTGCTATTATCTAGCTTACCCAGTCCAACGTGTCCTCTGCGAACTTGACAGCGTGCGAATCACAAATGACATTGCTCGACACAGATACCTCTGGTTAGGGTGCCGACTTATTGGAGGTACAGGACCTTGGGAGCGTAAAATTGGTGAAACCGATTTCATCGAAGGCGAGACATGGTTCACGCAGAAATGATATTGATAAATGGTATCACCGAACATGCGTCAAATTTTCTTTTTTAATATGGACCCCTTCTGCAGACGACAAATTGTTGGGCGCTTTGAAGGATGCACCCCGTCTGAATGTAACTTGGTCAAGTACTTTCGAGAAGACCTGCTTGTTCACCCCAATCAGGCTTTTATGTGTTCTGCCATACGTGGTCCTTGCCGCTTCTCGAAGCTGAGAATCTCTCCCAAATAGTAAGCGGCCTTGCAACGCGATAGAGTCCAGCGGCTACAACCCCCCTTCGTCCTTGCAACTTTCAGCCCACTGTCGCTGGCACCCCCACGTCCCGCCTTTATCTCCCTACCATCGGCAGTGAGGTCAGGATGAACTCTCTTTTGGTGTTCCTTATTTTTTGTTGGAAGGAAGCTGAATCTGTCAAGAGCGCGACGAACGCCGTGGAAGAAACCATAATGGCTATTCGGCGCCCCGACGGACTGACTCCAAGTCACCCAGGCCCCTCTCCGTTGAGCATCCATTATTGATCTATTAAGTTCATATTGTCCGCAGAGCACGTTAAACTTGACACTATCTGGCTTTTAGTAGAACCCAATATTGGATCGATATCGGGGGGTAGCATCTTTTAGAAAGAATAGATAATGCATGCTGTGTTCCATTGCATTGGACAAAAATCTTTGAGTCTGCATTCCGCCCCAAGGTCATTGTCTCGGAATTTGTTGCGTGACGAGGTAAAGCTTTCCTCGACTTTAACCATCCCTACTTACTACGACCCCCACCAACCAACAACCCGGGGAAGGTCTTCCTTTTCCCGAATGCATGGTTTGATCAGGGTCTCACCGACGTCCGACATCTCCGTTGATAAATGTCTTATACAGGATGGCAGGCCCGGGAGTGCCGCACAATGGCCTGAGGCGGTTCATTGTTGGAGCTCGTAGCATCAGTCGTGACTCAGGGCAGGTATTCCCTTGCTGAGCTTCTCCAGATCAACCGTAACCGAGGAGGTGGGTGTGTAGTCTTTGGTTCTTAGTTACGAGCTCACTGAAATAAAGCCTCCTACAGCATATTTCATCCTTTCAACTGTGACGACCATCTCCCGTCAAATAACGAATGGGGACGATATCCCCTCCTGAATTGGGTGTCAACACACACGACTTCTTCAGGACAATTGTACCAGAATTGCTGTCGACCCACAGAGACATGCCTCTTATGCGATTGGAAACCTGCATCATAACTCCTTGGGAGATCAGCCCTAATGCGCGCTTCAAGGTTTGTAGTGCCTGCAAACCGAAGTTCCACTTCACTCCCCGTTGCTGCTCTCGGTTGTCCTTCATTCCATCTTTGCTCCCGCGTCGAATCCGTCCCAAACTTCTTAGGGGAATGCCAGGAAACAGATCGTACTGACCCAAAAAGCGGATGGAAATAAGATTACGCGGAAACTACCGAAGTACTTGGCCTTCGCGGGACTGCAGGAGACCGTGGATTCATGTATCAAGACCTAATGTCGCCTCGATCCGCAACTTGGGTTCGTCTGAAATCATCAAAGCGGTCTCCTGCCCAATATACCCGTGCTGCAGCGCTACGGCGCCATGTCCCCATGCTCGAGAACGACAGGGATGTGGACTACTTCCTCTTCGATGACAAGGTAGGACCCATTCGAATCGTCATCGACGGTCTTGCAGCGAAAGTTCATCCTCAAGACTCCTACTGCTAGGAAGAGAGGTGTCGAGGCGCTTGTGAGAGTACTTGATTAAAAACATGTCCACGCCTCCCAGCCTCAGTCGAGATCTAACTCCGTTGAACAGGGAAAGAACACTGCGGAAAGGGTCAATGCTGCTGAGAAGGGGAGTCTAGAGCAGGGCGTGCTTGTATCGAGCGCGTTCGGAAAAATGTGTCGTGGTGACAGCTGGAGCTGCTTAAGGGAATTCGTTAAGTCTTGGTTGTTTAGTTGCACGTCTTACACATTGAACTCGTTCCGTCCGTAAAATGTGTCCCGTAGGAAACTCGCTAGTCCAATGGTCTCTATACAACAAACGTGTGTGCCGTCGCTGAGCCCGTGCTTCCCCTGTCTGATGTTCATAAAATGGGCTCTTCCTTGCTGCACTCACCTTTTATTTCCAACTATTACGGCTCAGGTCAATGTTCTGCCGGTGGAAAATATATTCAGAGTACATACCGTTGCTAGGTCTTCCAAACCCTAGCCTTCCTCGTCGCGGTCCACCAACGCATGTCTACTTGGGCCCGACCGTTCCAGGACGCTATATTTCCTAGTCAGCAAGCTCAAGGGTCATTGAGTTTGTCCTATCAACACAAGTTGGCGAGCCAGGAGGGCACGAAGACTTGCCGAATGGTTTGGAGATTTTCCAGCTGTCTTGATAGGAAATGCTGCCAGCCAACACGACGAACATGAAAGCCCAAGCATCGGAGACTTAGGCGATACTTCGGGAAAACTGTGCAGAAAAGTCAGCCATTCATTCTGTCCCAGGAAACAGATGGGAGAACGTCCTAGCCCAGGCTATATGAGCAGCCTGTCGTGGACACGAAGTTAGGACTCGACGGATAGTCTACCTTGCGAGCGTTCGAATTGTCAGTGGTATCGAACAGAAACCCGCGTCGAAAGATGTTCTTGGGTCGTGGGCAGAAGTTTTATGGTCTCTATCCACTAGTGACGGCCGGTCCAAGAGACACGCTTCAACCTCGCCCTTGAACGCCCGAGAGACGATGTGGACCTTGCTTAGCTTCTGTCGAGGGTTTACGCGTCTACGGCTCCTGGACGCTTGAAAGATCCGCGCTGGACGGTCACGGACCAGGAAACTATTAGACGGTTTAAACAGCAGCGTCCGAGCCTGGGCCCGCCTCCGAGTTGGTTTCCGATCACTGGCAAGCAGTCCAAAGAGTCCAAATGAGATGGCAGTCGTTACTTCCGATCGAGCGTGGTTTGGACCAGACCTGGGGCCCTGGGGCCTCAAGACTGAAGCCCGAAGATCTAATATCAAGTCATCGCCTGCTCCCACTCGAAAGACGGTTCGGGGCCCAGTTTTGATTGGTACATGTACGATGTGGTCGCTCCACATATTGAATAGCAGCCAAACAGCAAGCCATGGGGCCCTGAATCGCAAGGCCACCTCGAGTCCGCCGACCCGTACCGTGTATCCATTTCATGTAATTCCGAGGCCACTGCCAGAGTCCAGCTCAGAGAGATCTGAGGTAATCGAAAAACAATGGTTGGGTGGGGGTTAGGAGCCCGCAGCGCCTGCGCCTGCCAGTGAAGTGAGGTTCCGTCTAAATTTGACCCTGAGATTGGCTTTGCAGGGACAGAATATTTTCAGGTCAAGGGTTGTCGCATGGTGCTCTCGCTCTCATCATTTTCATCCTTGAACATTTCCCGCATCTGCGCCTTGACCCTGACGAGAGTGCGTGCGTAGCTTCAGCGAGTCGAGGCTTGCAAACTCTGATTCAAACACCCTGCTTCCAATGCTCCTCAATTCATTCAAGTGGAAGCACCTTCATTTCAAGACATACCCCGGGTGATGCCATCGCCTAATATCAAAACTGTTTCATTCTGGGGTGCACTTCGGGTCCTCTTCCTCTGCAGGTGGAGCGTTTCGACAAATGGACCCACCGTGCTGGAGACCAGGTTATCACATCTCGGGGCGGCATTGAGGACGACACGCACAGAACTCTCATCTGCACTGATCAATCACCGATACTAGGGACACAGTAGGGGCACGTCTTGCTATTGATACATTGATCATACTAATCATACTAGTCATACTAATCATACTAATCATACATACACTGTGAATCGAGAGCTTGAGCCAACTCGCACGGTCTCTTACTTTGTCTCTTGAGGGTGAGCAACCAACTTTTTCCCACTGACCCCTCCCGCCTTCATTTTCTGTAAGCCTTCAGGGATTCCATGGAGACCGTTAGGTAAGATTTCGAAGTCGAGAGGCTGTAGAAACATAGTCCAGTTACTCGATTATCGACATTATTACCAGTCTGCGAACCTTGATAACACCATCCTGCAGCCATTTCCCTAGGATGCTCCATGAAGCTTCACACAAGGCATGGTTAGCCTGTGCATGAGGACTGCCGTAAGTCGGCACCACCCTGCGACCTTTGCCCTGGTCCTCTTTGACAACGGGCTGGAGGGTCAACACGAGCGTCCCGTTGTGGGAAAGGACGGCCCAGGCTGCCTGCTGAGTCTCAGGCAGCGAGATCGCATCATACACGAGCTCGATAGGTTGCTTGGTGATATTGTTAAGACTCGCAATGAATTGATCTCCGGAGGCATGCCTGTCGATCAAGTGGGTGGCTCCAAGCGACTTGAGGTGATTCTCGTGAGCAGGCGACGCGGTCGTGATGATAGGCGAGAATCCAGACAACCGGGCGAGTTGAATCACTGACAGGGGTTAGCTTCGACGACCTTCCACACACTGTTCACTCACCGAACGACCCAACAGCCGAGGAACCACCCATGATCAAAATGGGTTTTCCAGAATATTTGCCTTGGCCACCCTCCACCCAGGATGGAGTAAGACCGGCACCAAGCTGCTCAGAGTATAGGCCAACTGCAGCAGTGTCGAAGGCAAGGGGAACAGTAGCTGCGCGATCAAAGTCGAAGTTAGGAGGGATCTATGGACATATCAGAGATTATAGTCGTGCGTAGGAACATCGACGACACTCACCTTGGCGGTGAACTCAGCGGTCGCAATGGAGTGCTGCTGGAAGCTAGACTGATCATCCGAGAAGTTCCCGTGCGAGAAACTGCCGGACCACGTAAAAAAAGTGAACGACCTGAGGTCAATGTTGACCTTACACTTTATCGCCTTTGGCAAAGTTTTGAACGCCTTCGCCAACGTCTTCGACTACGCCAGCCATATCCACACCCAAGATGGCGGGGTACTTTTCGACGAAAACGCCAGTTTGCTGGACCTTGTAGTCGACTGGATTCAGGGCGGTGGAGTAGATCTTGATGAGGAGCTGTCCCTTGCCAGGGCTAGGGATGTCTCTATGGCCGACAACGAATTTCCCTTGCTTCGATTCCAAGAACAATGCTTTCTGTTGTTGAGAGGTCATTGGTACAAAGATTACAGTGAGAGTAATAAGATAGGAGTGAATGGGCTATGGACGGGTACTCCAGTTCGCTTTTATAATGAGTCGTACAACCCTATTTATGGATTGGTCAAACTCCGTATTCCACATCTGCCCTCCTGTCGAGTTCAAGATGACGTGCCATGACGAAAGAGCGTAAGAATCTTGTGGCCATCCTTATTCGGATGTATCTCATCGAGGGTGTCCTTCGCAGGTCTCTCTCCTGATCTTGAAGACATGCCGCCGACATCACCACACAGTCGCTGATAAGATAATAAGATAAGATTCTATCCGAAAACAACTTGTCCGACTATCTACCTTTCTGTTTCTTGTGGTCGAGCTACCAACTTTACACCATCGATTAGCCCACCGTTAAACCTGTCCATTCCGGAACTGATTCCTTTCAGTCCACCAGAAACAACTTCAACCTGGTTAGGCTATTCAAGTCTCGTCAGTTTCACATTCGACCCTTTCCAATATCTCACTCACTTGGATGTCCCCCTTCTCAAGCCAGCGGCCAAGTTGCATCCATAGCTGCCTGCCCGTTTCCCAGTTGTCTTCAGTGTGAGGGTTCCCATTGGTCATGACAATTAACCGTCGATCGTCAGGTTGTCTGTCGATCACAGAAGGCAGCGTCAAAACGAGCCGTCCTTGAGGACCAAGCAGTTTCCATGCTCCTTCTTGTGTTTCCCGGATGGAAACAGTGTCGTAAATCACGTTAAGGGGTGCGGAAGTGACCCGCGCCACAGCCTGCTGGAGTCCAGCGAATGAAAGGTATCGATCAATGACATGCGTAGCGCCGAGACTCTTCAGGTAGTTGGTGTGTTTCAGTGCGGCCGTCGTGATGATGGGGAAGAACCCGGACATCTTGGCTAGCTGTATAACTGGGAAAATTCTATCAGTAATCTTGTCATGCGGCCCTTAATTTTATCTGAACTTACCATAGTTGCCCACAGAGCCAACGCCGCCGAATATCAAGATGGGCATGTTCTTGTACTTTCCTATTCCACCGTGCTTCCATGGAGCCACGAGGCCGATGCCGTTAGCGCGTCCATACAGACCAATGGCTGCAGTCCCTAGTCCTAGCGGCACAGTAGCCGCTTGGTCATACGACAGGTTGTCAGGGATCTGCAGGCTGTGTTATAATCGATCGGAAGCCGTTGATTGCGAATATGAATTCTACCTTTGCAGCAAAGTCGACGACAGCAATGCTGTACTGCTGGAATGTCGAGAGGTCATTGTCGTCGTAAGCTCCGTGGAAGAATCTGTTCGGTCGATGATAGCATCAGTCTTCTGTCGTTTCAAGGACTGATGGGACCTTACACATCATCACCAGGATCAAACCTGGTCACCCCCTCCCCGACTCTCTCTACCACACCAGCACCATCGCTGCCTAGCACTGCCGGGTACTTGGAAACATAGATTCCTCGCTTCTGGATCTTGGCGTCACCTGGGTTCAGCGCAGTGGCTTTCACTCTGATAAGAATTTCGCCCGGCCCAGGTTCGTTAGTTGGGCGAGAGCTAAGAGTGAAAGGAGCTTGTCGCGAGGGAAGAATAAGAGCAAGATGTTGTCCAGGCATGTTGAATCAATGCAATGTCGGAGGGGTCTTAGGATCTAGTCCAGTGAGAGATAACTTCAAAAGTGGGCTTTACTTATATGCTGACAAGGCATTGCCTCGGCCGGTCAAAACACTCATTAAAACCTCGTGTATTCCGCGCTGCATAGGGAAATGAGGGAAAGTAAAAGGGTGCCGTTACTCACGAAGTTTCGGTTGGTCTGGATCATTGACGCCGCGGCTCAGGGCAACAGCCTTCCTGTAAATGGAGGGGGTGATTAGAATGTTAGACGTAGCACAGCAATAAAATGCTCATCGGTGAACCTCTTGCCACAACGCAGCCACAGCACGGTGAGACGAAGATACCTAGATTTACTTCGATCGCAAACACTCCCTGAAACCCATAGTACTGACCATTGAGGAGTCCAGGCCGTCTTCCAAGGAGCGCCAATGGAGTTGTCTCAGTAAGCGAGTCGTCACATCGTGGGGTAATTGGGAGAAATACGTGTGTGATGAGAATACGTGTGATTATGTGGAGCTGACACTAAACGAAGTACATCGAGGAATAGCATGACTGTTGAATAAGTAAAGTCATTGAACAGCGTGTGACGAACGGCCTTCCCTTCATGAAAACGAGGCAGTCATAGCCTTGATGTGGAAAGAGTAGGGCCATGGTACAGATGAACGCCGAAGGGACACAGGCTGAGTGTAAACATGAGTCCATGGACTTGGTCCAGACTGAATTGGGAGAGACCCAAGACTATCAACATATAGATGGGACCTGATTAGACAAGATTCTCAGGAAGGCGATTTTACAAGACACGAGTTGATACTGATGTAAGGAGACACGATGTATGGGGCGTCTGTAGACCAAAAATATCAAGGTGGAACAGCAAGTCCAGTAGAGAACACCCCATTAGGAATCGTTCCTGGAAAAGAGAACAGAAAGAGAATGTGTAGTAAGCGTTCGTACTTTTCCAAGGGAAAACTGTCGCGAATACGACGGACATGAACAACGCCGTTTACACACCTTCTACTCAAAGATTAAGCGATATTGTGAAGAACTTTAGACTACTTTAACCGGCTGAAACGATTTCGAGATTGATCCGACACCCGTTGGCTGAGAACCACTGGTGTCACATCGGCGTTCATGGGCAATCGTGCAGGAGCCGGACGGACCTTGTGCTGGGTTCCACTCAGTGTCCGTTACGAGCACGTCAGGTCGATGACATCGTCTCCCTCTACTTTGACTCGTTTCCCCGAGGCTTTCCGAGAAGTGACCAGCCTGGCTTCAAGCTTCTTAACTTTCTCCTAGAATAGGTGTAAGGAGTGACCGCAACAAAAGGAAATCAGGTGACACCTTTAAAAGAGCAATTTCGTGCATTGCGTCCTGAGAATCACGGAACTCATCGTCCGCACTGTCGTCCTGAGGTGCTGCTCTCTTTAGCGATGGTGGAGTTGGTGCTATACCGTCAGCAATCAAGCGATCTGAATAGATCCTCAGCGCGCAGACAAGATCAAAACCGAAAAGGGAACGTACCAAGAGCTCTGTATTTAAACACGAAGGTGACAGAAGGTTCCTGTGTCAAAGGACGCACTCGGACAACGTGTTGCGGGGCCATTGTTATTTCGTCACCGAAGCTACAGTGCCTAAGCATAGGTCACGGGTGCCCTGCCAGGAATTGCCTCACCCAACACAGTGGCTGAACGCCTTCTTGGCTCGCTCGTGTACCTTGGTATTGAAGCTGGGGCTAATGAATTGCGGTGCACTTGGCCCCATGACAGCCACTGGCCGCATTGTTATGCATATCTCCCCAAGTTCGGGAGGTGCAGACTTAAGATACTGGTCTTCGTCTGATGGGAACGGCTACTTCAGGGAAATTCCTAATATAGGGCGAATCCACTGACCTGTTAACTGCAGCTTGGAGAACGCGAGTGGCCGCGCCGTCGTAGGTGACGCGTTGATATACTTCAGCTCAGCTAAATTGGAGCTATAATAACCAGCCTGGCCGGCAAGGATAGGCTCAAACAGCACCCCTCCGGCATAAGTACCATCGACCTTTGCTTCTCCAGAAATATTGTAATTCCTTGACAAGTCCCGGTCTTGCCAGACTATCGAAAAGTTCTATGGCGTGTCACAATCAAGGTTCAACGTCCATGACGTGTAGATGTGGGCTTACCTTTCCAGCTTCGGACGCAATCCAACACGTTACCTTATTTTCCTCGGGCGAGGTTTCGACGTCGTAGACGTTCAGAAAGTCCCCATCAACCCTAATCCCAGCGCGGAATGTCTTGTACTCCAACATGACTAAGGGTCCTCAACTTTCGACGGGCCGTAGTGGGAGTTAGGAGGCCTACGAATTGCTCTACGTCAACGCCACTCTATGCAATCCTTGTTAGGTTGTGGTTGGAAGAGGACAAGCCTGGTATTTGGTTCAACACGGTCACGGCGTAACAAATAATCCTTGGCTTGCAATAAATAGAGTTTTAATGAATCCTCCTCCGTGCGCACGTGACAGTCATTTACGAGCTACTTCAAAGCAGGTATACAGTATATACTACAGGCGACAGGGAAACATGTGTACCACCATATTACCACCATAGGTTCCCTAATTGTAGCCGCTGAGTCGGATCACCATCCCAAAAAAAGTAGGCTACAGTCTAATAGACAACCGGCACGGATACCAGTTGATCAAGATAGGGGGAAAGCGCGTGTTGATTGTAAAGAATTTGGCCAGTGATCCCGTAGCCTCATCTAGCCTTGAGGTGTGGAGGAAGCACGGCCTGTCAAGATGGTAGAATGCTAAGTGAGGTCTATGACTTCTCCAGGAGCGAACCTCGGGCGTTTCTCCAGCCCGGGTTCCTCTTTCTTGACGCGCTTCGGCTTGCGATCTTGTAAAGCACTGGCCTGTAGACTCCGAAGGCGTTTCAGTTCGTTCTGGTGGGCAGGCATGAGAGCGCACAACCAGGGAGGAGATTAGGTATGTACCTCCAAAGTTTCTATCTTGCCATCCAATGCCATTGGTTTGATGTCTTCAATATAGGAACCGTCTTCAATCTCGATTTCGAATTCATCCAAGTTGGCCTTGAGACAAGAGCCGGAGCTAACTGAGACCGGTTTCGGAGCGATGCCAGTTGCCTGTAGTATGCCTAAAATATGATAAATGACGCTGAGTATCGAGCACTAGAGCATGAATGTTACGTGCCAAGCGGCCTGTATTTGAACACGAAAACCAATAGTGGATCATCGTTGGGAACAATCCGAACATGGTGTTTGGAAGCCTGCTTTCTGAGAGCTCTTTCTGGTCCAAAGCTAGAGAGTCGACGTGAACAATCGTTTGTAAATAAATAAATAAAAGTGTACCTGACACGATGGACAGTCGCTTTCTTGGACTTCTCGTGGAACTTTTCGTCTGGCACGCAAAATTCTGTTTTGCGATTTCGATTTCGACGGCGTGACTTGACTAATTCCCCGCGTTTGATGTTTAGAGAAATGTCTCCGAGGTCTTTAGGTACCTCTTTGTCCAGAAGATCGTCATCGTCTTCATCCTCATAGTGAGTTGTACATCAGGGATAGTTTGAACAGTATCTCACCACTGAGCTGCAGGCGAGAGAACATTAAATCACGCGCATTCGTAGAGCGGCCTAAATACGAGAGAACTTTCGTGTCCATGTCCCCCAAAGAACCACAGCGCATCCTATAACTTCCACAGGAGATTCCATCCACCATAACCTTCCCGGAATTAGCAATTAGACGTGTCTCTGCGTGACATTGCCACTTGACGCTAAATGTCTGGTATCATTCAGCTGAGAATAGAATTAGAGCCAAAACCTACTGTCACAAACGCACCTTTCCCTCCTCAGAAGCGATGTAGCAAGTGGCCTTTGTCGGGCTGTCAATCACGACATCATATTCTTCCAGTTCCTTCCCATCGACAACCACATGGGCACTGAAATCTCCAAGTTGCATAATTGAGCGGGAAGGTTGGCGACCGGAATGAGAACGAAGGCAACCACACAGCCGGTACCAGTACAGTACTACTTGCTGTGGACGCGCTCGCGACATGATTGGGGGGTCGAGGTCCCCAGACACCGCGTTATAACGAGGATCAAAGGTATTGCCCCTGCACCCCCGCAGAAGTTTGAGTGTTGAACGTAACCTCGGCCCACTTTCAATACGTGCAATAAGCCAGAGACCTGGACTCTGGTACTTCCAAATTTTGCCAGCGTCTTGGACACGGACGAGACACGCTCGATCACCTCGGCCGATGGCCCGATGTATAGATAAAAGAATGCATCACCTCGTAGCTACCTCGCTTGTCAGTACGCATCCAAGAAGGACCGCGACGAACTGTGAGTTGAGCACAAAATCATGTTTTGAAATAGAAGGGGAAAAAAGGAATGGCCGCCCAGTGAAGTGGGGTCCACGTAGTCACGCGTACGACTCGGTTGACTCGGAATGTCGAGTTCCGAGATAAAGCTCTCCCATACATAAAAGCGCATGACTTGTGATGCTGATCATTCAGGTCCTCCTTCACTGGATTCAGTTTGATGGACGGACACGACACAGCCTATTGATGGAGATAGTTTGCAGCCAGACATTATAAAGTCGACATAGATCAAGTCCCGTATCAACAGTTGCAACACTCGATCTCTACCTTCTCTACCACGTCTGCAGACTGAAACGCTGTTCACAAAGATGGTTATCGACGCAAGTTCAAACGGGGAGACCAAGGAACACCTGAAGACGCAGATCGCGAAACAACTCACTCCGGAGTCCTACCAGTACTTCCTATCGGATGCCGCGAAGGAAAGAAAACCCAGCCCAAGTGCGGACTCATGCGACCAAATCAGAGCATTAATTGACAATGATTTTCTAGTCCGTGGACTCTTCCCCTTGGAAAACAAACCCGGTGTAATTTCCCTGCTGGCGGGGAAGCCCAATGATGCCATGTTTCCCTTCGAATCCTTTGCTTTCACCGTTACCGATCCTTCAAGCTCCTCCCAGTCAATCCCGGTTTCCCTCACTGGTGCAGACCTCACTGCAGGACTTCAGTATGGTGCGACAGCTGGACTGCCGCGTCTCAACGAGTGGTTTGTAGGTTTGCAAGAGCGTTCGCACGGCAGGAAGAGCTCTGAAGGGTGGAGACTGACGATTGGTAACGGGTCACAGGACATGATAAGCAAAGTCAGTGGAATCAGCCTCAGACAAAATGTCCTATGTTAATTTTGCGTAGGCCATTGATGCTATCATAAATCCTGGTGACCCTGTTTTGATTGAGGCGCCAGTCTATGCGTAAGAGCCTGTTGCACTGCTCCCCCCTGAGGCTGATCGTTGTTACCAGTGGCGTGATTCCTCTTTTCAAAGCCCTCCATTGCGATATGGTTGGTCAGTTGGTGTGCACGTGTCAATCTATCCCACAGTTTTTGATGATTGCCATAGAAATTGCTACCGATGCCAATGGCGTCTGCTCAAGTGATCTGCGCTCCGTCCTTGAAAATTGGCCGGTAGGAAAGCCAAAGCCCAGGGCATTCTACACAGTTCCGGTGCGTTCGCGATCATCTTGATCGATCACTCTCGGCCTCAATGCCTCAACACAGTATGGCTGCAATCCCACTGGCATGACGGCTACGATCGAACGCAGAAGAGAGGTTCTTCAGCTCGCCCGAGAATACAACTTCCTAATTCTCGAAGGTTCGTGGTCAATTGGTTATTCCAAGTTCATGGACCCCTCACAACTCTTGGCCTAGATGACCCATATTTTTATCTCTATTTCGGCAAGGCCGAGCGACCGCCTTCATATTTCAAACTTGAGCTCGAGATGCCTGAAGTGGGCCGCGTAGTTCGCTTCGACAGCTTCTCCAAGGTCCTCTCAGCAGGCATGCGAATGGGGTTTGCGTCGGGCCCGAAGCCTATCATCGATGCCATAGACCTCCTTGTATGTCCATATTTGTCTGAGTACCACACGCAGCACCACGGTGCTTGCCATGTGTTCTTCCGGTCCATCGCTGATGTCCCCGGGTCCAGACTAGTTCGGCCAACCTTCAGGGCTCTTCCCTCGTGCAAGCTATCACACTAGCACTGGTTGAGAAATGGGGATACGCAGGCTTTTTCGCGCACACGCAGGCTGTGGCAGAGTTCTACAGAGAAAAGAGAGACGCTTTCGAGAAAGCACTGCAAAGCCATCTCGGAGACCTTGCAGAGTGGACTGCGCCAGAGGCTGGAATGTTCTTTTGGTAAGTCGTCGATTTCATCAATTCGGCAATCTTGAGTGGCATGATTTTGTGGGTGTTGTGGGTGTTGTTTTCTGTGTCAAGCGATGCTCTGCACTCGTGATACCTGCGTTTTTCTGCTTTATTGCATTGCGTTGGTAGTTATGTGATCATATATTGACAATGAGTGGATTCGTGCAGGTTCAAGCTCCTCATAAGTCCCAATTCTAACGAGGAAGGCGACTCGAAGGAGTTGATCGAGACAAAAGCATACGAAGGAGGCGTGCTTGCCCTTCCTGGAACAGTCTTCCTCCCGAACGGACGTAAGACGGCCTACGTGAGAGCGTCATTCTCTCTTTTACCAGAAGAACAAGTCAACGAGGCTCTGAGGCGGCTTAGAGTGGTCATATTGCAGGAACAGGAAGGACAGGACTAGAAGGTAATAGAGAAATGTGGTATATGTCATCCATATAACGACACCGTGGTACTAATTTCTTTGTACACTGAGGCCTGAAGCCTGCAGATCTGAGGTGTGGGCCTCGCGTTCGGTTCCTTCGAGTTCTAGTAAGTAAGGTTCCCGTTGACCTCGAGGTGTGTGGGCTGCCTGTAATGAATCGTTATGGCGGCGTGTGGACTTTGGCTTTCTCACCACCTCTTCGTTGACCGTAACTCAACAATCCGACCGAGGACAGTCTTTCTTTTCTTCCACTCAATGATTAAGTCTCGTCCTCAGTTGAGGCTGCCATTGGCCGCTGCGAGCGTAAAGCTGAACACGCAACCTAGTTCGAGCGTCGGTGTCTTCGGGTGATAGTCTCGTGGCCTGCCTATTATTTGTGATGATCTACAAAGCGTTACACGTCCCACTTCGGACTGATGACGGTTTCACTTTGTTACTGATTCTGATGCGGCGACACAATACCGGAAAGTCCCGATCACCCACTTGACACAATGTATGTAACTTGAGCTCGGCTCCGTTCATCGCAAGATGTGTGTTTCACTGCCAGCATGTGCAAACACTGTGATGTTCCAGTGGTTGATGTGACTTTGGAATTCTCCTTCAAGTCTTCTCTCCGTTCACCTCGAGGTTGCCAACCAAAGGACCAACCAGCTGTGGGGGCTACCGGGCCGAGGCATGCCACGTATGTGTTATGAATCGTTCGTTGACAAGTCTGATGGCATACAGTGACTGATCCCACGTCGCAGGAGAAACATACTAGTACGAATATGTCGGGCTGCCCAAACAAAACGCAATCCTGATACAAGGGTCGGCCGCACATGTCAGAACGGAGTCACGATAACTCACAACGAGAGATGTCAAGAAAGTTCTTTCGTTGTTTCACTCCATCCCACCCCCTGCCCCTTCAGAGCTCCACCTCCCGCGTTCTAGGATCGTACGATGGCAGTCGAATTGGGCGACACCACTGCGACCCACATAGACGGAAGCTCGAGCCGTGTAATGTGGGCTCAGGGAAGGAGGACTCTCGGCAAATTCCTACCAACGCTCATTTTCAGAGTTGCAGACGACCTCAGGCTTACTGCCCGTGAGCACAACACACTTTGGTCTTCCTGTAGACCCGATTTTATTATTATTATGGAAAGCATTTGGCGTCATCTCCCTACCTTTGGAAACCTAACGAACCCGGGCTACCCTTCACTTCCAGCTTCTTCACCGCTAGTTTACCGCATGGCTAGTCACATCATCATGCTCCGTGGCTCCGTCGGATCTCGTGGGGGCGCTGCAATACCGACCTCGAGGAGTGGATTAGGTTGGAACGGTGGGTCTTAAACCATGGGAACGTTCTCTAAACGATTATCTTACATGGTCTAATACGGGTCGGAGTGGTGACATCTGGTACCTTCGCTCACGGAAAGGAGCGGGGACGATACCCGTTTTGGTGACCTTCCACTGCGAACGAGAAAACTAGGAGCATGCTTGCAGAACCAGAGGTGGAAACAGACTCGAAGGTATTACCCTGAAAGACTTGTGCCATAGTATGGTGGCAACACCACCTTGATGATCACCGCGTCGTTCCTCTAGATGACCCTGACTATTGGCTTTATTATAGCATTGGCGAGGGCCCATTGTCTTCTAGCTCGAACTCAGTGGAACAACCCCTTCGCTTGGACAGTTTCCCCGAAGATTATATCGGTGGGAGTGCATTTCGCTTTCGCTTCGGGTCCCAAGGCGATCATCGAGCCATTGATGTCCGCATATCGCCAAATCAACGCCCGAATGTGTATACTTTATCGGAGGGGGGGTATCGCAGACATGCTCGTAAGTTATTGTGCTCGCTCGGCCATGGGAATACAGCGGATCCGAGACATTTACGCGAAACGTGTCTGATTCCTACAAGAGGAAATGAGATTCATCTTCGAGAAGGCGCTGCAGGAATATCTGCGGGATGTTGTGAAATAGAGCATGCTGGAGTCCAGACTATTCTGCTGGTGCGTTCCTCGCTGTTCATTTTTAAATCAAAACGGGAAGTAGTCATTGTACCGTACTGATGAGTTTGTGGTAACGCCTTGTGAAACACATGGCGATGAGTCAGACGACCCCACTGCTAGCATGACACTCCGGAATGGGTCTATGACAGGGCTTCCGAGCGCGGCATTCCTCCCGAACATACAGAAATCTGCAGGTGTGGTCGTTGTTCACCAGAATAGTGCATGGAGCGCTGAGATTGATTCGGACGACTGTCACCCCTGAAGTGCGTTGCAAGAAAAGACCACGATCGTTTGCCAGGTCACACGAACAAGGTTTTAGGACTCGGATGCAACACTAGATAACTCTAGATGGGGCAGCGGTACTGAGTAGTGAGAATAAGAGTCTAGTTATGGGTAGATGTCGTTGATGTAGATAGGCCTGACCGCTGGCAGCATCAAGGCAATGGCAGTGCAATTTTACGTAGAGGTGGCACGTGAGTGAGTTAGTCACCTCGTCTTGATAACCAACTATCATAATAAAAGCTCGAGCTTACTTCTGTTCTGCGACTTGACCCAGCAGTTCACTGATACTGACGGATTGAAGTGATAGTAAGGTATCTGTTATGTACTCTCCATCATTAACCCAATTCCTATCTGACATCACCTGTCACTAGTCTTTGTCCAAGTCGCTCTACGTCCATTCATGATCCCCATGCGCAGACTCTATTGCATTAACGTACCTCAAAGACAATGGCTCTCAGTGAGGTCCCCGTTCTGGTGAACGCGTGTTTTGCGGTTACATGTGACAAATGCGGCAAAACCACTTGGAAGGTGGGTTCATGTTCCCTTGGTGATGCGGTGTAATCTATCGTTCATGGCGGCGGCGCATACATCTTGCGCCGACGATGGATGGTGATTGGTCAATACATTAGTGGACGTAAAGTGCGACCATGGGTGCCAGAACACTTATCTCTGGCGCGCCACACCTGATAATTCGCTCCCCCTCAACATTGGATTTTGATTATAACCGTGCTGATTGCCCCCCTTCTCAATCAGGGATGTGGACAGCATGTTGAATCAGTGAGTCGTTCGTTTGAATTGGTTGTCAATTTAGGGATGCTTTGTATCGCATGTGTGTCAACATGGCACTGGAAGGGGGTTCAGTTTTACTGTTTTTACACTATAGTTTGATGTGGTTCCTTTTCGAAGACACCCCATCACCGCGTCGCTCACATCTGTTCCCAATTTTGAGGGGTGGACGTGGCTTCGAGTGTTCGCTTGGGAGTAGAAGAGGGCCCATAAACACACTGCTACCCTGGACACCCTTTATTGACGAGACTTTTTTGTCCCTTTACAGGTCATGGCAGGTGTGAAAGAGGAAGATAGATGCGTCTGCCCTCGTTGAAGAAGAGATAAGCGGTTGATGTAGGATAATTGAAAGCAAGGTGCAAGTACGGAATTTTACACACGTTTACAGCAGAGGTACCTGTACTTTTGATGTAGTGAGACCATGCAGATCTAGTGATTATTATGTGGTGTTCGGGGACATTCCATTGTCCATAAACGGATCGAGACTCGAGTAATACAGTGGCACTTTGAAAGAATTCGTGCCTCCGTCCATTCGATCCTGTTCACTCCTCCTACTCCCTTACCCCCACCACCATCCACACGCGCTGTCGCCAACATACCCCCTTCTTTATTTATCTGACTTATTTTGCTGCAAAGCTCTTCATGTCGACCGCACAGCCATGGCCACCGACGTAGATTCACCACTAGTACTCAGTGCTCTCGCTGGCGATCCGGCCCAGCCTTTCGATCCTCCTGGGACAGTCCGGATGACTGAAGAACTGAGCTTTAGATACAGTGATGATAGACGACCGAGGGTCAACCAGTACTTGCGCAGCCACCGCGTTGGGAAAGGTCAACATGGTGAGGTGTGGGTGTGCTGGGACCTATCTGACAATCGTCGCGAGGTGGTAAGTTATTTTCGAACGTCATTCAGTGTTCACGCTCTCAAATAAGCATCATGCTCCCTCCGCAAAACTTGTCAGGCCATAAAGGCCGTAAAACGTAACAATCCGCGCGCGGAGAAGATGAATCTTCTTCGCAGGAGGAATCTTCCTACCTCCTCTCACACACCTCTGACGGACAAGCTCGGCAGTCTCGAACAAAAGATACGCAAGGAAATCGCTATCATGAAAAAATGTCGTCATGGTCATATCGTTCGTCTCCTCGAGGTTATTGACGACAAGCTCAACGAAAGGATATACATGGGTAAGCGCTCTTCACTTTCCGTCGCGGACCCAGCAGATTTTCCTTTCTGTCTGCTTCCCGACTCCGTGCCATGGGCGAGTATCTCACTCCGAGGAATTATGACCCCGTGACTGTCGCTGGGGAGATGATACGACAGGAGGGCACACCGTCTGTCGGTTCAGTTTCACGCGCTCACAGTCTTAATTTTTAGTCATGGAATATCTAGGCGGTGGAGAAATCAAGTGGCGCAACGAGCAGAATCAACCAATCCTCCAAGTTGACCAATGTCGAAGAATTTGTCGTGATGTTATTCTTGGTCTTGAATACTGTGCGTCAAACCAATACGGCTTCTCCCATTTCCGTATTCATCCGTTCCTGACTATTCACCTGGCGCAGTACACTATCAGGGAATTATCCACCGTGACATAAAACCTGCTAACCTCCTCTGGACCGCCGATCGACAAATGGTCAAGATCACGGATTTTGGGGTCTCCCACTTTTCCTATGCCCAACGTCTGGCCGCTGCCGGCCGTGGCCAAGTCGCTTCAGATGATCCGAATGATCCAATTCTTCTGGATGATTCGGATTTGTCCAAGCGTGCTGGCACACCCCCTTTCCTGGCCCCTGAGGTGATCGCAGAGTACACAAGTACGGAGTCGTCCCCGATAATCTCGGCATCTGCTACCACCAGCACCCTTCATCTTAATAAATCTGTCACACAGATCAATTCCTCGTCCACCATCAAGGGTTCGCATGCTATACTGCATCGTCAGCCCATCACCAAAGCCATCGATGTCTGGGCCCTCGGGGTCACTTTGTACTGCCTCTTATTCGGCCATATTCCTTTCCGAGCCCCCGACTCTAGCGAGTATGTGTTGTACAACGTCATCTGTAACAACGATTGGGAGCCAGATGAGTTGATGGGGAGTGACTGTAAGGAGACTGGAGGTAGACATCCTTCAGCGACACACAGCGGCTACATCGTCATGAACCTCCTCGACAGTTTCCTTCAGAAGGACGTTAGGAAGCGAATTACTCTTGATAACGCCAAAGTAAGCTCTATTCATTCCTCCAACAGAACGTTAGACCCACCTCTTTTCAGCGCTACCCGTGGTTTCTCAATGACATCCTGAACCCGAATGAATGGCTCCGTCAGACGTCACCCAGCAAAAACGATATTGTTGTCGTAACCGAGAACGAGACCCGAACCGCGATGACGACAGCGAAGTTCACCTGGGGTTGGCACAGACGCCTCACCAACCGTATCTCCTCCCTCTTCCGAAACGTCCGGACACCTCGTCCTTCCAGTTCACGAAACCGCCAAGATGATGACAACGATGACGGTAACATCGGTGTGCATTCATTACCATCGTCCGTTGTGGTTGGGCGCCACAAAAACTCGAAGACACATCTGGCGAGTCCCGACATGCGTGAGAAGCAGAAGCGCCGAAAGGGTGCTCGCTCGGTCATTCTGCGGAACGAATCGACGCCCAACATGGCCCGAAGAAGGGAGAAGTCCATTGAAAGATGGGCACGATCGGCTTCAAAAGATCCTCCTCAAGATCCGAATTCGAACGTCGCACATGGCACTGTAAGCCGACGCGCTTCAGAGACACTTCCATTGGGAGAAAATCAGCCTCGTCTTGTCATCGGCTCTTCACACTCGTCCAAGACTCAGAGCCGCCCTTCGAGTCGCGAAAGACCACAAGTCGGTGAACGCTCACGTCATCGCTTCTCCCTTTCTTCGATGAAGTATTGGAGACCTCGGTCATCGCATAAAACATCACAGGCTTCGTCACCACTCAATACCTCGTCAGGTACATCAATTTCTCAGGGGAACCCTCCTGAGCCCGGACCTTCTGCAGATATCATGGCGAGAAGGAGCGACGAGGTGCTGCGGCATCATGACAAGGGGTCACTACGGAATGGGCATGAACTTTATGGTACTTTCACAGCTGCGCGACGTGCATCAAGTTGGGGTGAGCCGATGAATTACGTCGAGGACGTGACGAGCCTTAATTCAGGCGACCATGAGGGTCTAGACGATGACACAATGTTCTTGGGAGCGGGTGGCATCGCCAAAGAATCGACAACACTCGTTTCGAATCTTCCTTGGGGTCTAAACCAAGCCACGGAAGCGATCAGCCTTTCTCCTCCTGCCTTGCGACACCCCCAACCTGAACGACTGTATATCGGCCCATCAGTACATCCTTCTTGTGATACTTCTCCTCACGACTCTACCTATAACCGTCACCTACGCTCGACAACGGCCAGTCCGAGCCCTCTCCACCTCGTCACATACGAGTCGGATCTCAACCAGACGAGCGAAGATGACTATGACGAGGACCTTGATTCGGACTCCAGTTTCTTCCGCGATACGCATAGACAACGTCAACGCGAGGCTATCCGAGCGAGCGCCAGCCCGATGTATGAAGACGCGGATGGGGAAGAGAGCGACGAAGAAACGGTGCCGATAGAGTTCAAACGGCGCCGGCCATCGGTCTCCGCCACCGCCACATCTCCGCCACCACCGCCGCTATCAGACTTCTCTGACGATGCAGGGTGTAGATGAGGGGACCCGGAAGAGGAAAAATCACGAGATCGTATGGGAAATGCCACTCGCTGGTTGCGTTAGCTTGATATTTTCTTCTTCCCACCCTTCCCGGAGCGGCAATGATCAATGATCGTCGACGCGAATAATCCACCCAACTTTTCGAGAAATTCATCTTACCTTTTATTTCCTTTCGGGTCTACGCCTCCCCACCCTCTTTTCATGATAACGTGCGTCAGAAGGGTTGCTCTCTGTCGCGCCTACCCGCCTAGGCCTTCTGTTAACGAGTTGATCTTCTGTTATCACATTTCTTTTGTTCTTTTCCATGGCACTAGATGCCCCCATGTATTTCAACTCACCAATCATCTTATTCCTTTTTCATCCCTTCCCTACCCCAATCCATTTCGTTCACATGTCTTTCCTTATCTCTTTTCTCTATTTGTTCCTTTAACGCCCAGTCACTATATCTTACTCTTTTCAGCAGCTCTTGGAAGCGGACAATGATCAGCATAGAATTTGGTACCCTTTTTTGCTAGATGCTAACCCACACGCAATTACGCAACTGTCTGAGCGGGTCTTATACACGTTCAGCCTTATGTATTGTATCCTACGAAAACCGTCCCTTCCGTGTCCACTATCTGCAGGTTTTGGTTTTGGTCAGACTCAGACTTCCACAATATCGCAACATCGCAACAGTATTGGTGATCGTGTGCAGATTCAGAAGATCTGATAAACGGGTCGTTACATTGAATGCAAGATACTAGATGAAATCGTACATGGCATCGTGCAAGAAAACCCAAATTGAATAAAATAATAGAAACGATCAAAGAATAAGTGAGTGACATGATGAGCTTGTAATGCTAGGGAGGATGTGGTGGAACCTATATGTAACACATGAAAAACGGAGATAGAAGAGCATATGGATGAGCTGAGTGAGCGAAACGAAGGAAACGAAGGAAAGACGAGTGAGCGAGCGACAGTGATAGATAGCGTGATAACGAAAAAAAACCTTATCAACAAAAACATGAACGAATTGCCGTCAATGCCATCATACGACGACCAAGGTTTTGAGCTCAGTCCAAATCATATGCACAAGAAAAAGATCGTCGACCGCACCCCTTAGGTCGGCCACCCACCAGCGATCCGCGCAGCCCCGAATCCAACCCTCCCCATGACGTCCCAAAACGCCGACGTACCATCATATGCGAAACCTTCGCCGGGCGCTTGGATCGCATTAAAGCTCGACCAAGCAGCGCGATCATAATAGGTCGCGCCTCCTACAGGGGCATACTGCGCAGCGATATAGGGTCCCATGACGAGGCACACGCACGCCGATGCGCCCATGCAGAACAACGCCTGCTTAAGAGCGTTGAGCGCGAAGGAACCACCTCCACCCCCACCGCTCCCAGACCCGTCCTTGTCGCGCCCATAGACATAAGTGTTATAGATGTTGTAAAACCTATCCTTGTGCGAACTAGGTCTTGGACCAGTTTTTATCGACGCCTCGACAATCTGGTCGATCACTGCGCATTCGACGCCAAGTTCAGTTTTAATCGTGCGCCACTCCTCTGCGGTGTCCTGTGAAATACCAGAGGGAATCGCACCGATGGGAAGCTGGAGCCCGTGGTGCCACTTCCTGAGCGTATCAAATGGCTCAGAGGAGTCTTGAGAGGCCACTTGGGTGTATGATGGTGGCAGGTCTGCGTGAGAGGGTTCGCCTTTTGGCGTTGGGGGGAGAACAGTGGAGGAAGATGAAGCGAGGGGGTCCTCCTCGATAGTGGAGGGTGAACGAGATAGTTCTGATTCGGTGTCTGATTCGGGCTCTGGTTCTAGTTCAAGGATGTCAGTTTGGGTTTCGATGCTTGCTGTAATGCGGGGAATTGGGAGGGGTTCGGGATCGGTTTGGATAGCAAAGGAGGAAGACACTTTCTCCTCGGTTTGAATAGCAAAAGTGGCGGTGACAACCTGAGGCTCGGGGTCTGTTTGCGTCGCGCCCACCAAGCTATACTCGGAGGGGCAGCACTGCGTCGAGACGGAGGCGTACTCTTTTGTCTCTTCAAACATGACAGTTTCGACTTTGTTCGCTCGACCTGTCACCTTCTGTAGAGGTGTTAGCAATGACGAAATTTGATACATGCAACAGGCAAACGCACCCGCTTTTTCCGCGTGATAATGGTCTGAATCACGTCCTCCTCATCTGTGCCGTGTCCGTCTTCACCATCCAGCTCAAGGCCCTCATCTTCATCTTCGTCATCCTCCTCCATCCCCCACTGTGCTCCCATCTTTCCCAACAATTCTGCCCCCAAACTCTTACTAGCGCTCCCCCTCACACTGCCAGTACCGCTCCCCCCGCCCGATCCACCCAGAGCGCCCAAACTCCTCATTTCATCCATCTCAAACCTCATCCTATCAATTGTCTCCTTGAGCATTAGATTCTCCTGCTTTTGCTCGTCCAACTGTGCATGGGCTTGTTGGGCATGTATGAGCTCGGATTCGAGTTGGGAAAGGCGCTCTTCGTACGAGTCGTGCTCTCGCATGTACTTTTGGGTTTCAAGTGCTTGCAAGGATGCGGCGTCTTGGAGATCTTTACGCTCTTCCTCTCGCCGGCGGAGGGTGTTGCGATAGCTCTCAGACTCGGCTGGTTGGAGGGAAAGAGTGAGGTTGTGCCAGGAAGCGGAAAGGAGAGAAGGAACGCACCACATTGTTCCTGGTATTGCTTTTGCAAAGACTGGTACGAAGCACGCGCATTCTCGAGGCTCTTTTGCAACTTTGCGATCTCGCTCTCAAGAGCGGCCATCTGCGCCGAATTGACGCGCTATGAAAGTATGAAAATCAAAATGTTATCACAATGAACAAAGGTGCCTAGGTCGAGCTTTAAAAGGGGGGAGGAAAGGAATACGCACTTCCTTAGTTCTCAACTCCTTCTCTTCCCTTTTAGTAGCTGTCAGCTCACTCTTCAACTCCTCCAGCCTTGCCTGCATTTCCTCCAACTCGTTATCATGCATCGTCAACTTATTCTGATACGCTCGATCAGCCTCCATCAATTTCCTAGTCAAGTCTGCGTTTGACTTCAGTAGTGCCTCCACTCTGTCGAGAGGTTCGAGGGATACTGTGGAGGATGCGGCTGAACGATCGAGTACGAGGCCAAGCGAGGACTCGTCTTCGTTGTCCGAATCTGACCCAGAGTCCGATGCTGACCGACGAGGCATGGGTAGTGACGAGATACTATCAATAAATGCATCTGCACCTCCTCCCCTGGGATAGTCGAACGACTGGTCGAATGATGCATCGGGAGACATGTCATTTGGCGACATCGGCCCGTCGCGATCCCGATCTGGGGAGAAATAGTGGAAACCAATCGAATTGAAAGGCTGGGATTGGGTACGTGAATGGGGACGTGGATACGGGGGCGACATGAAGGAGACGTTGGGGGTTGTGAAAGCGGTGGACGGACTAGTGGGATTTGATGGGGTGCGTGTGCGCCCTGTTCGACCCCACGAGGAAGGGCTCGTGACAGAGGACTATGAAGAGGCCGTATCAGTAAGGTTGAGGTAACACGACGCGTCGACGCGTAAGGACAGCGGGACAAGCACAGGAACCGTGACCACATACCTCCGTGTCGCTTGATGCACGTGAAGACGACCCACCGTCGACGCTCTTCCGTCTGCTGGCAGGGGCAGGCCGCTTCGCCCAACTGGACGGTGCGTTCGCACCAAGCGGTGTGGATCGTTGCCGTCTCGAAGTGTCAAACGCCGAAGATGGCGTTGCACTCACTGGCGTCTTCGGCGGTACACTCGGTGGACGACTAGGCACTTTGGACGTCCCAACTGAGCCGCGACTCGAAGAGCGCGATGAGTTCGTTCTGCGAGTAAATGGATTCCGCCCTCGATCGTTTGGAAGCGTAGCATCTTCACCGTCGTCGTCTTCTTCCTGGGGTGAATCATCGGGACTTTGGTTGCTGTGGTGTGGCAGTTGTTGTTGCGATTGCTGGTTCTTTCCGGGAGACTCTCTCGGACTATGTTTCGTCCTTTCTGCGATAAACTGGAGGAGTACTTGAGGGGTGACTTCGATGCCTGGATTGCTCGCGAGGAGTGCTCGAAGCATATCCATTTCGGAGTCAGTGAAGAGGTCGACGTCGGTGTAGAGTTCGGAGAATTCGCGAATGACATCTGGTAGCGCGTCTGCTGGGATTGTCGGTTCCTCGGCTTGATTGAGACGCGAAAGCGGGTGCGAGGAAAAGAGTTGAATGAGTTCTCGCTCGATGTCATTCATCGAGTCTCTGTTTCGCCCGTATGTCGACTGCGAACAACGCACAACAGCTCAGTTTAGAAATGCAACTACGACGCGTGCCAAAAGACATACCATTTTGCTGTCGCTGTTAACGATAAAAAGAAAACACTTTGTACAATCTTGAAGGCAAACGGTGACCACCAACTTGACTTGGTGAAACCACCCACAAAAGCCAAACAACCACACACGAACTCTTCCACTCCCAATATGGTCATCAATGTATCACCATTCATTGTTCTGGCGGACCAAGATCCGTACTCTGACTCGAAGTGAAATGTGTGCGTGAATATGCATGCTACGGAGACGGTCAATGTACAATCACTTATATACATGAATCGGCACATCATTAAATCTATGCGATCATCCCTCCTCCGATCATTCACCTCCGTGAACTGTGGCATCCCGGCTACCTCATTGCCGACCACCCTCCCTTCAAAGCACCCAAGCACTCACCGCTTCTCCTTCACGAATAAATGAAGCGTCACATAGCTCGCCATTGTAAACGTCACAAAGAAGATCGCCAACAGTGAAATATTCGGCCACCAGAAGGACTAAAATTCGCATCAGCGCAATGTACTCCACACCTCAGCATCAGAACGCACCTGTGCACGCAGCCCGAATATCGACAAGATCGTTGCGGCTGGTACATCCAATTCAACACCATACTGCGTAGCCATTCTGTTAGCCAACTCCCCCTATGAGCAAGGAAGCGGGGGAGAAGCTCACCCTGATCTCCTTGAGCTGAAGGTATCGCAGTTCGTTTACAGCCAGTGCTTCAAATGCTGCGTGGAAGAACGAGATCGTGTGAAGCCATTGCAGGGCTGGTGTCACCGTCTCCCGATTGATGAGCAGGCCCGTGAAGAGGAGGCTATTCGTCAAATCACATCAGGATCCCGTTCACCTCCCCCAGTTCACACACAAAAGAGAACCGCAAGAACTCACTTGAACAACATGACCAATGTTCCCACCAAACTCGCCACACTCGTACTCTCGAACGCGATAGACAACAACAGAATCACGCTCGCGGTGCTCAAGTTGAACAAGACCAACGTGAACATGAACTTCCAGAATGCGGGAACGGTGGGAACGAGCCCAACGAGCCCATAGACGATACCACCGAACAAGAGGGGTGGAACTAAACGCAGGGGAAGAATGTCGAAGAGGACCTGGAAGTGGAGGTTGGTGAATGGGGGGAAGTGGGAAAGAGGGGGCTTACTTTGGAAGAGAAATAGGTAAACGTAGAATAATACCCATTTGCTCTGTGTTGATGGCGTCAACGATCATCCTGACCCACCCAATCCGCGACTCTGAGAAAGACACTCACCTTTCCCGCATGAACAATATCCTTTCATTCGCAAATAATCCCAAGCTCGAGAGACACGAGAAACCAAAGAGGGCGAGCGTAAAGAAGAATATACCTGTATACGTGTAATCACGTGAGTTTATGAGACACACTGGGGATAGAAAGAGTATGCACCAAGGCGATTCTGGAACCCTGCAATATCGTTGCTGACGTTGTGGAAAAAGAGACCACAGACCACTATCCCAAAGCGATCAGGTCAGTGCGCCCGAAGAAAAGAGAAAAGGGAAACCGCCACTCACAAGCCAAGGCAACACTCCCCAGGTAATGCGCCGTCAATAATGCTGGGTCCCGATACAGATTCTTGAAAGCTCTCCCACTCAATATCCTGAACTGAGTGCCCCAACTCGCCCTTTGCCTTCCTCTCAACATCCCGGTCTCTCCTACCACATCACGCATCTCAGTCATACCCGTCCTGTCTCCATTATCGTCTATCGTCCCGTTCGCTGGAAGCGCAGAAGGATCCGACGGGCTGTTGGAGCCAGAGGTGGATGCAGATGCAGAAGAGGGATTCGCGGAGCGAACAGCCTCAAACTCGGCACGCATACGACGAGCGGTAGAGCTCGCTTCATAGGCATTGGTAAGCTCAGCGAGCTTCCCAGGCAATTGGCCTCCCACACTCCCGTTGCCCCCCCTCCTAACCGCGTCTAACAGCTGAGACGTCTTTCGCCTGATCGTAGAACTTATGCTCATCCGGCGAGAGGGAGTGCGGGTTTGTAGTTCAGTTTCATCAAGGTTTGGCGATGAGGATAGCAGTGCTCGTTCTTCGTCTGCACCAGAGGAGACGGAAGACGGAAGACGTGTTGAGGAGGTGGAGGGATCGAAAGACGAAGAGAGGGAGTCGGGATCATCGTCAATACAGGCATTGACCGTTAGGTCGACTGGGAGAATGAGTTAGAACACGGACATCAAACATAAACGTGAAGCACGAAATGACGAGACAGAAAGTTTAGAATGAGCATTTGGAGAGGAAGGTTGAACTTCCATAGAAGAAATGTAGGAAACGAATAAGACACGAGAAACTCACTCAAATAATCGGCCAGATTAAACCCGACCGGACATCCCTTCCCAATGCTCTCCAACCATTCCCCAACGCCCTGTGTCTCGTGTTCCGCATTGCCATCCACACCATCAATCAAACCACCAGCGGCCGCAGGGGATCTCATAGGCCCAGCCCAAACGCACCGTCCCTTGGCCAAAACGACCAATTCATCAAATAATGCTACTATTCCGCTTCGGGGTTGGTGGATTGTGAGGATGACAGTGCGATTGTAGGTACGAGCAAGGTTGGAAAGGGATTCAATTACAGATTGGGCGTTGTATGCGTCGAGACCTGGATGAATTTGTTGGTTGTTGGTCAATGTCCACCTAACATTGCAAGGTCAATCCAACTACTCACCGCTCGTAGGCTCATCCAAGAACAAGATCGAAGGACTAGTCACTAGTTCACAAGCGATCGACACACGTCTCTTCTCCCCTCCCGAGATCGAGCGTTTGCCTACGAAGGCCATGTGGTTGCACGGTGGTGGTAAGTAATTCGGATGGGAGCAGAAACACATCCAAGGACAGGTATGAGAAAGATGCGTGCGTGCAAATAGTCAGTAATCCTATCCCATTGAACAGATGAGAACAAGAAACAAATGCAACGACTCACCACTGCCTCCAATCCTCCTTCCCATGATTCCCCTGATTCCCAACTCCTCCAAAGTCCCATGCACCCTCGCAATCTTCTCCTCCTCCGACATATCCCTCGGCAACCTTAAAAGCGCACTGTACAACACCGTCTCGTACACCGTCAACGTTCCCATCAACGTATCTTCCTGGTCTACGTATCCTGATACCTGTCTGACTTGGGAAGAGGTCGCGGGTCGGCCGTTGATAAGAATTGAGCCGGTGACTGTGCCGAGCTTGGATCGATGTGCGAGGATATCCAGTAATGATGATTTGCCGCTGCCAGAGGCACCCATTACAGCGGTCAACTTGCCGGGCCGTGCTATGCCCTGCACCCCTTTCAACACTTCCATTCCGTTCGGGAGGGTATAGGAAAGAAACGAGAAGTGGACAGTGGCGGGTACGTGTTCGGGATGCGAGGGGGGGGGTCTTGGGTCGGCTGGCAGAGCGATGGGTCCGGTCTGTGGAGAAGTGGGGCGGGTGTGGCCAACATACCAGAGACCTGTTCAGTTGAGAGAGGAGATGAAACGTTAAGTATGGGAGACGGATTGATGTCAAGAGAGCGCACCTGCGACTGTCAAAACTACTATTAACCCAGCTCCCGCGCTGCTTAGCGCTATCCACTTTGTGTTGTCTGGCTTCGGCGGGCGCTACAGGCACAAGCAGAGTGAAATGCAAAAACCGACGTCAACAAGAACACGCTCGTATGAGCAAACGGCACTCGAAACTCAAACAGGACAGTAAGACCCACATGGTATCCAGGCACCTGCGAATAATGCAAACACTCTCCGCCGTCACAATTGAGGGTGATATACGCGTCTCCAAAGATATCATTGATGAGCGAATTCATAGCTGGTTCTTCGAATCGACATCCCTGGCCTGTCTTACAACTGAACCTCGCAGGTCCTCGAATTTCTTCAACGAGGAAGTCCGAGATGTCTAATAGATACCACAATATTAGCTTTCCGAAATTCTGGGGATGAAAGGACGGCTGGGCACTCACCGACACTCCCGTCTTCTCCACACAGGAAGTTGCCGGGTATACACTTGCACTTTATCTTTTCACATGCATACGCAGTACTATTCGTATCGTATCCTGCTTTGGACTCGGATGTGCAACTGTCGAGGGCACAATAAAAGGATTCTTCTTGGGCTGTCCAGAACTGGAAGGAGCAAGAGGAGGTGGCATTGTCGCAGCTGAAAGTCACTTGAGGAGGTCGGTCAGGGAGCATATCGAGAATTTTGCGATCTGGTGATCGGGTGAGCGCGAACAACAATAGGGATTGGATGGGAAGACGCACTGGTGATATCGCACATTTGATGATTGTTGAATACCGTTTCTCCGCCCTTGTAGCAAGTCATATTCGCCACGCTCCCATCATCCATCCCCGAAGGAACGGCACCAAAGAGCGGGAAGCCGATACAAGCACCGTCCACCTTGCACACTAAGTACCGTACCAGGGGTCAGTGACTCATAAGGGGAGGCTATGGAGCGGAGTAGACGGACCATTACAGTTGATACCACCCCATCCTTCTTTACATTGACATGGCTCATTCCCTCTAAGTGTTCTGTGATCACCATCCGCCAGCGAATCACATTCTAGGCACCAAGAGATAGGTATAATAGTTACTCAAACAGACGGAAGGCACGTACGAGGAGTCAGACAGTCTATGCCACCCCAACCAGGAGGACACTTGCATTGGCCATCATACTCGTTGCAATTGCCGAATTGGCCGCATGTGAACGCAGGCAAGAGACAGTTGAAGCACGGCGGGCATTTATCTGTTTCAGATATTTAGTTGACGATCATCACTGAGCGGTAACCGGCGGTGAGTGACCTATCGAATTGGACAATGCCAGTGACTACATATGTAAGTCAGTTGGACGCCGTGGATGTGGAAGAAAGTGCTTACTGAGATTTCGTAGGTGGACATCCCAGGACCAGTGGCATTAAAGGATGACCTCGCCGCCACCAATGAGTTAGTGAACAATGGCGAGAGTAGCCATGAAGAGAGCAGAGGCAGCGCGGTCGGTAGTAGTCGTTGCATGTTGCTGCGAGGAGTGTGCCAGTGGGCGCTAGAAATTGGTTTCAGCACTAAATGTGGCACGGTGTCATGTGGTTCGTGGGAGCACACTTTCAAGTTCTTGAACTTTATCATTTATCATCAGCCCATGTTCCGATTCGCCATATTTTTTGTGCTGCCGCCACCTTTATGTCAGTAACCACAGCCCTTGGATAACACTGGTGGGTCAGTGACCTGAGCGAATAATTTGGAACCATCCCATCAAGATTTCCCCGAGCCATATCGTGCCAAGTCTCACTGCATGACATGAGTGTCATTGGCACGCTGCGCACGGTGCATTAACTTCCGTGGCGATGGCTAGACCGGAGTTGGTTATGTGTCGCCGTATGGGTGGATGAGACCCAACTCAAACGTAAGTCGTTCCTCAGATGTTAACGCTCGTCCATGCTGCTGGGCTGGGCGCAACACGAACATGCGGCCATACGGCGCGTAATAGTTTGTTAACCACGAGGCCTTGCGTTTGTCAAATGAAATTAGTTCAGATGTCGGCGTCTGTCTGTGCCAGCACAAAAATTATTGGGGTAACCTTGAATCCGCATCCGCTAGGCCCTCTAGTGAGCCATGGTACCGGGGTTTTCGAAAGGATACAAATACTTGTCACAACTCGTCGACCCAACAAGTTTCCCTCACATTTCACCACCTCTTAGCCCTTCCATCTTCTGCTATGTCGACCCTTGATACATTTCTTGCTGCAGGCTTTACCTACGAACAATCTGTGTACCTTATGCAAATCATCACCGAGGATGGCCCTCTCCCTTCCTCTACCAGCGAAGCCGCCATACCGCCGGTCAATGGCGTGCCATCATCTGGTGGGTCCAATGTTGCCTGGGCGGATATTTCAAATGCAATCCAGGGTCCACTTGTCACTGGTAAGTAAAGCGCGTGTTATAATGGCCTCAGGAAACCATTACAACGCACTTCAGCTCCAGGTGACATACACCCCAACCCACCTGACGCACCTGCAATCCAAGGTACACCAAACTTTGTTCCCGCCCCTCCCGCCATGCAAGCACTCACCTGTAGACTCGCCAGCGGCACAACTTGCGCTCAACCATTGTATGGTACAATGGCTTCCCTCCGAGAACATATCCGCATGCACGGGCACAAGCATCCGGAGCGGTCGATCGTTCGATGCCCCTGGATGGGATGTCAAGATCAGTTGCAGTGGGAGAACATGCCAAGGCACATTGGGTCCATTCATATGGGTATCCGGCTACAATGCTGGAGATGCGGAAAGTTATTCACGCGGACGAAAGCGCTGGAGAAGCATGTTGTCTCGACTCGGAACAAGAACAAGCGTTGCGGAGTAAGTCGTGTTTTGGTTATCGTGACATGTCTTGGGTAACACGGATGAATGCTCAGAAAACCGACAATTATTTTGACGGTCGTTTCTTCTAGGTGTTACGGGGTAAGCTATGTCTCTTGTACCGCAATATGGTTTGGATGACATAGATATTCAGACTGGTTTGGCGTGAACGAAGAAATGAAAAGAAAGAACAACAAAGAATAAATAAAAAAATAAAAAAAAGCCTTCTTCACTGTCCGCTGATAGTGTTCGGGGAGTAAACGACGACAGCGTGTTGTACCATATGTATATATACCGTGCGCACATCCCTTGGCGCTGAACGGACAAATGTATGATGTTGCAGTCTTTGCCTACCCAGTGAAAAACTCTTCAGTAAGTATTTACTGCGGTACCGAAAATGACTTGGCGATGTTGGTTGATAGTACTATGCGTCTCCTTGATAATCAGATTACAGCTATACTTGGGGGTGGTTACAGTGGGGTAACTGATGGTTAGGACCCGGAGTACGAAACCTAAGTAACCTCAGCGCGCTGCGACCTCGCGGCTGATTCGCTTGGCGCAAGTTGGTGGCCGCGAAAATCTCCGCTTTCAGTAATAGCTGACGCGATAGTCTGTCTCCGATGCTTTGACATCCACTGGCAGCAGCTCCGACAACTCCGACACACATTCGCTTCTGTCCCAGTTACAGATTTTGATCTCGACATATTCCAAAGTCGAAGAATCCTTCAACCTATGATGTTCTAATGTATGGTCTACATAATGTGAGTTCCAGCCACGATAATTACATGGCTGATGAGGTTTCATAGTTTTCTTCCGGACGTACGTGCCGCGCTGTTTGGTCGGTTTGACGCTGCACAAAGCATAACCATAATGTCTTTCCTAGTGCCGTTCCTCCCACCTTCGCAGGAAGCATCATGCTCGCGAGGATTACCGCGCCTTTTGTATATTCCAGCACACATCTAGTGCTTATTGCATCTAGGGTGTTGCACGGGTATGACAAACACCGCGGGTAAGGGGTGTAGGTGTATGGGTATGACGGGTACGGGCACGACGTGCGATTTTCAAACCCGCAGTCACACCATACCCGAAAGCACGGTGTACAGGTCTACCACGGGTATGCCACCGTCGAATAGCAAACAATATTCCTTTGTCGCACTGCCACGCATGACTTTCCGGGCTGGGGCTGTGCTCAACTTGGACTTTCGAGTCTACCGCGTTGATTTTCGAACATCCCTTCTCACTCCCGGCTGTTATACACTGCTGAAGTTCTTGCATAAACAATTCTGTGCACGATGTGGAGCAGGTAGGCATGATGTTAGTTCTGACTGTGGGTAGTACGTTTTATACCATACCCATACCGCCACGGGTACGGTGTCTGCTGGCCGACCCGCGGTGTCACCCGTGATATACCCTAATTGCACCTAAGTTCGACTTGTAAACTGCCCGTGCGTCATCTCTGCCTCGACATCTAACTTTGGCTCATGCATCTAATCTATACTTGTGGATAGTACGATTGCCACTGGCCACTTGAAACCGACGCTGGCTGGCCGCTGGACCCCGTAATTGGGCGCTCACTTCGGTTATATCCGACGCCGCTATAGCGATTTGCATCCCAATGGTACCAAATGCCACTGCCTCGATGGCAGGTAAATGCTATTTCTCATGGCTGTCACCGCAGTCCTTAATGCGTCAGACCATTACCACTCGTCTCCCGGCCGGATCATGCAACTTCCAGGTGGAGAGTTGGACACGCACATCGAGTCGTCAGTCTCAGTTTTTTGTGGCGAAAGAGACGTCGCTTTTTTACGGTGTCCCGTTCATCCTTATAAGTACCCAAGGAAGCTGGGCTGAAAGCTGTGGCAATCAACTCCGAAACGGTCCTCCACGACCTAATGGACGAAGTCAGGCGATGCAACGATAGCACCTTATAGCACGTTCGAAGGGCCACTGCCTCATTGACACCATAAAGTTACCTTGTTACCTTGTTTTAACAAGGTCACTACATGCGGACGTGGTAAAACTTTTCCTAGATAGGGTGTTTTCGTAGGAGCAAAACACGGAAAAGCTTGATGTACGGAGTCCGAACAAGTCGAACAACAAAACAGCCATGCAACAAACGGTACTATGAACAAGCGTTATGGCAATGGTTGTGATCATGCGACGCAACAGCCTAGGCAACGGCAAGCAATGAGCAGATGGGGATACTGCAGAGAAATAATCAGGTGTGGGAACAGCTTGAATGCGACAGGGGCAAGAGAAACCAAGGTGGTGCGCCGAGAATGAGATGATGCGACGGAGGAAGAGGGAGTATTGGGGTGCTACAACGAGAACGAGAAAATGCAATGGGTTAAGAGAAAATGCTGAGATGGTGTGCTGAGAATGAGATGCTGCGATGAGAAAAAGACATGCCGAGATCTGGGACTCTGGAGGAGAACGAGACAAAGCGAGAGGGGGGAATGCTACAGCGAGAACGAGACAATACAATAGGCAAAGAGAGCATGGTGAGATGCCATGTTGAACGGACGATGTAACGACACAGGAGCAAGAGAAAATGACAAGACCGACCGCAATGAGAGGGATGGAACTGTGGTGACTATCGGAATCGCAAAGAATGCACGGGAACGAGATGATGCAATGAGGGTGGGAGAAAACGTTGAGATACTGACGACTTACATTCAGCTGACCCGATAGAGTCTCTATGTAGGCAATATAGACTGTTGGACCTCCAGTCAGGAGAATTAAACGTGTCGTGAGGTGGGGGGCATTATTTCAGGTTGTGGAGATGTACACGAACTCAGCGAGATCTAGAGTGGCGAAGATCATGACAAGTAGTACTACTAACTATCTCACCTAGAGCTGTCGCAGACCAAGTCATAGCAGGTTCGGGGATTGCTTGTTGTGGGATGCGTATACTTTTGGCGAGTGAACAGTAGTGTATACTGTAGAATCAGTAAATTGATATTGATATGTGGTGGATCCGGACACGGTTGAAGTTGATAAGGGGATGTACAGTAACTCTTCTCAAAGCAAGTCTTGGCAAAGACTGCGTTCCAGTCAACACGTCGCAATTCCGGTACCATTTCCCCCAGTCAATGGAAGACCAAAAGAGAGTCGGTTAGTGTGACTGTGTTACGCTGTCAATACACCATCCACGGTAAACAAGGTACATGCCGGCGCGCTCGGCCTTTGCTCTAGTATTATATTCTTGCAACACCTATCGGCACCGGGGCCGATAAGCCTCTCCACACTCCACTGGGGAACTTGCCATCCAGATATGATTCGCGATGGTCCAAGAGCTCACGCAAGGACTGGGCGGTGATTGCTTCCCGCATGAATCTGATGGACCCTTGACAACGGGGGAATTTTTTGAGGTACGATCGGGCTGGTCTTCTGTGTCACGCTCTACCCGTGGTCACATCAATCATAGATCATCATGGATCAGTGAAGGTGAGGATGAAATTGGAAGTTCGGGTCGCCCAGGATACTCCAGGATACTCTTGATTTATTTGCGAACATCGGAAGCTCAAATGAGTGTTGTGTGACTCGGACTTCTATTCGGCTCCCAGTCAGAGTTGGAACCTGCAAACTCCTCAAAAGTCTCCAGATACGAAAACGATCGTGATGTCATGGCGGCGGTTTGGGGTACAGTCGACTCCCTCATAACCCATACTCATCGGGACCCTCTGTGGGGGTATGGGTTATGGGGGAGTATGGGTTCTACGAGAGGTCGGTTTCGAACAAGGAAAAAAAAAAAAATTCGCATAGGGTAATAGATCTATAATGTATAGCTACTGTTTTGAAGGAAAATAACTAATCAATGTGGTATCCTGTGTGTTCTGCATCGCGGCTGTGCGCGCCTTCCGCCCAAACGACCCTAACATCGTCTCCAACTCGCAGGCAAAGGGATCATCCAAGACCTACATGTATTTTCGTGACAACAGTGCTCCTTGAAGCTTGAGGGGCCTTGTTACACGTAGGTACTGGTTCGACGGGTGTATCCGATTCGCATCCACATCACCACTTTTTACTGACTCCTCCCATACCCTTTTCGCATCCATCACCACTCATAGATGTCTTCGTCTGTTGCCTAAAAGACCTGATATGCCTTGATCGCTGAATTGAGGAACTCGTTAATGTCCATTCGATTCCTGCGCTAAAGAAGGCCAGTTTAAAGCGGACCCGACCATATCGTCAGCTTGTTCAATAAGATCGTTGGGAGGTTTTCGGCTCAGAGTGAGTGGCATGAACAAGAGTTAAAATATTGGGAGTTAGTTAGATGGGTGTGGGATCTGTGTCGGGTGGTAA